>BSBM01000012.1:3760000-4360000 GCA_027924585.1 Larix kaempferi | reverse complement strand
TTAGTAAAAACCCTGGTGGGAGGAGGCCGTGGGTACCGTGGTAGCAAGGGGGTGGTACATGGAATGATAAGGGGTAGATGGGTGCAGGTCATGACAAGACTGTGAGTGAAGCCAAGGAAGAGAGTGGTCTTACAAGGGGAGGAGCAAGGTTTCAACAGGAAAAGAGGCAGAGGACAGGACAAGGTCCTGCTGCAATCGAACAGGAAGGCCGCGAAGGAAGACCACATGGGACGAAGCGACCTCATAGTCTAGACAAGTACAACCAGGCTACGCCCAGGATAAAGGCAGGACCAAACCCCAGCAACAACGTGCCCACACCTCCACTCACTATTTGTCAACCAGTAAGAAACACAACTTCGACACCACTGTGTCAACAAAACTTAATTGCTAGTAGTTACGCGATTTTCGGAAGGAAGCCCGGGATGTCGGGCGAGGATATGAATTTGTCATTGTTCCATGAAAATGGAATAGATAATCCTGAACAATACTGGTTTTTATATGAGGCAGTATGGACCGTGAAGCAAATTACTGATGATGATGCTAAGAAAGGACAGTTAGCGACAACTCTGCGAGGTCGCGCATTAGACTGGTTTATGAAATTTTTTCTAGTCCCTACAGGAACTCCGGAGAAGATGCTAGTCGATATCAGGAAAGAACTGATTGCAGAATTCAAAAAACCCAAGTCCGAAGCACAGTATATTACAGAACTAAAAGAGATTAAGCAGTATCCCAATGAAATGATGTGGGACTTTGACCAGCGATTTAAGACATTGATGGCGAGGGTTAGTTTTGATATGAGCACTGTCCAACACAAGGAATGGTTCATCACAACATTGCTCCCACACATTCGATTACCATTGACGCAATAGAACATTACAACACCAAGTGAAGCTCTGGAGATTGCAATGCGGTTGGAAGCTTCGCTGATTGGTGAAAACGCAGCTGGGATGTCGCAGATTTAGACACAGCTGGCTAACTTAACCATACAACTGCAAGATCTTAAGTAGGGCAAGGAACATCGAGAAGAAGTCTGGTGTACGCGATGTCGAGGAGAAGGGCACACTAAGGATAATTTCCCAGACTTCCGCAATTATCTGGTTTCAGGGGCACCTAACCCATTGAATGGTGGTGGTATGCTGTGGTGTCACATCTGTCAGGTATATGGGCACCGCCATGAGGAATGCCAATATATGAAGAAGATGGTCACAAAACCGATGAATCTGTATTGTACATTCTATAAATCTGTGGGACATGAAGACAAATATTGTTGTGCATATGGGTTGCTTCATGAGAGAATGTACGATGCGTTCTATGTGAAGGACGACCAATGTGCCTTACAACAACCACAACTGCGGCCGTAGGTGGCCCTGCTGCTACCTCAACTGTAGGTGCAGTTTGTACCGCAGCAACAACCACAGCAGTTTATGCCGCAATATGCTCCAATGCAAATGGCTCCACAACAGCCACAATATGTTTAGCAATCGTAGTATGCACAGCAAGGCCAAGGCATGCAACCAAATCCTATGCAGCAATAGTTCAATCAACCATAGTACCAATAGCAGGGCAGATTTCGGGGAGGATTTGGGGGTGGACGAGGTGGAGGATTTGGTCACGGAGGAGGACGAGGAGGTCGTGGACCTGTTCAGTGCTATCATTGTGCGGCATGGGGACACTACCAGCGAGATTTCCCACTATTGCAGACACAATGTATGTTTTGTTTTGTTACAGATCATACTATGGAAAACTACCCGGAATTGATTGCATGATGGCAAGCAGGGAACGTTCCACAGTTGCAGAATCAGAATCAGCCGTAGCAGCCAGTATAGAATCAAGTACAGGAACCGGTGCAGAACCCAAACCAACGTCCAAATCAGAATTCTAACCAGAACGTGAACCAACCGGGGAATCTGCCACTGAACCAGAATCAGGGTGCGAGTGTTGCGACAATTTCTGCGGAGCCAAGGCCACAAGATGCAGCTATTGCAGTTATCACTTGGGGAGGTACAACAATAGGAGGGGATAGCTCACACCCTCTCATTTGATTGGCAGGACAGAAGAAGGTGTCATTTGACATTGAGTCCAAGCGTGATGCATTCTGTCAGGCGCATCATGCAATGGACCAAGATCGCGGTAAGGCTGTTATTTGTGACATGCCCCCTATTTTTTATGCCACTTCAGAGGAAGGTCCATCGGCGCAGTATGGAACCTTGCAAAAAAAATTTGAGAGTTGTTTATTGTTGGCAAGGGATCCCGCTGCTCTTGCTGAGATTGACGGATTGTTGCAATTCCCAGCTAGGGGACGACAAGAGTCCGTGGTAAACTCCTTATAGCGACAGAAGACCGGGAAGGAGATGCGCATGAACATACAAATTGGGGACTATGAGGTTGATTCGGTTATTCTGGATCTTGGTTCCGATGTCAACATCTTAACCAAGCAGGCATGGTAGAAAATGGGGAGCCCCCCATTGAGCTGGTCTCCTATACAGCTCCAGCTAGCGAATCACGCCAAGGTGACATCGATTGGGAGAGTTCCACGCCTGGTAGTGGACATTGAGGGAATGAAGACTTATGCTGACTTTGATGTCATTGAAGTAGTTGAAGGGGGAAGCTCTTATCCCGCGTTGTTGGGGATTGGATGGCATAATGATAGTGGAGCAGTCATCAACTTTAAGAGGCGGATGATGACTTTTGAAAAACGCAATCTCAGAGTTATAGCCCCGTTGGATCCTGCTGAAGGACGCAGATACATTGAACCTATGAAGGACGAAGATCCCAGTGGATGGGACCATGTATTTAATATTTCAGAATATTATATTCATCCGACTTCCAACGGTGAGCTTGGATGGCACAATGACAGCTCTGCATCTTCCGACTCTGACGACGCTTTAGAACATTGGCAGAATCGCTTGCATGAGGTGTCGCTCCGCAAGTGTGGGTTAATCATGCAGTCATTGTGCTGTGTTGTGACTAAAACGGTCACGTTACCCATATACAAAGGGTTGCCTAGCTTGGCTGACTTTCTGGCGGCATTCGAGGAAAATTTTTTAGAACCACAACGACTGCTGGCATTGGAGGAAGCACTGAATGCTACTCCAGCACGCTGGTGGGAGACACATAAGAAGTCGATTGCAGGTTGGCCATAGTGTTGGCAATTGATGACGATTCATTTCGGTGATACCGAATTTTACCACAAAGGGAAATATGATGGTCGGAATGATCTTGGAAGTCACTTGATGGAGTGTCAGACATTGTGGGCATCATGACCAATAGATGAGTGGGTCCATGCATTTATCCATACTTTGGACGAGATGCCATGATCATGGTACACTACAGCTGAATTGTGGGGAGAAATTATGACTTGGTTGGAGCTGAAAGTTTTCTTTACTCATACGTTCAGCTTCACGGATGCCAACCCAGATGTCCATAATGCTTTGTAGCTCATCCGCAATGTGGTTCTGAAGGTTGTTCCAGTGGCATATCCTACAGATCCACATACACACTGCCAAATGCAATCCATGATGGAATGTTACAATATCACTGGTGGTCCAGAGGACGGTGATGATCCACAGAATGTCAATATTCCGGAGTCTGAAGGAAGTCGCGATGTTGTAGCACCTGATGCGCCAAGTGATCCGATCAGTCAACCAATCAAGCTCTGTAAGTTCAATATTGGGATAGAGGATGTCCAAAGTTTGCAAATGTTGGGGACTATTGGGATGATGAGATGATGGGGAAGGTCACAGACTTGCTACATGAATTCCAAGACCTCTTCCCTACGAAATTTTATGAGATGAAGGGAATCTTGGACGATCTGGGAGAGATGAAGATTTTGTTGAAACGAGATGCTAAACCAATAAGGCAGCGACCCTATTGTTAGTTTTTTAGAATTTACTTCAATCTGATCTAGGATCTTAACTGAGATAACAACATGTACAGCATATCTACAGCATATTAATCATGGACACAATAATGCAAGCACACAAGAGACACAGAGTTTCACCGGGGAAAACCAAGAAGGTGAAAAACCCCACAACTTCCTCAGAGATAGATAGAGCAATGATACAACCCAAGCATAAGAGATATACTCCTAGCAGCAGCTTCTCCTCCTCCACAAGTGTGGCACTCTCCAATGAGAGTATGAGTGAGAAAGTGAATGATCAAATAGAGTGCCTCCTGCACTCTATTTATACTTGACTTGACTTGCCTAATAACCTTTACTAGGTCGGCCTTAACTTAACCACATAACATAATGCTGACAGGGTCGACCCCCAGTAGGGTGGTCTAATAACCCTTTAACCCACATGACTTATACAGGGCCAACCCCAACAAGGTGGTCTAATAACCCATCAAATATAAGTTACGACACTTACAATATAAATGACGACACTTCCGTATAGATGAATAATAACATCTCTATAGGAATACAAACACTTCTGTATAGAGGAATAATAACATCTCTATAGGAATACAATATACATAGGTGAATACATTCCGAAGTTACAATTACATCAACACTCCCTCTTAACTAGGAAGGTATTTCTCGACACAGGTCTTCTAGCACAAGTCTTCTTCTTTGGATCATCGACATCGAATCGTCGTCATCATCACTGCTACTGCTATCTCAATCAATCTCTGAACTACTCGTCATAGGAAGTTCTACAGAGCCAGTCCTTTTTCATACTGGATGTAGGCCCACCACCTGCAGGTCTTCATCATCACTGGCCATACTGTGGAATCCTCAGGACTTATTACATGCATCAACAAAACCTCGAAAGAGCATCCCAGGCATTTGATGAGCACACAGCTCAACATATTGGATCTCCCAGGATCTTTTACCTGTGACTGTCACAAAACCTTAAAAGAGTGTCTTGCCCAGTAAGATCTCTAAAGAGCATCCGAGGCCTTTTACGTGTTTAGCACAACCTGTCCGAATCTCCAGGACTATTACATGTGACACCTACCTTAAAACCTTAAAAGAGTGTCTTGCCAAGCAAGATCTCTAAAGAGCATTTGAGGCCTTTTTCATCTTGTCCAGATCTCCAGGACTTATTACATGTGGTCCCCACAAAACCTTAAAAGAGTGTCTTGCCAAGCAAGATATCTAAAGAGCATCTGAGGCCTTTTTCATCTTGTCCAGATCTCTAGGACTTATTACATGTGGTCTAGCAAAACCTTAAAAGAGTGTCTTTCCAAGCAAGATATCTAAAGATCATCTGAGGCCTTTTACGTGACTAGCACAACCTATCCAGATCTCTAGGACTTATTACATGCTACACTTGCACAACCTGTCCACGGCCACAGAGTATTAACCTGATACTCACCATACATCGTCCTGATGTACCTGATCATCCTGATCATCATCACTCCATCATCCTGATGCATGTCATCTAGAGCAACATCCTGAAGCTCGTCATCCATGATCATCTGGATCTTACAATGCATCCACCTGATGCATACCAAGTATCTACTTGATACATATCATAATACATGATCCACCTGATCATACAATGTATCCACCTAATATATATACATATACATGATCCACCTGATCATATAATGTATCCACTTGATATATATCAACATACATGATCTACCTAATCATACAATGTATCCACCTAATACATATACAGATACATGGTCCAAGCATACAAGATCCAACTGATCATAACAAGCATCCAACATGATGCATATACATATACATGATCCAACTGATCATAACAAGCATCCAACATGATGCATATACAGATACATGATCCAACTGATCATAACAAGCATCCAACATGATGCATATACATAGCAATAACTGGAGCATCATCCTGATGCTCATCCTCCAGTGCTTACATCCACATCCATGGGAAGGATCCTCCTCTCACCATACTTGGAATGGCTTCTAGCAAATGTGTCCATCACTTCTTCCTCGAAGTGTCGTTAATCTAAAGAACACCAAGCCTCTCCCTGAAGTACTCAAACTTCACTTTGGCTAGTGGTTTCGTCAGCACATCTACAACCTGCTCATCCATCGCAACATACAGGAGCATCACTGCTCCTCTCTGCACCATATCCTTGATATAGTGATATTTGTTCTCAAAGTGCTTCAACCTGTCGTGGAACACTGGGTTCTCAGACAACTTCACACAACTCTGGTTGTCACAAAAGATACCAGTAGCATCCAACGGGAGATCAAATAACTCAGACAATAGCTTCCGGAGCCATACTTCCTCACAACTAGCCAAACAAGATACAACATACTCTGCCTCGGCTGTACTCAGTGCTATGTAGGACTACTTCCTGCCAAACCACAAGATCACACCTGATCCCATATTGAAGCAGCACCCAGATGTACTCTTCCTATCTGCAGCACTACCTGCCCAGTCCGAATCCACATAACCCTGTAGGTTAAACTTTTGATTCGCATCATACTTGAGCCCATAATCAATCGTACCCTTCAGGTACCTCAGAATATGCTTTATAGCAACCAGGAGAACACCCCTGGGATCCGTCAGGAACTCGCTCAATGTGTTCACCACAAAGCAAATATATGGTCTCGTATTTGTCAGGTACATCAAGGACCCAATCATCTGACGATACATCATGACATCAATCGGATCAGATGAAGCATCACACAGAAGCTTCAGGTTCGATGCCATAGGGCCATGGCCTTGCAGTCCATCATCCCGAACCTGTTCAGGATCTCTACTGAATACTTCCCTTGTCCAAGGAAGATTCCATCTGTACCCAGCCACACCTCCATGCCTAGAAAATAGTGCATCATCCCCAAGTCCTTCATCTTGAACTCGGCAGCAAGCTTCCTCTTGGTATCGGCAATCAATCCATCCTCACCTGTTATAGACAGGTCACCCACATATAAAAGTAGTATCATGAGATTTCCTTCCTCAACCTTGTAGTAAAGGTTGGAATCTGCTTTACTCTTGGTAAATCCCAAACTAGATAGAAAGTTGTCTATCCTACCATACTAAGTCCTAGGAGCTTGCTTCAAGCCATAAAAGGCTTTCTTCAACCTGCACACATATGAATCCCTGTCGTGTGTCTCAAAACCAAGTGGCTGCTCCACATACACTTCCTCCTCGACTACACCATTCAATAAAGTTGTCTTGACATCCATCTGGTGTATCTTCCATTTCATCATTGCAGCCAGGGAAAGTACTTATCTGATGGAAGTGTACCTGGCTCCAGGAGCAAAATTCTCTTCATAGTCTATTCCCTCTTTCTGAGAGAAGCCACGAGCTACAAATATCGCTTTGTACTTTTCTATGCTGCCATCTGCAGCATGCTTGATCTTGTATATCCATTTGGAAGTCACAACTGACTTCCCTTCAGGTCTTGGGACTGCATCCCAAACATCATTCTTCATGATCGACTGGTACTACTCGATCATGGCATTCTTCCCAAATCCTGGGAACTTCAATATCTTTAATATCTTCAATAGATAGCTTTTTTACTGTAGCAAATGTTGTAGTCCTTCTTTTGTTGGTGATGGTATATGATCTTTCCTACAAGACAAGTTAAATTGCATGATGAGAAACATCTCATAGTTTTCAGAATAAAATCTTACACATAAAGAAATATGTCATACAGTCATGCAATTAATTTAGCCAATGCTTCAATACAGCATTTATCCATATCCTGTAACTTTCTAGAAGCCTTCCAATCTCTACCAGAACATTGTTAAGAGTGTGCACAACTCCCAACATGTTAGCAAAGAGGTTTCATTCTAGATAAGTAGCAATGGAATGTTGTACAGTGCCATAGACCACTTACCCATCACATGCATATTAGTAGTATACTGTTCATTAATGCAATTATTCTAATATGCATAATACACACCCTAAGTCTAGGAACATAAGCATATACATCATTGAGCAATATTATTTAAACAAACAAGTATGCAAGAAATGACAGTTCAAATACTTATATTTGTTTGGTTTGTAGGGTGGACTCCCTCTCAATATTTGCTTCTTTGCAGGAACTACTGGAGTGTGCTCCCTCTTGATCTTTTATTCCTGGATTACCTGTCCTTGAACTTATATCCATCCTCGATCACTTATGCATACTTACTAGTATCATCATTGTGTTATCCTCGAGGTCTCATACATACATTCATTAGTATAATCTCAATACTATCAAAACACAATAATCTTAAACATGTATAGTCATGATCATTTCAAACACAGATAATAAACATTAGTATTCAAGATTTCAAGGAATACTTCTCTTACTCATGCATATTCATATTTGACCATAGAAATATTCTGGTTAGTCATTTCATCAATCAAGGTAAGGGACATAATATGCATAAACCCTCGATTACTTAAATTTCTAACTTCATAAATAATCATTATCAATCATGCCATGTATACTTATATGAGAGATCCTAACATAAGGTAGGATTCTAAATTGATATAGGAAAAACATACCTGGATTAACATGCTAGCTAGTTACGTCTAACATACCTGAATAATGTCTTCTTGTTCTCTTAAATGACTTGTGCTAGTAACCTGCATATCTCATAGGTTAACCATTATAGAACCAAGTTATACATACCTCGTAAGTAGATCTTCTATGTGATCCATGACAATGGATGAATCTTTGTCTTCATGTCACCATGGTCATATGTTCTTGAACTAGAACATGATTTGTCTTTCTTGATGTACCTTTCATGTTAGCGGACAACATCAACCTCATACAACACCACAATGCATTAGTATAATCATAAGTGTCAAAACCCTAATCAATGAATATCTGCATTCATAATTTTACTAAGGTGATACAACAAGTCTAAAGTTAATCAAGATTGTAGTAACCTTAATGAGGAAAAACATACCATAAACTTAATCATGAACAGATCTCGAAACATACCTGGATAATTCATACCTGTCGATATTGCTTGTAATCTTCTTATGTAAGGCCTTAGCCTTATCTCCCTCTAAAATAGGAACTTCTTCACTTATGCAGGTGACCAATCCATTCTCTTCTAGGATTAACCCAATCCACTTGATTTGCAGAAACTAGATATGGAGCTGGATTAGGGTTTGTCAGGGAAACCCTAAAAATTCAAACTTTGAATTTCAAACTTCTGAAAGGATAGAAAGATGCTCCTTGATGAGCTGATCAACCTGGTATACTCAGAATTTGAAAACTGCAAAGTTTCACCCCTCAAATTTGCTTTTCAATCTTCCAGATTCACTCGGGAGGACCCTGAATTAGGGTTTGATTTTCATGGAGCTTCACCCAACCAAATAGTTTGATCCAAATCTCTAAACTTCAATTTTTCCAGCGAGCTTCCTGCTATGGTCACAAATTTCAAAAATTCCCATTTTTGTAGAAGCCATATTTTTCCACTTTTCTGATCAAAGTCCCGAACTAGGGTTTGATCAAGCACGACCTTCTACCCAACCACAAAATTCGATCTTGGTCTCTAAATTTCAATTTTGATGAGGAGCATTCAGCCATGGTCTTTGATACAAAAATTTCAACATTCTCTGAAACCCTAAATTACCGGAGCCATGAATGAAGGTGCTCAAAATCCAATTCTGTTTTGACAGAAATATGCACCTGATTGTTTCTGGTGTAACTCCGAAATTTAAGATCTACAAGGTCTAAAAATTCTTCCTATGGTATCCTAACCTATTATATTTCCAACTTTATAGGTTTGACCTCAAATGGATTCTCTAAGAGAGTGTTATGCCAAGTGTCGCAACGTGACCTGTTTATGGGATAAAACAGGAGAGTGAACTTGTATGGCGTGCCACATGTCAATGGTTCAATTTCGACCTCTAAAACACTTACCTAAGAAAGTACATTCCATTCCCTACCTGTCACGTTTTACAAAATTTCATTTGGAGCTTCCTAGCCCAAGTTATGACCTTTTTTCGTAGGTCACCTGTTTATGACTCAGATCTGGAAGAGGCAGAAACCCTATATTGTACAGATCATAAATCACACAGTACAACGAATTAGAGGGTTTCCTTTGGAAAAAAGGTACATGGGGATCTTATCTTCGACTTGTGAGATTTTCAGATCCTGAAACCTCACCGAAATAGATTTATAGCGAAAGTGCTACGATGACTGGTTTTTGTTATATCAAGCCCTAGTTTCGCAAGTGCAACAAGTGTCATAAATGCCATATCATGCCTTCTTTCAGGATAGCTCTGATACCATGTTAGTTTTTCAGAATTTACTTCAATGTGATCTAGGGTCTTAATTGAGAGAATAACATGTACAGCATATCTATAGCATATTAATCATGGACACAATAATGCAAGCACACAAGAGACACAGAGTTTCACCGGGGAAAACCAAGAAGGTGACAAACCCCGCAACTTCCTCAGAGATAGATAGAGCAATGATACAACCCAAGCATAAGAGATATACTCCTAGCAACAACTTCTCATCCTCCAAAAGTGCGCTACTCTCCAATGAGAGTATGAGTGAGAAAGTGGATGATCAAATAGAGTGCCTCCCGCACTCTATTTATACTTTACTTGACTTGCCTAATAACATTTACTAGGTCGGCCTTAACTTAACCACATAACATAACGATGACAAAGATGACCCCTGATAGGGTGGTCTAATAACCCTTTAACCCACATGACTTATACAGGCCGACCCCAACAAGGTGGTCTAATAACCCATCATGTATAAGTTACAACACTTACAATATAAATGACGACACTTCCGTATAGAGGAATAATAACATCTCTATAGGAATACAAACACTTTCGTATAGAGGAATAATAACATCTCTATAGGAATACAAACACTTTCGTATAGAGGAATAATAACATCTCTATAGGAATACAATATACATAGGTGAAATACATTCTGAAGTTATAATTACATCAACACCTAACAACTGAATCCGTGCCATAAGGAAAGGGTCAGGGTAGAACTTGATCGCATGTTGGATACTGGTATTATTGAACCAGTTGAAGAGTCGGAATGGATCAGTTTTATGGTTGTGCAGGACAAGAAGACCGGCGAAGTGCGCATTTGTGTCGACTTGCGGAAATTGAATGACACCTGCTTGCACAATCCCTTTTCGACCCCGTTTACGGATGAATTGCTCGAAGGTGTGGGCGGCCAAGAGATGTATTCTTTCACGGATGGGTTCTCGGGCTATCATCAGATCCACATTGCAAAGGAAGACCGCCACAAGACAAATTTTGTGACAGAATGGGGTTGTTTTCAGTACACGATGATGCCGTTTGGGTTGAAGAATGCACCTATGATATTCTCGCGGGTTGTCATTGCCGCATTCAGGGATTTCATTCAGAAGTTTTGCAGGTATACATGTATGACTGGACAGTCTATGGCTTGATCAGCGATCATCTGGAAAACCTACGGTTGATGTTGGAGCGCTGTCGACAGCATCAGATATCACTGAACTTGAAAGTGCATCTTTTGTGCACCATTTGGAATACTGCTAGGTCACATTGTGTGCAAACAGGGGTTGTTAGTGGACCCAGCAAATATCGCACTTATTCTGAGCTTAACCCCTCCGACTAACGTCAAGCAACTGAGAGCGACATTGGGACACACCGGGTATTATCATAAGTTCATTAGGGGTTATGCAGCCATCACGGCCCCTATGGAGAAGTTGCTAAAGAAAGACGCAGTATTCCATTGGAGCTCTGAATGCCAAGACAATTTTGAAACGTTGAAGGCTAAGATGGCTTCAGTGTCGATACTAGTATTTCTGGACTGGAGTAAGGAATTCCATGTTCATGTTGATGCCTCATCGATCGCACTAGGAGTGGTGCTAGCGCAACTAGGAGAGGGGGATCTAGATCACCCCATTGCTTTCGCAAGTCGAAAGTTGTCATCAACAGAAAGGAACTATACCACTACCAAGAGGGAAGGCCTGGTGATGGTTTATGCGCTATAGAAGTTTCCACATTACTTATTGGGAGGACACTTTAAGATGTTTACAGATCACTCTACATTGAAATACTTGGTCAATAAGCCTCTGTTGGGGGGGGGAGATATGTCGCTAGCTACTTCTTTTTCAGGAATTCGATTTTGAAGTGATTGTGAAGCCAGGATGTTTGAACACCAGACCTGATCATCTGTCACGGATTGAGACAAGAGAAGAACCAACTAACATCGAAGACGGGTTGCCTAATGTGCAACTTTTTAAGGTTGAAGTGGCCAACGGCTACTATGAAGAAATCATTCAGTTTCTAGCGACAGGTTCCACACCCGAGGAATTCACCACTAGTCAGAAGAAGCAGTTGGTGGTCAAGGCTACAGATTTCCAGCTGATTGCAGGTGAGTTATACAAATTGGGCCCAGATGAGATACTGCGGTGTTGTGTTTTGCCTCATGAGAAAGGGTAGATCTTGTCAGAAGCGCATGCAGGCATGGCTTGGGGGCACTATGACGGTCGTGTGACTGCCAGAAAGGTGCTTCGTGCTGGGCTCTGGTGGCCCATGCTACACAACAATGCAATATACTATGCGCGGTCCTGCGATGTTTGTCAGAGAACTGGGAAGCCCTCAAAAAGGGATGAGATGCCACTGATACCTCAACTGACACTGCAGCCATTTGAAAAATGGGCAGTGGATTTCATGGGACCAATCAACCCACCTGGGAAGCGCATTGGTGCATGATACATCATCATAGCAACAGATTATTTCACAAGATGGGCGGAGGCTGCACCAGTCATTGATTGTTCCGTGGCCACAGCCGCGCGGTTCTTGTTTGACACAATCGTCACTCACTTCGGTTGCTCCAAGATATGGCTGAGTGATCAAGGCATCCACTTTCTCAAATGCACCATCAGCGCATTAACGGAGGAACAACAGATACAACATAAGAAGAGTATGTTGTATCATCCGCGGAAAATGGAACGGTGGAAGATTTCAACAAGATATTGGAACATGCGCTGAAAAAGGTGTGCAACGCGAACCGTGATGACTAAGATATGAAAATCCCAGCAGTCTTATGGGCGTATCGCACCACATGCAAAAGTTTGATGGGACAGACACCATTCAAGCTAGTGTATGGGAAAGAAGCGATTATTCCTATGGAATACATCGTTCTGAGTCTGCGCATAGCAGCATCAACAGGTATGGATGCTACAGCGGCATTAGAAAACGCCTAGCACAGTTAGTACAACTGAAAGAAGATCGCTTTATTGCAAGATTCAACCAAAGTGTGGAGAAGGATCGTCAGAAGGCTTGGCATGATTGCCACATCAAAAACAAACAATTTCAGCAGGGTGATTTGGTGGTGTTGTATGACAACAAGTTTATGAAACATCTAGGAAAATTGCAGATGCATTGGCTTGGGCCATATCGCATCAATCACATAACTTCAAGAGGAGTAATACAGTTACAACAGTTAGATGGAGCGTTGCTCCCAAAGTTGATGAATGGTAGCCGGTTGAAGCCCTACAGATCGGGCTTGGACCAGTACAATGCCTGAGTCACATCGAAAAAAAAAATATAGGATGCTCGGTGGCAGGATGGCACACCGACAGGGAAAGAATGCGCAAGCAGGGAGGCTTGTGCCTCAAGTTAGGAGTGGTTTGCGACAATGGCAGGATGACAACTGGGTCAAATCAGCAATAAATGCCAAAAGTTAAGACACTTAATTAACGACGCTGGTTCGAATGATGGGAATTAATGGCGGATCCGACCGATCGGATGACAAGATCGACGAGGGATTTGGGTCATTAAGACAGAATTTGGCCCGAGTTAATGCAGGATTTAGTCATGATTACGAGGGATTTGGTTGGGCACTATAAAAATGGACTGAGGATGGTCGGAAGGCACTTGTTCATAACTAGTGAGTTCAGTTGCCAATTTTTGAATTGCGCAAGGTTGGGGTGTGTTGCAGAGAGCAGTTGAAGTGTGTTGGGCAAGTTCTGGGTTGAGCAAGGTTGAGCCATTTGTTGGCATTGCGAGAATTGAGTGCGGCATGCCGAGTGAGCCGGAGATGGTGGAGATTTCCAGTGAAGCCGAGTCACCCCTCATCCCTGCTCCTATTGAGGAAGAGGTCAATATCGTGGACAAAGTTGCTAACATGCCGGTGGGATCATCCTATGTGGTGCACTAGAAGAGGAGAGGGACACAGCTTAGCTCTGAGTGGCCCAAGAAGTGACACACCCATTCCACTGCCCAAGTGCCAGAAGGCATCCCTACGAAGAGCCCATCGAGCTTGGGGGTTGTGGAATCTGCAGTCCATGTAGTCATTTTTACCGCGGATATCCCAAGCTATCGACCTCCATGCCGAGATGGGGTGCAACCGAGGAAGGTCACTAAGAACCAGCGATATCAAATACGGATGACGGCAATCCTGCCAGGGATGAGTTGTACCACCGACATCGTATCGACGTTGATGAAGCTACGGTACGATGATCACGACTTGCTGGCACTGGAAGATGTTATGACGGAACCCTTTCAGCCACGATCACCAGGGGAGACCAGTCCGGTGCCACACATTCCACTTGAATGGGTGCGCGGCTTGGCGAAGTCTAGGATGTTGGGGTTGATCTACATGCCACATTTCGGGCAGTTGAGAGAAGCCAATGCCTGCATCAAACAGTTACTTGCTTGTTTTCACGGTGGAGTGTTATGGTTGGACAGGCAGGTCACCATCACGGTGGACCTGATTTCTGAGATCACCGGCTTACCAAAGGATGAGGTCGACCTGTCGCAATACTTTTAGGGGAAGAACAACGACAAAAGGCTTGCGGCAAGGTTGTGGAAGCAGTGCAAAATGAAGAAAGATGGATGGGCTTACCGATTGGACACTATCAACGAGCCCGCAGTCAAGATTGGGGTACGAATCTTGGCTACCAAAATCCTGCGGAACATTCGACCCAATCAAGGAAAATCCGGGCTTGTCTCCTGCGCAGAGCTATGTGTAGCAGGAGTGCAGATGAACTAGTCCCTATTTTTACTTAACCAATTGACGGAGGATGCACTAGCGGCCCAAGCAGGACATCGGTCATTCACTTATAGCTAGTCGTTGATATTAGTCGTGTTGGTTGCCTGGATGGAACCTGACAATTATCAAGGAATGGACGTGGATGCGGCACAAGAAAGCAAGGGTGCATGCTACCAAAACCTGTGGTGGGTACAGGAACTGGAGCGGCTCAAGGATTGTGCCACGCAGTTCTGGTTTTATTGGGAAGCGCTGCAAGCGGTCGCTAAGCGGATTCCACGGTTGACTCAGGCCACTGTCGAGAAGTACAAGGGGATTTCCCGATTCGCGATTGTCCCACACAGTATCTACATGCAAGTGCACCACTATACGGATAGGTAGTGGTTGCAGACCCCCTATAAGTTAACAGATGAAGACTTGGATCTGATCATCGATGACTGGCCGGTCAAATGGTGTGTACCAGTTATTCAGGAGGAAAAGTCTACAGGGATACCATCCGATGTGCCATCCATGGACGAACCGCATCATATGTTGGATGAGGAATCATGGCAGACCCCTATGGATGATGAGCATCAGGTTGAAGAAGGCAGAGCGAAAGGACACTAGGACAATGCGACAATCAGTTGGATCCCCCTGTCGTCGGAGGCACAGTTTGGTCGACTAATACTAGCAATCACTAATGCATCTACTGGGGTGGCTAGAGAAATGATGGTAAAGGCGGATGAAGGTTTCCATGCACTCACTGCTCATCTGGATTCCTTAGGCAATATGGTTTCAAAGAAGGCACCGAAAGGAGCATCGGTGCAGCCAGTTGGCGCAATAGGCACTGAGCTGCGGGTCAGGAATGTCGATATTCCCCCGACTGCGATTGTGACTGACAATGAGGCTTTGAAAGCCTTGTTGCAGCTATTAGAGAAAGTGACGGTCAACATCAATGCACTGCCGGTGAAGGAGTTGGCCACTATGCAGGTGGTTTCTAGTAGGGAGATGACAGACAGGATGCATGAGATCAGCAGTAAGTGTCTGCGCTTGCAGGAGAACGAGGCAGCTGCTAAGGAAGCGGTCGAGGAGTTAACAGGGAGGGCCGCTACAACATGACAGGCTGTGGACGAGTTGGAAGAGGACATCAAGAAAGAACGAGCTGAGACGGCTCAAATGATCGAAGAATTGAAGCAGGCACATGATTGCCTCATTATGGAGAAGGCCTCCTTGTGGGATCAAAATGTGTGGGTAGAGACGGCCATTGTTGAGGCTTGTCACCATGTGCCGGAGCCCACCGTAGAGTTAGACGTGACTCAACGCGTGCAGTGACTTGGGGCTATCATTGCCTAGTTGTGCCATGAAAATCAAGAGTTAACATTCCTGGTCGACCCTGGCAGACCCCAAGCATAAGTGGACGACCGCAAACATGCCATTGAGGAAGTAGCAGCACAGATGGGGGAGCTAGAAATGGCAGCGACAAAACTCATAGCAGACACTGTACAGTCTTGGGGAAGCATTGTTTAGGACAAGCAGATTCAACAATTGACCAAGCTCAGGCAGGAGGCAGAGGGGCAGTTGGCGACACTAAATATGGTGATGCACACGATGCCGCCAATGGAGCAGGTTTCCAAGTCCATGGACTTAAAACAGTTGCAGCAGCGCATCACCAAGGCCGACGAGCGTCAGAAGAAGCACGCTGCACAGCTACAGGAGTTCCAGGAGATTGGTGGTCAGTTTATGACTAAAGCCAGTGCGGTACTCCAGGCTTTATAGGAGGGTCTCCAATAGGTTGCGGCGAAGCTGAGTGAGCATCCATCTTCCTAGGATGTGATTGACATCCAGGCGGTGGCTATGGCAGTAAAGGAGCAGGTCATGGCAGTGGCTCAACAGTAAGATGATTTCTAGGTCAAGACCACCGAGTACACCATGTCTTGCTGACGTGGCTCGAGGGTGAGCCACAAGATTGTGTTGGGGGCCTATTGGCAGGTGGTTAGATGGTCATTATTGCAGCACTGCGAGTGCTGCGATACCGTAAAAGGCAGAAAATGGAGCACAGTCGATGATATTTTATGTAATTTTTGGTCAGTTTTTACCATGGTACGCGGGTTTTTGGGTCATTTGGAACACAATAGATAGATTTTGGGTCATGTACTTGAAGTTTCGGTTAGGAAGTAGTTAGAAAGTGGACAAGAAATGTAAAGGTGGAATCCTATAAATAGATGTAGGATTGTAAGTGTTGGATCATCTGGGATTGGGTATCTTAGATCTGGAGATATCTATGAGATCTGTGTTTTGCAGAGTATGAGCTGAAGACCGAATATTTTGTATATGGGTTTTTGCGGAGTTAATATGATGTGACAGAGCTATTTTTTGGAATCCCTGTGTTTCTTCTGTTCATCTATGGTAATGCATGTTGTGATATATGAATGATGCGATGTTTCCTTACTGCAATTAATGCTTTACTGTTATATTTGCTGCAATGATGAATGTTTCTGTTGAATGATGTTATGAATATAAATGATGTCTGAGTTAAATGCATAGATCTATTTCTGAAATGTCGCAATAAGTTAAGTAATTGAGCCGCAAACATCCTCCTTCATTCAACGGAAACATGGTTCCGTCAACTCTCCCTTGAACATCTTGGGTGAGACCTCATCTGCTCTGCAGGTGTTGCTGGATGGGGTAAAACCTATTTGGGCCGGTGCTCTGGGAGATCGCGGTGGTTTGGGTGTCGACAGTGAGTGGAACCCCTGTCGACTGGGTTTGAGTCAACAATACCTCGTAAGTAGAGATTTTGTGTGATCAATGGCTATGGACGAGTCTTTGTATTCATGTCACCATGGTCATATGTTCTTGATCTAGAACTTGATTGATCTTTCTTGATGTACCTTTCATGTTAGCGGACAACATCATCCTCATACAACACCATAGTGCATTAGTACAATCATAAGTGTCATAACCTTAATCAATGAATGTCTTCTATCATTCACATGCATTCATACTTTTACTAAGGTGATAAGACAAGTCTAAAGTTAATCAAGATTGTACTAACCTCAATAATATGAAGGCAAACATATCATAAACTTAATCATTAACATATTTCAAAACATAACCGAATCTCCTCAAGACATACTAGTCGGGATTGCTTGTAGTCTTCTTATGTAAGGCCTTAGCCTCATCTCCCTTTGGAAGTGGAATCTCTTCACTTATGCAGGTTTCCAAATCATTCACTTCTAGGATTAACCCAATCCACTTTGATTTGATGAAGCTGGATCTGGAGTTGGCTAGGGTTTGATAGAGAAACCCTAAAAATCGAAACTTTGAATTTCAAAATTCTGATTAGATGAAAAGATGCGCCTTACTGAGCTGATCAAGCTGGCATACTTCAATTTTGAAATCTCCAAAATTTGACCCCTCAAAATTGACTTTGAAATTTTCGGATCTGCAGCTTCTGTCAAATTCTGGTTTTATGGTTAAAATCTCAAAATAGGGTTTGATAGAGCCTGGGGTTCTACCCAACCAAAAAATTCGATATTGGTCTCTAAATTTCGATTTTTCTAAGGAGCATAAATTAGAGGAAATGTGGATAAAAAATGGGCCTCCTAAGGAAAATAATAAAATAATAGTAGAGAGAGAGTAAAAAACTACTTTTTTGGATCGTATTTTCAACTTATCTCCTTGTAGGTTTACTCAAATTTCAAGCGGGAGAACTCGTTGGATGCATAATTAAATTATGCATCCAACGAGTACCCATGTTGCATAATTTTAACAATATCCACACCATGAAAAATTGAAAATACATTAAAAAGTGTGTTTCTAGTGAGAGAAAACATGTTTTTTAATGTATTTTTTTTATTTTTCATGGTGTGGATGTTGTTAAAAGTATGCAACATGGGTACTCGTTGGATGCATAATTTAATTATGCATCCAACAAATTCTCCCACTTGAAATTTGAGTAAACCTACAAGGAGATAAGTTGAAAATATGATCCAAAAAAGTAGTTTTTATTTTTTCCCTCCAATTTTTTTAGGTGCTCCCTCTTTGAATTTTAAAGCATTTTGATTGGATAATACATGATGACATGGAATTTGTATTATTTTTGGAAGGCCCATTTTAAATTGAAATTTCCTCTAATGCAGCTGTGGTCTCCAATTCAAGAAATTCTAACTTTCTCTAAAACCCTAATTTCCCGCAGCAGTGACAAACCAAAAATGAAAGTGCTCAGAATCCAATTATGTTTGGACAGAAATATATGCCATATTGTTTCTGATGTATCTTTGAAATTCTGGATCTTCGGGGTCTAAAAATTTGGCCTGTGTTTGAATGATTTGTCATCTTTCCAACCCCATAGATCTGAGCTCAAATGGATTGTCTGAGAGAGATATATTCCACGTTTCGCAACGTGACCATTTTATA
Organism: Larix kaempferi; assembly: GCA_027924585.1. Classification (NCBI taxonomy): domain Eukaryota; kingdom Viridiplantae; phylum Streptophyta; class Pinopsida; order Pinales; family Pinaceae; genus Larix; species Larix kaempferi. The sequence continues at coordinate 4,340,692 of BSBM01000012.1, read as the reverse complement.
GGATGAAACAATAGAGCGAAATTGTACAACGTGCCACGTGTCACTTTTTCAACTTAGGCCTCTGAAACTACCGTCCGTTCCCTAACTGTCACATTTTACGGAATTGCATTTGGAGATTCCTAGACCGAGATATGACCCTTTTTCCTAGGTCACCTGTTTAGGATTGCATTCTGGAAGAGGCAAAAACCCTAACTTGTATGGATCATATCTCACAAAGTACAACGAATCTGAGGCTGTCCTTCAGACACAAGGTACATGGACATTTCATATTCAACCTTTAAAAGTTTAAGATCCTTAACCTTCACCAAAACTGAGTTATAGCAAAATTTCCATGATGACTGGTTTTTACTATACCAAGCCCTAGATTCCAATTTGTCGCAAGTGCAACAAGTGTCATAAATGCCATACCATACCTTCCTTTAGGATAGCCCTGATCCCATGTTATTTTTTCAGCATTTAATTCAATCTGATCTAGGATCTTAACTGAGAGAACAACATGTATAGCATATCAAACACAAGAGACAATAGACATAAAGCATTTCACCGGGGAAAACCAAGAAGGTGAAAAACCCTGCAACTTCCTCGGAGATAGAATGAGAATCAATACAAAGATCACAAAGATCAAACCCTACAACAAGAGATATTCTCCTAGCAGCTGCTCCTCCTCCACTTGTGCGCACTCCTTCTATCTCTCACTAATGCGAAGTGAGTGAGTGTGTGAATGAACAAATGAGAGAGTCACACTCTCTATTTATACTTTACTTTGACTTGCCTTTTACTCTAACTGGGCCGCCCTCCCTTAGGAGAGTTTAATAACCCATTACCACTTGTAATTGGGCCGACCCCACTAGGGTGGTCTAATAACCCTTTGACCCACACAACTCATACAGGGCCAACCCCACCAAGGTGGTCTAATAACCCATCAAATATAAGTTGCGACACTTACAATAATACTTGTGACACTTGCAAATACAAATGACGACACTTCCAATCGGAGGAATAATACATCTCCGTTGGGGATACAATAAAGTACAAATGTAATACATACAATATACAAGTGAATATCTTCCGAAGTTACAAATACATCAACAGATGTCGACTCCTAATAACACCCATGCACGAGTTGAAATCCCTCCATCTTTACTCAGGTGAGAGTGAATTCATACGGTTAATACCATAATGGTTTGGTCATGCATGAGGTTGAGGGGCGCACAGTAAGAACAGACTTACTCCTCATTGCGTTTAGTCTCACATAGAGTGTAGTTGGATGATTTATGGTCACGATTCCTAAATCACTACATAGAATCCCCACACATCAGACAAAGGAGAAACTATTGTCGGAACGACCCAACGATGTGGTACCTAGATAATAAGAGGATAATTATTGTTAGAAGGACACAACGATGTGGTATATAGAAAATGAAAAGAAAAATCAACAAGAGAACCTATGGATTTTTGCACATAGTCTTCATTTAGAAAAATTGTGCATGAAATGCTTAATTATAAATTAATAATTGAGAATAATTAGATTTGGAGAAAAATATTGGACTAAGGGTTGTTATGTAGCTAACTCCACTTGCACCCACACAATTAGGGATTGGAATCAAAGCATCGGGGAACAACTAAGAGAAAATGTGGGATGCATGTGCACTCTCATGGGAAAGTGAAACATGGTTGGGTGAGCAATGTTAATTAGAATATTATAAATAAAATACCATTTTGCATGGAGCGACATGTGTCACAGGTAATTTCTCTATTTAAGAAAAATGAATGGAAGGGGGGAGGGGACCCTATTGTTGGATGACTGTCATAATGGTGACAAATATCTGAAGGTGCTTCTACTGTGAGTTTGGCAAGGAATTTTGGTGGGTGTGGAATCCCATTTTTGAATTCTTGTCGAGTGTGTGTCCTCTGCAACCCTTTTGCTCGGGGGTTCGGGAGGAGGAAGATTACTCCCGATAAGGTAGGAAGTTCAACCGAGGGGATCGTCGGTGATTCCTTGAATATCATTGGAGGGATTCAAGCAATTTTGAATTCCAACATCATAGACTGTTGCGGGATCACCCATCCAGACAAGTAAATATTATTGATTTCTTTCTATATTGATAATATGAGCACGACTTATGTAGCTATGTGAAAGGTCTAACACTGTTAGAATTAATCCTTGAAAAGATAGGAATTGGATAAACAATCCTAAGCGATCTAATTGTTGATATTATTTTTCTTGTATAAATTAAGGAAGAGTCTGAAACCAATATATATTTTGATCTACTTGTAAAATTATATTTTGGAGGAATTGCGAAAGCATCCATGGCAAAAACATTCTGGTTCTATTTTTTGACATTTTTTTTTTCTGTTTATTCACTGAGAAGGTATTCTGTGCAAAAATTTACGCTCTTGATTAATGAATGTCTCTTTCTAACTGGGGAGTAAATAATTTAATTTACATAATAGCTCTGCACCAGTATTTTTTTCGGTTTGTAAGTTAGACGACCCGACTATCATATTGAATTTTAAAGGGATCTGCATATAAATATTTCGATCCCAGTCCATATATGCACATTAAATTTTAAAATATCTACATATAATGTTATGATAGTTATGTAGTAGTTGTAAAATCCAATGACAACACATAAAATGAACATTGTGATAGTTATGTAGTAGTTGTAAAATACAACGACAACAATAAAAATGAACGTTGTGATAGTTGTGTAATAGTTTGAAGATTCAATGACAATGAAAAGGTTGTAAATTTTGTCAAATGTCAAATTATTCCTATCATTTATCTAAATAGATTTGGTATGTGGTATGTGATATGTCTATATCATAATATCTTAAACATATACTAAAAAAATCAAATTTGTTCTTAAAAATTTATATCAAATTTGTTCTTAAAAATTTATACATGACAATGTGTAATCATTTGTAACAATTTTCAAGTTAAATGGATAAATTTCAAGTCACACTCAATTTTCAATTTGTTAATTTCCACAACAAATTTCAAGTTACTAGCAATTTTAAAGTTCAATGTACAATTATCAAGTTATTAACAATTATCAAGTTAAATACATACTTGATTTTCAAACTTTACTAACAATTTTCAAGCTAAATGTACAATTTCAAGTTACATACATATTTAGTTATTTTCTTTTTTTTTTAATGTATTTTCAGTACTTGTACCAACTTTTTATATGCATGAATGTAGGGATAAGTAATATTTTTTTCCTTATATTACCATAATAAGGAATTACAAAAAATTATTTGCATAGCCTTATGTGAGCTCCAAGTCTCAAGTCACTAGCAATTTTCAATTTGTTAATTTCCATGTAACAAATTTCAAGTTACTAGCAATTTTAAAGTTAAATGTACAAGCACTATCAAGTTATTATCAATTATCAAGTTAAATACATATACTTAATTTTCAAGATTTACTTAGAACAATTCTCAAGCTAAATGTACAAGTTCCAGTTAAATGTACATATTTAGTTATTTTTTCAATTCAAGTTACAAACAATTTCCTTGTTTTAAAAGTATTTTCAATTCTTGTACCAACTTATTTTATGCATGAATGTAGGGATAAGTTATATTTTTTTCCTTATAGTACCATAATAAGGAATTACAAAAAATTATTTGAATAGCTTCAAGTGAGCTCCAAGTCTCAATTCACTAGGAATTTTCAATTTGTTAATTAAACCATGTAACAAATTTCAAATTACTAGCAATTTTAAAGTTAAATGTACAAGTTCTATCAAGTTATTAACAATTATCAAGTTAAATACATATGCTTGATTTTCAAACTTTACTTAGAACAATTCTCAAGCTAAATGTACAGCTTCAAGTTAAATACATATTTAGTTATTTTGAATTCAAGTTACAAACTATTTTCTTTGTTTTTCATGTATTTTCAATTCTTGTACCAATGCATTTCAAAACACTTCAATTTTGTTCTTTAAAATTAAACTCCTTGCATAGTGCATTTCTGATTGAAATTCCCTTCACATGGATTTTGATTATGTAAGGATAGATTATGGTCATCCATCACATCATTATGATCAAGAATCACATGACCTTGTTCCCCCTCACGATGCTAATCAGCCATCATAGGACACTTTTCCCTCTCACATTTAAAGTATAATTGGAGCTGCAGTGGGGTTGGAAGGGGTGGGAAATGTCTAGAGGATTGTAGAGTTGTTGTTGCATGAGAAGAGCTCGAGAACCCGATCCATATTCTAAAAGTTAGAGAGCATGTCAGTAACATAATTAAGTCATATTTTGAACAACATTCGTCAATCACATAAGCTCAAATCCTACATGGGTTGATAAAACACAAAAAATTTAAACGTGCCACAAAGTTGTTGAGTTTTCAAGATGCTAAAACAAAAAATACATGCGATAATGCAATAGAAAATGTAAGAAGTATATTATCTTCATTTAGAAAATCAAGAAATGATGATATCTAAGCTGCTCGTAGGGAAATTACAATCGTTGTTGTGGCACAAAGCACCTCAAGAAATCGAATGGTAGCAACAATGGCATCATTGCTCAAAGTTTCAAAAAGAACATTGTTCAAAATATACTAAATTCAGGGTCTGTATAGATAAAAATGATGAAGCTGCTTGTTGGGATCTTATTTGTAGAGAACCCTATCGAGGTTAGATGGCAAAGGGCATTAGAGAGAAGGTGATAGAGTTTTGGGGTAGCCATTCTTGTGCTATTCCAGATCGAAAGAATGTCCTACGACAACATTTATCCAGATGCATTTATCAGGAGCACTGTAAGCATGTGATAGAGATGATGAGAGTTGCACTTTACAAGGAATTCTAGGAAACCAATCCCGGTGTTCAGATATCATTTAGAATGTTCAACAAATTGAAACCATGGTATATTAGGCTGAATACGATTCACGACACTTGTTGCTATCAATACCATATTCAATTCCAATTATATTATGACACATTTTTGGATTTTTGCAAAAGGAACTGGAATGGTGAACCAGCTCCTCACACAGTGCGATATTTTATTTGTATGATACTATGCAACAGGAATCCTGAACAAGTGTTTTCCAATCAGAGGTGTGTAGGTGGGAGAATATGCCTTGAATTTGGTGATTTGACATTGTTCCATAGGAAAATTTCCTATCGATTCAACACACCCTAGATTATCAGATATCATAGTTATGTCGAAGAGGTACGAGTATGTCTCCATGAATCCATCATCTTCTTCATCAGTGCCATCTAAGAGGATTGACTTGCTTGAGGATGAGATTCATGTTTTAGATTTCATGGAGAAGTTTCAAAGTAGGATTTATAAATAAATAAAGCACTCCCACAGGTCCAAGTGGAAAGCTTCATAATTCAAACTGTAGTGTCCCTTTTTAAGAATTTGCACAAACTAGGAAAAAATGCAATTTTTAACCAATTCAACCCTTAGACTAGTATTAACCCAACTGGTTCTAAATGTCTCCAAATGATTTCGAATGGGGTCTGAATGAGTTTGGAAGGTATTCAGACATATAATTGAGGATGATGGATGCTTAACAACCCTTAAAAAACTTCTGAAACATTAATTTATAATCTGGACAAAGTAGGGAAATGTACTAGTCAAATCGAGCTTCCATCCCCCAAGGGTAGTGGTCAAATATGGCTCTCCAAATGTTGTTAAACCTTTCCAAATTTCAGAACAAAGATGTTGTCACCAGAATTTCCACTAGCTTTTTTGCTAAAGTCATGAGTATTCTAGTCGTCCTGGTTAATTATCCTTATTTTCTCATCTTCTTAAACACAATCTGATGAATATCACAATGTGCATATCCATTAATGTGTCGAGGCCCAATCCTTTATCCTTTAAACTTTCGTTTAAAAATTCTCAATTCGCTCCTATCCAAAATTTGGTCAAAGTATTGGCCTTCCATTTTCTCACACCGTTATCAAAATGTGTCATATATTACCTTTTTTATTATTTAGGAATTGTGATTTTATAATTATTATTTAAATGAAAATCTTTCTATTAAATAATAGTTTTTATAAAATCATTCAAACTTTCCATGTTACATGGCTATTAAAGCATTTTTGCTTAATGTCAATATAAAGCCACGTAAAAGTTTATGGTTTTCTATGTCATGGGTAAAAGGTTATGGTTTTCTAAACCATGTTCTATTTCATGTTTAGTCAAAAGTTCCCAAGTCAACGAACCAATCACTCACACTTTTAAGGTTCGTGTCCAATTGTTAAGTTTTTACACATTGAATGCCCAGGATTGAGATCATAATATATGTTCCAATTTCCATAGCAAAATGTTGAGAAAGATCCACGTGAGCACTTAGTGAGAATTGAAAAGAAAAGTGCTATGACCAAAGAAACGCTTATCCATATGTTAAAAAGCCAGAACAACATCGCCAGCATTTGTGCACAGGTGTTGAGTATAATGGGAAAGATCACCAAACTCAAATACAACTGATTGACAAGTGTCAAAGACAAAAGGCTAATGTGTGTTTATTTTCACTAGCTCATTCAAACTTGTGACTCTATGCATTAAGATTATAAGGATGCACTCCACTACAAAAGCGTTGAAGGTTCATGAGAGGAACATCAAGGTGGAAAAATAGTTAAAGATTTGGAGTAACATTCTGGCAGCGACGTTTTCAGAAAGATTATCATTCAAATTCTATAATCAAATATCTGAAGGGTCAAATAACATCCCAAGTCTACCGGAGAAAGGAATTTCAAAATTCCAGATTTCATGATTCATTGCATACTCGACAGCAGAGAAGGAATATCAGTTTTGTTAGCACATTTCTAGGTAATTTGCTAACTATTTGATATATTGCAAGCTAATATGTCAATCATATATTCCATATTTTTAGGGCACTTAGCAACTTCAGAGACAATGAGAAGCTTTTGAAGATTTTAATCAAAGGGTCATCTCCAGCATTTTAAGGTATCAAGACAATCAATTACAAATGACAGAGCATTTGCTTAAGGGATTTGATCAACATAAACAGTCATCAATCAAACTTTCAAAGGATACAAAAAGCAAAATATAGGTGACAGAGCATCTATAACTCCAGATGTTTAGACAAAAAGTGAGTTTGTTCCAGATTTATGGGGTCATTTTCATATTTATTGCAAGGTTGATAGGATTTGATTCCTAAAGGCTGATAACAACTCTTATCATGTAATGGTTATAAATTTCATAATTAGTGATGTAATGGGAAGAAGGTTGCATCCAAGAGGGTTGAGGATGTATTAGAGGTAAGACTGCTGTAGCATGTATTATTTTTACCTTAATTTGAAATGCTTCTTTGAAATGATTGTGATCATATGAGCATGTTCTGTTTTAATAATTGTGTTACATGTTATAATTATTTTGTCTATGTGTGGTCTTATCAATCCATGCCATGATTCTCTTGATTAATATGCAATTATCTTTAATGCTTGAATACAGAACCTGATTCACTTCTTTCATAAAGTTATGCTCATAGCCCTTTTCTATTATTGTACATGATAGTGATACATTTCTGGTAGTTTGATCTTTGTATTGTTATATCTCCATCACTCTATCAACTCAGTTATCTATTAAAGCAATTTTAAAGATTCACTAGCCATGCTCCTTTTGCAGTCAAGGAACATCTTTTAGTGATAACAAGAGGTATGGCAATGATAAATGGCTTTAATGATATCCCAAATGTATAATCAATTGGTTTTTATGGCCTTCTGCAACTCCCTTAAATCATATGTCTATATGCAAGTCTTCACATAGGAGGGAAGGCTAGTAATTTTCACCATATGTTATGAAATTCGAAATTTAGGTGCCAAGGACTTGTGAAATGCTAATGAAAATTCTACAAAACATTACTAACACTCCATACATCAACAAAATCACATAGAATGACTTATACAATTCAAAATAATGGCTCTTCAAGCTCCAACAACAAGATATAGAAAAAAAAATGGCATCATTTATGCATTGTTTGGTATTTTTACATAGTTTCACTTGGTATTTCGACTTGAGAGTCTTCTGAGAAGTAAATATAGAGTATATATATCAGAATACAAATAAATTAATATTATTGGACTTTCACAAAAAGATCGGCATCTCACCAAGGGCGCAATTCCTCTAGGGGCCCAAATATGCAAGAAAATGTGAAAGAGATGCAAGAACAAGTTGTAGATGAATGAACCACGAGCTTCCCTATAGATTCAACCTGTAACTAAAGACTCCATTGTAGATCCAAATGAATGGTCTGAATGGTCTCTCCAATTTCCATTTAGGATGGGAATCTTTCACCCTCGAAATTGGTGTAAGGCAAGTAGACTAGCCCTCTACTAGCTCTCCTCTAGAAATGAAAAATGTAAAATGATCAAAAGCCAGTATTCTTCTTTGTTCCTAAATTTTATAAACTTCCTAAGGCTTCCCCAATTCGAATTCCATACATGAGCTTCATGCCAACTAAATTTGGGAAGAGATTCCCAAGTATGCCACTTGTCCTTCCAATTCTAGCCTCCTCCTTCACTAAATTCGAATAGGTGTCTCTTTGGCTTCCCTAACTGACTTGTGCACCTTCTTGGAGGATATTTTTAGCCTTGACATGTCATGTATGTCATATTTCAGCCATCAGGTCTGATTTTTCAGAAATGTCATAGGCATCTTCATCATTGGTGTCATAGAAGCTAGGGAATCTAGCACAAGTGTCCCACTAGCTCCAAAATGCCTCTTCCTCTCCCATGGGAGTTACTCTTTCTCTACATTTCAACCTAATTGAGTCATTCCAAGTAATATTCCCTTCCATATACCCCAAGAATAGTGGACTCCATATTGGATTCGAATGAGTGAGAGTGGAATGCAACGTGGATGGGGAATCTAGCTTGGTGGGGGTCCCATAACACCCATGTGTCTTCATGACCAAGTTCCATCTTATTTTCTTATCATAAGTATTTATTTTTTACACTCATAACATATTTATTCCAAACCAAAGTCCCTTTGGGTTTATTAGTCTCCTTATTCCAATTTTAATGTCTCCACCCCAACCTAAAAACTAGTAGGTTGGTGGAATTTTCTGCTTTTGGAATTTATTTGAATGGGGACATTACAGTCCTCCCCACCCAAGATTGTTTGCCCTCAAGCAATTCTAAATTAGGATGCTGCAAAATTTTTGCTTCCTCCAATGTGGCATTCTCACTTGGAAAATCTTTCCGTTGTACCAAATACTCCCTTATGGTCCTGCTCATCAATTTTCTTTCTCTTGTCTTCAATTTTTTTTTTTGGAATAAGTTTGAGTTGTCCTTCATCATATAATGGAGGGAGGGTTTCTGAAACATAAATTTTCTTACCAATATCCTTCTTAAGGCATGAAACATGGAATACATTGTGAATTTTTCTCCCTTCCGGAAGCTCCAACTCCTAAGCAACCTCCTCAACTTTTCGAACTATCTTGTAGGGACCATAGTATCTTGGTTTGAGATTTTCTGACCCTTTCACCTTCAAGGATGTTTTTTTATATGGTTGTAGCCTCAAAATTACCAAATCATTTACTTGAAAAGTTCTTTCCACTCTATGTTGATCTACATATTGTTTCTGTTGATTTTGGGCAACCTCCAAATTGTCTTTTAGGAGTTTCACAATCTCTTGACTTTCATCCACCCAATCTTTAGCCTTTGGGGCTCTACTGTCACCAAATATGTGCTCAACAAATGTAAGTGCTTCATAACCATATAGTGGTTTAAAAGGAGGCATGCCAATAGACATATGGAAGGTAGTGCTGTAGCAAACCTCACCCAAATGTAGCCATTTCACCCATGTTTTCTGCTGCTCACCAACATAGCTCCTCAAGTACCCTTCCAACCATTGATTCACTCTTTCTGTTTGGCCATCATTTTTAGTATTATAACTTGTGCTTGGATTCAATTGAGTGCCAACCAACTTGAAAATTTCTTGCCAAAAGGCACTCATAAATTTGCTATCTCTATCACTCACAAGGTTCTTGGGAAGTCCGTGCAATCTGGAAATTTCTCTAAAGAATAAATAAGCCACTTGTGCAGCAGTAAAATATCATGTAACATCAAAGAAATGAGAAAATTTAGTGATTCTATCCACCACAACATAAATGCAATCCTTACCCAAATCCTTGGGCAAACCTGTGATGAAATCCATGGAGACACTTTCCCATTTTTGCTGTGGAATGGGAAATGGTTGCAATAGACCAGCAGGATGTGTATGTTCAAATTTCTTTTGCTGACATGACTTGCATTCACATATTTTAGAACATCCTCTTTCAACCCCTTCCAAAAGAATCTTTCCCTTAGTTTCCTATATGTTTTGAAAAAACCAGGATGGCCTGCTAAATGATAGTCATGAGCTTCCTTCAAAATATTGTGCTTGAGATTCGAACCATGAACCAAATATATTATATCCTTGTAGTATATTATTGTAATGCCCACCTCGATACTTTAACTGATTAGACTAATGAGGGTACTAGTTTTGAAATGAACCGGCTAAGTAAAACACAAACCATTTGAATTTACTTTGAAAATGCTTATGATGATAAATGATGACTAATTTGTATGCTCGACTGACTGAGATACTATAATGAATGATGTAAATATTTTATATAGTGCAGCGCTACTAATGTGTGCTTGAGTGTGTGCAATGGTAGGTAAGATGATATACCGACTGACCCACAATGGAATTTTAGGGGTCGTAAGAACGGAAAGAATACATAGGTGTACGACGACAGACTGTCGACCCTGAATTAGCAATCGACGCACGGGTTGGAAGCTTGCGAGCTGGCCCGGGGAAGCGTCTGTCGTACGGGCGAGGCCATACTGACTTGGTCGCGTACGAGAGTTGAGGGGTGCGCGATAAGGAGAGCCTTATCCCTCAGCAGCCCTTAGTCTCCAAGAAGTGTAGTTGATAGATCACGGTAACGACTCCCCGATTGCTACACAGTTCTCCTCACAAGAAGAAAGAAAAGAAATTGTCGGAAGGGCCCGCCGAAGAGGTACCTAGACAAGAACGGGAAGAAAGAAAAGAAATTGTCGGAAGGGCTCGCCGAAGAGGTACCTAGACAAGAATAAGAAGAAGAAATTGATCAACTGTATAAATGAAAATTTCACATAAGATTTAAGAAATATTTTATTCCATTTTGTTTCATTTTATTATTTTGAATTATTTTTCAAGATTTCATTTTAATTGATTTCATTAATTTTGAATTATTTATTTTAATTGATTTTATCATCTCGAAAAAGAATTGAAAAGATTGATTTTATTTAATTGATTTTGTTATATTGAAAAAGGTTATTTGTAAAAGAATTATTCATTCAAAGGTTTTCATTTGATAGATTTTATTTTTTCTTATTCAAGATTTTATTTTTTAATTGATTTTATTATTTTGGATTATTTTATTTTAATTAATTTTATTAATTTTTGATTAATTTTACTATCTTGAAAATATTTTAAAAAGATTAAAATCTAGTTAATTGATTTTATAATTATTGAATAAGAATTTAATTTAGATTAAAATTTTTTAGAAAAAAGATATTTTAATTCTTACTTTCATTCTTTTAAATTTTATAAAGAAGAGATTTAAAATAAGTTAGAATTTTAGTAAAATCTTCTAATTCTATTTTAGTAATTAGAAAAGAAAGGAATTTAGAAATATTTAAGTCTAACTAAAATATATTAAGTAAACTAAATAAAAACCAAAACATAAGAAGAACTCTACTACATCTAACTCCCATTGATTTAGGGAATTAGATGCACACTTGAGATGAAAAGACACTTGTAATTTGAGAGTAATTGTTAATAAATTATTAAATTAATTATGTGCATGGACAAACACATGGCACACAAACTTTTTCTATATAATGAGGGAGGAGAAGGAAAGAAGGACATCTCTTGCTCCCTAGTGCTGGATGGGCACCGGAACCGATAATTGATCTTGTGAATTCTTGTGAGTTGGGCTTAGCTTTCTGGGGATTGGGGAATCCCACCAGAAAGCTTGCGTTGTGTGTTCTTGCGACCCCATTTGCTCGGGGGTTCGGGGTGAAGAATAATAACCCCGATACGGTAGGAAGGTCAACTGAGGGGTCACTCGGTACTTCGTCAAGAAATTTGATTGGATAGTGCAGGAACCACTTCGAGGACTCCATCGATTCGCTGGACCAACCGTCGAAAACAGATTTGAAGTATTTAGTTTATTTATTTTGCTAACTCTTGTGGTGGAATGAATAAATCTCGGTATATAGTTTTATTTATTGACATTCGTGTACTGCAATAGATAGAACTACATCTGTGGCCTCTATATCTTCTTCTGAAAAATCATACTGGAAGTTCTGAAATTAATTATAGTTATATTTTCAAATTCCGTGGAAGTCTCTTTGAGGAACCCGAAATGGAGGTCCCTACATTTGGTATCAGAGCCAGTCGAGCCTTGAGGGCACCGGACTCATATTTCAACCAGGAAGTTGTCAGTATCTCCGTCAAGGTTGGATTGGACTCGGAAATCAGCTACATCGACATCTTCTTCAAATTCTTGGATCGGCCGTCAGATCAGGTTCAATGTAGTTCAGTGTTGTATTGTATTTATAAATCTGAGAATCGTTTTCTTTTAAAATATGGATGATCTGCAAATATTTCAAATACTCTGTTCTCGAATTCGAAATCAGGAAATCGCCTTCTTCCATATATAGATTTGATACCAATCGGCCGTTACCTAACTATATGCTGAAATTAGGTTTAGATCTCTGCACAAATCGAAACTTGAATCTTATTTTATATTTTGAGCTCTCTGCGTTTACGATTTAAATCGAAAACCTTGTTATAAATTAAATTTCTGGATCTTGTTTATATCTCCGTGTTTAAGGAGGAAGTTGAAATTTCTCTGCATAAATCGAAATATAAATCTTGTATTTATTTTTGAGATCTCTAAGTTTAAAGAATAAGTGGAAAACCCTGTTATAAATTGAAATTCTGGATCTGGTTTTATATCTCCGTGTTTTATTAAAATCCAAATCTCGTAAATTGATTTGTTAATAAAATGTGTAGATCCAACACTCTTACGGTGACTTTTAAAGCTCTGTTTTCTATTTCATTGGAATGAGAAATGCTTTCCAGATCTAAATCCATGATGGAGTATTGACTTTTCAAATCGTTGTTTTCTATTTCGTTTGAATGAGAAATGCATTCCAGATCCACCATTTGATGGAACATTGTTGATATTTTTAATTCATCCGTGCTCTATTTCGATTTGGAAGGGCGCTCCAGACCCAATTAATTACCTCCACGCTAGCAGAGATCGAGACTCTATTTCATCTCTGGTTTGATCTAGTTTCTCCATCAATCTGAGATCGGGATTATTAAATTGTTGAACACTGTCATTGAATCCACATCTGTTGTGCCTTTTTAAATCTCAGAGCATCTGTTTCAAAAGCTGTTGGGCGTTTCAAGAACCGGTATCATGAAAAATATTAAAATCTAGTTAATTGATTTTATCATTATTGAAAAAGAGTTTAATTTAGATTAGAATTTTTTAGAAAAAAAGATATTTTAATTCTTACTTGTATTTTTTTAAATTTTATAAAGAAGAGATTTAAAATAAATTAGAATTTTAGTAAAATCTTCTAATTCTATTTTAGTAATTAGAAAAGAAATGAATTTAGAAAGCTTTAAGTATAACTAAAAGATATTAAGTAAACTAAATAAGAACCAAAACATAAGAAGAACTCTACTACACCTAACTCCCATTGATTTAGGGAATTAGGTGCACACTTGAGATGAAGAGACCCTTGTAATTTAAGAGTAATTGTTAATAAATTATTAAATTAATTATGTGCATGGAAAAACACATGGCACACAAACTTTTTCTATATAATGAGGGAGGAGAAGGAGAGAAGGACATCTCTTGCTCCCTAGTGTTGGATGGGCACTGGAATCGAGAATTGATCTTGTGAATTCTTGTGAGTTGGGCTTAGCTTTCCGGGGATTGGGGAATCCCACTAGAAAGCTTGCGTTGTGTGTTCTTGCGACCCCATTTGCTCGGGGGTTCGGGGTGAAGAATAATAACCCCGATACGGTAGGAAGGTCAACCGAGGGGTCACTCGGTACTTCGTCAAGAAATTTGATTGGATAGTGCGGGAACCACTTCGAGGACTCCATCGATTCGCTGGACTAGCCATCGAAAACAGGTTTGAAGTATTTAGTTTATTTATTTTGCTAACTCTTGTGGTGGAATGAATAAATCTGGGTATATAGTTTTATTTATTGACATTCATGTACTACAATAGATAGAACTAGATCTGTGGCCTCTATATATTCTTCTGAAAAATCGTACTGGAAGTTCTGAAATTAATTATACTTATATTTTCAAATTCCGTGGAAGTCTTTTTGGGGAACCCGAAATGGAGGTCCCTACATTTGGTATCAGAGCCGGTCGAGCCTTGAGGGCACTGGACTCATATTTCAACCAGGAAGTTGTCGGCATCTTCGTCAAGGTTGAATTGGACTCGGAAATCAACTACCTCGACATCTTCTTCAAATTCTTGGATCGGCCATCGGATCAGGTTCAATGTAGTTCATTGTTGTATTGTATTTATAAATCTGCGAATCGTTTTCTTTTAAAATATGGATCAATGTAGTTCATTGTTGTATTGTATTTATAAATCTGCGAATTGTTTTCTTTTAAAATATGGATGATCTGCAAATATTTCAAATACTCTGTTCTCGAATTCGAAATCTGGAAATCGCCTTCTTCCATATATAGATTTGATACGAATCGGCCGTTACCTAACTATATGCTGAAATTAGGTTTAGATCTCTGCACAAATCGAAACTTGAATCTTATTTTATATTTTGAGCTCTCTGCGTTTACGATTTAAATCGAAAACCTTGTTATAAATTAAATTTTTGGATCTTGTTTATATCTCCGTGTTTAAGGAGGAAGTTGAAATTTCTCTGCATAAATCGAAATATAAATCTTGTATTTATTTTTGAGATCTCTGCGTTTAAAGAATAAGTCGAAAACCCTGTTATAAATTGAAATTCTGGATCTGGTTTTATATCTCCGTGTTTTATTAAAATCCAAATCTCATAAATTGATTTGTTAATAAAATGTGTAGATCCAACACTCCTACGGTGACTTTTAAAGCTCTGTTTTCTATTTCATTGGAATGAGAAATGCTTTCCAGATCTAAATCCATGATGGAGTATTGACTTTTCAAATCGTTGTTTTCTATTTCGTTTGAATGAGAAATGCATTCCAGATCCACCATTTGATGGAACATTGTTGATATTTTTAATTCATCCGTGCTCTATTTCGATTTGGAAGGGCGCTCCAGACCCAATTAATTACCTCCACGCTAGCAGAGATCGAGACTCTATTTCATCTCTGGTTTGATCTAGTTTCTCCATCAATCTGAGATCGGGATTATTAAATTGTTGAACACTGTCATTGAATCCACATCTGTTGTGCCTTTTTAAATCTCAGAGCATCTGTTTCAAAAGCTGTTGGGCGTTTCAAGAACCGGTATCATGATTATAAATTTTAAACTTTAAATTTCTTTCTGCGTTGATCCATTTTTAATGGCGTTCCCAGGTCTAGTAAATCGAATTAAATTTGTCCTTTAAGGGTCTGTGTAGATCCATTCTTGGTGACATCTCCAAATTTCAATGAGACGACTTGTTGTTATTCAAACTCGGCGTGGATCCATTTCTTGGCAATTCCATATTCTACAAATGAATTGTATTTGAGTTTTTTGTTTTTTGTTTTTTTTTTGTTTTTACCCTCTGTATTCATTTCTTGGCAATTCCATAATCTACAAACAATTAATGAAGTTTCCAGAGTTGTATTCTCTATGCATCTCCTTGTTTGCCAAATGGCGTTTCCAGAATTATATGTCCATGATTATCCATTCGACTGTCTATTGACATTCTCCTGAAATTATGTTTCCCTACGTGTCTATTAAACCTTTTCTGGATCATAGAACGAATTCCCACGGCGTGTGATCAAAACGCTAGTGTGTATCTTTTCCTAAACTAATTAGCATTGATCATAGTTTTCGTAAAAGGATTGGTGATTAAATGTTCTATGCGTATCTAGTTCTAGGTTGATTGCTGCTCTTAATATTGAATGGTTATTAGAATGTTGTGTGTTATGTGTTACTCCCAATTGGGGATTATGTGACGATAAGTGCTTCTTTTATTCAGTGTGTATTAGGAGTTGAGAGAAAGTTATGGTATCAATGCCTAAATACTAAAGAGATTCTTTATTAGTATATATTGGAAAACTTGGAGAAAGATATGGCATCAATAAATGGCTATGTGCTTAGAGTTATCAAGAAGTAGACTATATTAGGGGCACATAATTGTAATGTGGAATTTGAATCCTAGTCTTATTGCAAGTGAATATGTGTACAAGGTTAGTAAGAAGAAGTAGAATATTTGTCAACATATTATATATATTGATGTGACAATGACATGTTAATAGTGCTAGGAAGAAATGTATTGATAATGTTCTGAGTGCCCATTCTCTTAGCTGTCACTTTAAGTTAGCAAATTAAAAGGTTAAGTATGTGCATTATATTATTGAGGTAAATGTGGTATATGGTCCTAGCTATTTCATAATATAATAGGTTAAGGTGGTATTTGATAGAATGATTTCTTATTAGTAGCAATTAAAAGGTTAATGCATTAATTTGAGTGTTAAATTATATCTTTAATGAAATATTTGTTGAGAGTTTTATTTTAAAGGTCAACCGGAATGACATGAACTATGTAAAAAGATTTTATATTGTTTATTATTAATAGTGGAAATTGTTAGTATGTTAAAGGTAAAGGTCAATAATGCATTATAAAAGGTTATTGTAATTCTATATGAAGGAAATGCAAAATTTGTATGTGATGAATAGGATATTTGTACTTAGGAGAAAACAAAAACACTATAGGTGAATAATGGTCAAATTTTTAATGTATAGAATAAGTAAATCATGATTATTTATGAGCATAAATGTGATGTTCACATAAGTAACTAACTGTTCACATAAGTAACTAACTGTTTAAAATAAAAATAAAATAAAAAAATTTCACGACCAAGGCCACTCCATTTGGTGACTCGTGTAATTATCTACCTATCTACCTTAAGCCTGAAGATAACGGATTGCTGCCACACGTCCATGTTTAAGTGCAGGGTAGTGGTTGATACTATATTCCTGGCATCTGTCGAGCGCCCACCGCCTCACCTTTGATCACCAATAAATTGTGTAACGACAATCCTCTGCATCGAGCAGTTTTACTTCTCCTTAAGTTAGTTCTTTGTAAGTCACGAGTTGCATGCGCTTGGCCTTCACATATTATAACTTATTGTAATTCTTTTTGTTTAAAAAAGGGGAACACCTAGTTTGGACCCTACAACTACTAACTTATGCAGCCGCGTATTGGAGAACTCCTCGTCGAGTGGGTAGGAGGACGATGGACTCCTCATATGACAACTAGCTTAGTTTGTGTTATAAAAACCACCTGTTAGATAGTCATTCTTATATTATCAATACTTGTCCTTTGTTCTTGAATCGTTGTGAAAGATATCTACATGGTAATTTCATGAATCCGACCGGAACCTTTTAGATGAATGCTAAACGACTAAATGTTATTTAAATCAGATATGGATAACATGTCAATTTATATCTAAAAAGTAGAAGTGGATTTCTCTTATTTTTATGTCAATTACATTTGAAAAGTAAAAGTGAATTCCAAATGATGGTATCATGTATGTTTGTTTAGATTGAAGTGAAATACATGGGGCTTAGTATCTTTAAGTAAAAGCTAACTCATTAAATTATGTAGTCATTAAATTATGTAGTTAAAGGATAGAAGGTAAACTAGTATGCTTCTTGTATAGATCTTGGTAAAAAGAAAATATAAGTTGAGAATTAAAAGAAAATATAAGTTGAAAATTAAAGTATGTAATTTACACTTTACATGTTTAAAGGTTGAAAGGTATGTAAAATTATATACTGTTTACAGGGTTAGGAATCACTTTGCATTTAAGAGTTCTTTGATTAGAATTTCAAAGTACTTATTTTAAAGCTTCAATTGCACTTTATATTTCTTATGGTTAAACTACATATGCTTTCTAGTATTACTTGATTTATTCTAGGGTCCAATCCTAAGAGCTAGTAAGTTAAAAGAGAAATGATGGTATGTGCATTATGTGAATGGTTGAAGTTAGGGCTTAGGGTAAATAGATCATGAGTCATGGTTGATTATTGTAATTATTATTCTATAATAAGATTGGATAAGAATGATGATAATTGTCTTTTAAATCCAAGTTTACGACTTACACTTGCCATGAAGATTGTTAGTACCAAAAAAAAAAATCACTTCTGGAAGAGCATTGCATTTGGGTTCGTTGGTGATGCATGAAGATCGACGTAGAAAAATCGAAGCTACGATTTTTACTTCTTCTCCTTCGGCAAGGATATTTCCAGCTTCTCGAACAAATTAGAATTATTCTTCACTAAATTTGCTGGTATAATAGTTTGAATGATATTCAAGGTTCATATACTTTGATGATGGGATATGCGTCAAGAATTTTATCGATTGGTTGTAAATGCTTATTTTTTGAAATCAAGGCGATCGCTTCGTAGGTATGCACTACTAGTTTGTAATCGTGCTTTGAATTGTGAAAAGAGAGAAGTTAAACTTACTTGAATTATAGAATCTTAACTGTGCTTAAGTTAGGAAGAGAAGAAAACCTTACATGACTTTGCTTATAAAAATCTGAGATTATACTTTTAGCTATACTAAATAAATGGCACTCTAGTATTTAATTATACTTTGGATTATGAGAAGAGAGAGGTTGCATGCAATATTAGTTTAGTAATGGTTAAGGTATGTATTGAGGAACAGAATTGGGAAGGGTAAATTCATATTTTGAAATTCGGATATTGTTTTGAACATATGATAGTTATACGTAATTATAGAAAATGGAGAAGTTGGAATTGAATATTTTATCCCTTATGTTGAAATATGTTAGTGCTTTCAGTATTTTCGTAAATGATATACTTATAGTTTTGTTGAATCGAAAGAATTGTGGTAGACGATTTCAATCCCGGTTACAATTAGTGAGTCAAGAGATAACTGTTGTGGGGATTACTACATTATGAAAGGTGCGATTTAGTTATATTATCAATTATGGGATTTATACTTATATGGGGGTAGAAAAGAAGAAATGAAATTTTATTATCAATTGTGGTTATGTTGAAGAAATGAATGTGAAAAGAAAGTGAAAACTCACCATGGAAGCACATGAGACTTAACTTCGGGACGAAGTTTTAATAAGAGGGGGTGTATGTAATGCCCGCCTCGGTACTTTAACTGATTAGACTAATGAGGGTACTAGTTTTGAAATGAACCAGCTAAGTAAAACACGAACCATTTGAATTTACTTTGAAAATGCTTATGATGATAAATGATGAATAATTTGTATGCTTGACTGACTGAGATACTAGAATGAATGATGTAAATATTTTATATAGTGCAGCGCTACTAATATGTGTTTGAGTGTGTGCAGTGGCAGGTAAGACGATATACCGACTGACTAACAATGGAATTTTAGGGGTCGTAAGAATGGAAAGAACACATAGGTGTACGACGACAGGATGTTGACCCTGAATTAGCAATCGACGCACGGGTCGGAATCTTGCGAGTTGGCCCGGGGAAGCGTGTGCCGTACGGGCGAGGCCATACTGACTTGGTCATGTACGAGAGTTGAGGGGCATGCGATAAGGAGAACCTTATCCCTCAGCAGCCCTTAGTCTCAAAGAAGTGTAGTCGATAGATCGCGGTAACGACTCCCCAATCGCTACACAGTTCTCCTCACAAGAAGAAAGAAAATAAATTATCGAAAGGGCCCGCCAAAGAGGTACCTAGACAAGATCGGGAAGAAAGAAAAGAAATTGTCGGAAGGGCTCGCCGAAGAGGTACCTAGACAAGAACAAGAACAAGAAATTGATGAGCTGTATAAATGGAAATTTCACATAAGATTTAACAAATATTTTATTCCATTTTTTTTTCATATTATTATTTTGAATTATTTTTTAAGATTTCATTTTAATTGATTTCATTAATTTTGAATTATTTATTTTAATTGATTTTATCATCTCGAAAAAGAATTGAAAAGATTGATTTTATTTAATTGATTTTGTTATATTTAAAAAGGTTATTTGTAAAAGAATTATTTATTCAAAGGTTTTAATTTGATGGATTTTATTATTTTTATTTCAAGATTTTATTTTTTAATTGATTTTATTATTTTGGATTATTTTATGTTAATTAATTGTATTAATTCTTGATTAATTTTACTATCTTGAAAAGATTAAAATCTAGTTAATTGATTTTATCATTATTGAAAAAGAGTTTAATTTAGATTATAATTTTTTAGAAAAGAGATATTTTAATTCTTACTTTTATTCTTTTAAATTTTATAAAGAAGAGATTTACAATAAATTAGAATTTTAGTAAAATCTTCTAATTCTATTTTAGTAATTAGAAAAGAAAGGAATTTAGAAAGCTTTAAGTCTAACTAAAAGATATTAAGTAAACTAAATAAGAACCAAAACATAAAAAGAACTCTACTACACCCAACTTCCACTGATTTAGAGAATTAGGTGCACACTTGAGATGAAGAGACACTTGTAATTTGGGAGTAATTGTTAATAAATTATTAAATTAATTATGTGCATGGACAAACACATGGCACACTGACTTTTTCTATATAGTGAGGGAGGAGAAGGAGAGAAGGACATCTCTTGCTCCCTAGTGCTGGATGGGCACCAGAATCAAGAATTGATCTCGTGAATTTTTGTGAGTTTGGCTTATCTTTCTGGGGATTGGGGAATCCCACCAGAAAGCTTGTGTTGTGTGTTCTTGCGACCCCATTTGCTCGGGGGTTCAGGGTAAAGAAGAATAACCCCGATACAGTAGGGAGGTCAACCAAGGGGTCACTCGGTACTTCGTCAAGAAATTTGATTGGATCGTGCGGGAACCACTTCGAGGAATCCATCGATTCGCTGGACCAACCGTCGAAAACAGGTTTGAAGTATTTAGTTTATTTATTTTGCTAACTCTTGTGGTGGAATGAATAAATCTGGGTATATAGTTTTATTTATTGACATTCATGTACTGCAATAGATAGAACTAGATCTGTGGCCTCTATATCTTCTTCTGAAAAATCGTACTGAAAGTTTTGAAATTAATTATACTTATATTTTCAAATTCTGTGGAAGTCTTTTTGGGGAACGCGAAATGGGGGTCCCTACAATTATACCATCCAAAACCTTGTACCTATCATCACCTTTGACCCCATCTAACACACCACAAGCAAAATTATCTTTCGCATATTCAACTATTAGCATATTTTTCCAATATTTTGAAATGTCCATAAGAGAAAATGATGGCTTTCTAGATCATGCATCTGCTACAATATTATTCTTTCCCTTAACATATTAAATGTCAAAATCAAAAGCTTGGACTTTGCTTACCCACTTTTGTTGCCTTTCATTTAGGTCCTTTTGTGTGAGAAAATGCTTCAAACTATTATGGTTAGTTTTTACCACAAACTTATTTCCCACCGAGTATTGTCTAAACTTAGCCAAAGCATGCATGATGGATAACATTTCTTTGTCATAAATGGAATAGAGCCTCTCATGTGGCTGCAAATTTCTTCTCTCAAATGCTATAGGGTGTTGATTTTTCTTTACGACAACCCCTATCCCTTCTCCTGATGCATCACATTTCAAGACAAATGGTTTAGTAAAATCATGTAATGCAAGTACTGGACAACTACGCATTACCTCCTTCAATTTTTGGAAATCCTTTTCAGCCTCTTAATCCCACTTGAATGCATCCTTCTTGGTCAATTTAGTAAGTGGAGCAGTAAATTCAGAGAAGCGTTTCACAAATTTTATGTAGTAAGTGCATATTGCAATGAAGCCTCTCAATGTTGTGATGTTTTTGGGTGATGGCCATTCAAGAATAGATCTTATTTTTTCCAAGTGTACCTTCACTCTATATTTCCCAATGATGTGTCCAATATATAAAACTTCTTTCAGCCAAAATTCACACTTAGACACCTTAGCAAGCAAATATTGATCATGCAAAATTTTCAAGAAAACTTCTATATGGTGCAAGTGTTCCTCCCATGTTTTGTTGTAAATTAGAATGTCATCAAAGAAAACCAAAATAAACTTACAGAGTTTTTTGCTGAATATTTGATTCATGCGTGATTGAAATGTGGGTGGAGCATTGGTCAAACCAAAACGCATGGCAAGAAACTCAAAATGGCCATAGTGACATCAAAAAGTTGTTTTAGGCACATCCTCCTCCTTCATTTGAATTTGGTGGTAACCAGATCTAAGATCATTTTTTGAGAAGAATTTTGCTCCATGTAGCTCATACATGAGCTCATCTATTGTTGGGATTGGATATCTATTTTTTATTTCTATTCTTGTTGAGGGCTCTAAAATAAATGCACATTCTCAAGGTCCCATCTTTCTCCTTCAACAAAACAACTTAAGAAGCATAGGGGCTAGAGCTTGGTCTAATCAGTCCCAAATCCAAGAGCTCTTGGATAACCTTTTCAAACTCCTCTCTGAACTTTTTAGGATTCCTACATGGTGTAATTTGTATAGGAGAAGTTCCCTCCTCCAAAACAATGTTGTGCTCAACCCCTCTATCCGTTGGTCTTCCAGGGGGGAGGTCTCCAAAAACCTTTGCATATTTGTGTAGGAGTTTCCTTATCTCCTTTGGATGTTCTGAAATATTTATTTTTGGTTTGGGTGAAGTAATGCAACATTCAGCAGCCCATTCAATATCTCCATGCCTCAATATAGACCTCATACTGTGGGAAGTCACTACTTGTTACGGATATGTGTGCTTCCCTCTCACAACCCTTTGTTTTCCTTTTGAATATTTGAATTTCATTTCAAGAATTTGATAGTTCACTGTATGCTCCCCTATATAGTACATCCATTGCACTCCCAAGACCACATTAGTATTAGCAACATCAACCACATAAAAAATATAAAAAAAAGCGTAATTACCTATGGTGATTTCTAGCTTTGGAATCCATGTTTTGCACTCCATAGTGTTGTGACCTGGAATGACCACTATGAAGCCATCAAATGGTTCAGTAGGTATCTTCCTCCTCTCCACCATGATTGCATCAATGAATTTATGTGTGTCTCCTCCATCTACCAAAACTAAAACCCTTTGTCCTTGTAACACTCCTTTGCACCAAATAGTGTGGAAACGAGGCACTACTGAAAGTACTGCCGTCCTTCCTTTTTCAGGTGAAGGATGATTTTATTCTTGTTTACATTATTTTGTTGTATCATATTCCTCATCTTGGTCTGATATATGTCCTTCTTCCTCCATACCCCCTTCATACTCATCATTATCAGAAAACACTTCAATGTATTGTGATTTCCCGTTAGCACATTTGTGCCCTGGTACCCAAGGTTGGAACAATGTGTAGCACAATTTAATTTTTCTGAATTCTTCCCTATTTGGTCCTTCTTTCTTATCCTTTCCAAATATATCTCTTTGCCATGGATTCTTTTCAAACCTGAACTTGGAAGGGAAGTTAGGCTTGGGAGGAAACCTTGTCCTAGGTAGCACATTTTGTAGGTCTCTTGTCAAGTTCATGGAATCCTTCAATGAATTTGGTTTGTGGGCCTTAAATAAACCTTTTAAAGGTTCATCCAAACCTTCAGTGAACAACAATACTAATCTTACCATATATATATCAGCCACCTTAATAGATAATTTTTGGAATTCTATCATCTACTCAGCAGGGGTTCCAACTTGCTTCAATTGGGCTAGTTCTTTGAAAGGAAATTGTGGATCTTTTTGCTCAAATATTTCTAATACCTTGTCAACAAAATCTCCATATTTTGTAACCTGATCATGTCCCAAGGTTTTCAGACCATGGAACCACCAATCATTGGCTTCTCCTTCTAGATACAAAATAGCCATTTTTAAAGCATCATCTTCCACCATAGGATTTAACTGAAAATAAACATCTAGTTTTTGTACCCGAGTATTTGCAGAACTTTGGGATGAGCCATCAAAAGTGGGAAGGGGCATTTTACCAATGGCACAATTCAATTATTTATTATAAAATGGAGTTCTTTACCTTCCCTCATTTTTATTTTGCTTGATACATTAAATAATTGGTCAAATGGTAGAGTTCTTCTACAATCTTCACTCAACTTTTCCCATTCTGTCACCACTTCCTTCATATCAAATTGGGTGTTAGGTTCTTCTTTGACCTCAATATATTTAGGTGTAGTAGGCCTTGGTGTGCTCTGAAATTCATTAGGTCTATTATGGGGTCTTGTGCTTGAGAAAATATGTTCGCCCATAGCCTTCTTTTCCTTAGAATGAGAACTACTGCTGCCTCATATTATTCCTTTTCGAACCCTTTCATGATCTGTTTTTTCATATCTTCAAAGAATGGTTTTATGAATTTAGTAAATTATTCCTTATCCTCTGAGGTTTCCTTCTCATCCTTAGCCATAGTTTCATCAAAATGCACTTCTTTTCATATTTCTTCCTCTTCAACAACAACACCTATAGTTTCAAATCCTAAGGGTGGGAGCTTATTTTTTTGACTTCTTGGCTTCATAAATGGTCATCCACATCAAGTGCAAGGACCATGCTCTGATACCACTTTTAGCGTCCCTTTTTAATAATTTGTACAAACTAGGAAAAATTGCAATTTTTAACCAATTCCACCCTTAGACTAGTAATCACCCAACTACTTCTGAATGGATCCAAATGCTTTCGAATGGGATCTGAATGAGTTTGGAAGGTACTAAGACATATAATTGAGGATGATGGATGCTTAACAACCCTTAAAACACTTCTGCAACATTCATTTATAATATGGACAAAGTAGGGAAATGTACTAGTCAAATCGAGCTTCAAACCCCCAAGGGTAGTGGTCAAAGATGGCTCTCCAAATGTTGTTAAACCTTTCCAAATTTCAGAACAAAGGTATGGTACTAATAAATGGCTTTAATGAGCTCCCCAATGTATCATCAATTGTTTTTTATGGCCTTCTTCAACTCCCTTAAATCAGATGTTTATATGCAAGTCTTCACATAGGGGGGAAAGCTAGTAATTTTCACCATATGTTATGAAATTTGAAATTTAGGTGCCAAGGACTTGTGCAATGCTAATGAAAATTATTCAGAACATTATTGACACTCCATACATAAAAAAAAATCACATATAATGACTGATACAATTTGAAATAATGGCTCTTCAAGCTCCAACAACAAGATATAGAGAAAATGGCATCATTTATGCATTGTTTGATATTTTTACATAGTTTCACTTGGTATTTAGACCTGAGAGTCATCTGAGCAGTAAATACAGAGTATATATATCATAATACAAATAAATTAATATTCTTGGACTCTCACAAATAGATCAGCATCTCACCAAGGGCGCAATTCCTCCAGGGGGCCAAATATGCAAGAAAATGTGAAAGAGATGCAAGAACAAGTTGTAGATGAATGAAACATGAGCTTCCCTGTAGCTTCAACTTTTAAATAAAGACTCCATTTTATCTATAGATGAAAGTTCTGAATGGCCTCTCCAATTTCCAATTAGGATGGGAATCTTTCACCCTCAAAATTAGTGCTAAGGCAAGCAAGCTCTCTACTAGCTCTCCTCTCCAAATGCAAAATGTAAAATTATCAAAAGCTGGTCTTCTTCTTTGTTCCTGACGTTTATAAAATTCCTAAGGATTTTCCAATTTGAATTCCATCCATGAGCTTCATTCCAACTCAATTTGGGAATAGATTCCCAAGTATGCCACTTGTCCTTCCAATTCTAGCGTCCTCCTTCACCAAATTCGAATAGGTGTCTCTTTGGATGCCCTAACTCACTTGTGCTCCTTCTTGGAGGCTATTTTTAGCCCTGACATGTCATGTATGTCATATGTCATCCATCAGGTCTGATTTTTCATAAATTTCATAGGAATCTTCATCATTGGTGTCATAGAAGCTAGGGAATCTAGCCAAAGTGTCCCACTAGCTCCAAAATGTCTCTTCCTCTCCCATGGGAGTTACTCTTCCTCTACATTTCAACCTCATTGAGTCATGCCAAGTAATATTACCTTCCAAATACCCCAATAATAGTGGACTCCATCTTGGATTCGAATGGGTGAGAGTGGAATGCCATGTGGCATGGGGAATCTAGCTTTGTGTGGGTCCCATACCACCCATCTGTCTTCATGACCAAGTGCCATCTTATTTTCTCATCATAAGTATTTATTTTTTACCCTCATAATATATTTATTCCAAAACATAGTCCCTTTGGGTTTATTAGTCTCCTTATTCCAATTTTAATGTCTCGACCCAACCTAGGAAGCTAATAGGTTGGTGGAATTTTCTCCTTTTGGAATTTATTTGAATGGGGACATTACACAAACATTCTCGTGAGGTATTTGAGACGGTAACAATATTATCGGTGGTAGAATTTTCTGAGAACTACACATTTTCTCCTTAGAGAGAGATATAGAGTGAGTACTATCACAACGACTAGGTGTCTATCTTCATACATGTATTGTACATACATGCTCAGGAAAGCATTGATGGTAGGGATAACACTCCTCATTCATGTGAAGTGATCAAGGAGTACCATTTTTATGTCAGTGATGATCATGAGCATGAAACATTGTTCGTTCAAAATTGCCTTGGGTTGATTTATGATTCATTCAAACAGAGAGGCATATCATTTACTAAACACTAGATTTGGTCAGATGGGTGTTGTAGGGTCCTTCAAATTGAGTAGGTGTTTTTTTTTTTTGGTAAGCTATGACTCTTATGTAACTCGAATGATTTCTAGGAATAATTAACGTATCTCTCTATTTAGTAGTGTATCTCTAACCTTCCATTTGAAGAAACCTCATAAATACATTCCTAGAGTAGGAAAAATATTATGATGTAGAATATAACTCACCATTAGGAATTGTGCTAATGCTTCATGTAAGAAGACCGTATCTTGTTTAGCAATTAGTGTTAATTTTATATTTGTGTACAATTATCAACATCTAGAATATGCATGGATTATAAGCAATACCCTTTTATTATAATCTCATATTGCCTTAAAAAATCACGACCCCGATGGGTGCTACAGGTGTGCAGGGCAGTTCAAATCGGCATGCTCTTTTTATTAGGTGAGTTGCCTTCACAAAGAGACAGGATTCCGACACACTTAGAGCTTTTTTGAAACAGGGCATGGAAAGGGTGAACATGATGGCATAGGTGCATGTGTGAAACGAGCACTTCATAGGTACCAGATGAGTCATGGTGCAACCCAACTCAAATGCTCCACAGAAGTAGTTGATTGGTGCATATGGAATTTGGGACATCAAGTTCGCGAACAAGCAAGGCCAGTGTGTAGGTAATAAACTCCAAACTCAATTAATAAGCTAATAACATTAAATATTATCATTTCCAAAAGAACACCTGCTCAGTAGGAATTTATATATGACAAATTGAATTCTGTGCAGGTTCTTTTGGGATGTTTCCATTGGTGATGTGAATAGATCCATGTCCTGATATTGTGAGACCATACCTGGTATGAGGGAATTACATTATGTTTGGAGTAGAGACATGGGCGACATATTCACCATTGAAACGAGGAAGTATACTTGTTTTTGCGATTTTTGCATTGATGCAAATGGATGCAGGCTTCATCACTGTGAAAATGATGTATATGTGAAACCATGAAAATATGTCCCTCTTAATCCAAAGGGACCACATCCAATTCCAACATGGAAAGAGATGCACACTGACGAGGCAATGATCTCACTAGATCATGATCGCGTTTCTGATGTGGTTAGGGAAGGCACAAGACTTCATTAAGTTAATTAGTTAAATATATATTTTACATATACAAATATTGTAGAAATGCACGTAGGACATTTGAATATTATTTGTAATTTCTCTTGCAGGTGCTGTATTCATTGTCATTGCACCCCCCCCCCCAATCAAGAAAATGTGGCATATTGTTTGATGTGATGCATACAAATTAAAAGCAGGTTGGTGCGACCCTATCAAGATGGAGAGTTCACATACCAAATTGGAGACCTGGTTCTAATGGGCCACTTTTTTGAAAGAGTAAAAATACAAGGCACTTATATTATTTACAGAGATTTTATACATGAATATATATCATGCCAATACAGTCATTTGGTGGTGGAAGCTCGGATACATCTAACAGAAACAAAGTTGAAGAGAGGTGAGCCAAAGAGATGGAAGATGGTAGAAGCTGACCATGATCATATTATGGAGACTTGCATTCCTATAACCCATTGGCCAGATGAATGAGTTATATGTATGCCACTTGCAACATTGGCATAAATGTCATGTTGACTTGTTGAAGATTTTACTGGATATTTTTGTGGAATTTTTTTGGTTGGAATATTCTCACCATCATTATTGTATTTGCATGCATTCTGCATGCATGCATGCATCCATTCATCAGTATGGTAGTCTCACAACCCCTAGTCCTTAGTTTTGAGCCCCCTAGAACCTGTTTCTAGCCATCAGTAGGCCTCCTACCTACCTAGTGCGCATTTTTTTCATCATCTAGATACTAATGCGCCCTAATACACACATCTAGGACCTCATTAGTCATTTCATACATTAATCAGTTAGTTCTTGCATTGATTGCACAATTAACTGACTGTAGCTCCCAGTTTTCTATATCGGAGTGCCACTTGACTACTGACAGTTTTTCATGCTCCCTTGGAGTCTCCTTCCCTTGATTAGTGCTCACATGCATCAGTTAGACTCAGTTAGACTCACATTTGACTGATATTTTACTATCGATGGCCACTACCACTGATTGGGTGATGGTTCCAATGCAGTCCAAGTCATTCCTTGAGGAGAATTCAAATGACCTTTTTGGTAATCGAATTCATTCTATTGTACTCTCATATTTTTTCCAGCTTGCAGCTGATGAATGACATTACAGTAGTTTTCAACATTCTTTGAGTTTCATGTGTGAATTGTGATTCATTTCTTCTCTATTCTTCTCTGCAATTCTTGAGTGAAATTGTGAGTTGTGTTCAACCTAAAGTGGTATCTCCTGTATAATTTCACATGGTATCAGAGCTTGTTACAGCTTTTCATGTTTCAGCGGTAGCAATAGTTTATTGAGCAACTATTTTCAGTAGAGCACCAGAAGCATATGGATTTCCACAGAAAATCCTGGTGCTATTGTCTTGAATTCACTGGAGCAATCTAGTGAGGTCTATCCCGGTGTGAAGGATCCAATCAAAAGTGCTCACTGTCTTAAAGCAATGTTCTCTAGATTCTGCAAAAAATATCTAGCAAAATTTCATTTGTTTTGCAGGTTTATTCCATCATTCAGATTCGAATTCAGCAGCTACCATGGATCTAAAACTCACCTCCTTCAACTATTTCGAATGGAAAGAAAATATGGACATCTTCATGAAGTCCAAAAGCCCTTATAGAGTGTTGAATGGGACCGTAGTCGAACCCATTGGTGCTACTGAGAAATCAAAGTATCTTTATAGACTTAATGAAGTAGTTGGACTGCTACTCCTCGGTATTTCTGATGATCTACATTTTCATGTCATTGATCTAAAAACTCCTTGTTGAAGCCTTGGATGTGCTGGAAGTACCCCAGGAAACAACGTAAGGGAGATAGCCCAGCCGAAGGCTTCGAATAATACTACGCAAGGATTGCCCTATCCTCAAGTTGTTTGGCATAACTAACTCGATGGGTTTTACGGCTTCGTTAGACACTAAGTGATGATTTCTCCTTAAAGAGGAGACTTTGAATCATGACTGAAACTAGATCCTAAATGCAAACCTAACTTAATATGTAATTTATTAAATGTGATTGTGATAACCAGTTCATGTCAATCTGCCAATCTATGATAAATGATAAAAATAATCATCAAATAGATCTAACAAAATGAAAACAAAAATAATTTTTTTTTATAAACTAATCAAAAAGGAAAAAAGATTAGAATTAGCATTCAATTGATTATCAAGCTGACAAATCAGATTCATGTCAATTGGTGTGTCGAAAAAAAATTAGAGGTTATGCAATGAACAAAAATCAGGACAAATCAAGAATTCTGCTCATCACATATTGAAAATGATTCATGCTGCAATTGAAAATAATTTCTAAGGACTAAACATAGGCAACCGAATGTGAATATCAGATGAAAATCAGCATATTCTAAAAATAAATTGCATAAAATGAACCAAATTCAATTTATTAAATGAGTTGATGAAAACCTTAGAGAATATCTCCAGATCCAATGAATTAGGTTGCTGAAAAATCAGAGAGTGTCATCCACTGATCCGAATTATAACAAACTATATGCATAAAAATGCATAACAATTCTATATTACAAAGAAAGAAAGAAATGTGTTTCTCCTGAGATCCCCCCCCTTTATAGAGCATAGAAGGTAGGTATTTATACAAAATAAATAACAAGAGAAAATAACATCAGTTTCCCCAATTGCTGAGCTAACTAGCTGAGTTGTTCCATTTAGCAAATTTGTTCATGAGAAAAATCTGGGAAATTCTTTTTTGAAAAACTAGTTCGATCCCCCAAATGAAGAATTTTCTAAGGATTCTGAACATAGGTAAGATAATAGGGCATATTCGGCACAAAACCCGCTTCCTGTATTTTCCATATTCATCTTCATCACTCCAGAAATAACGTCCAAAGATCACTGCTTTCCACTTGGCACATTTTGACCGCTCCAAATTTGGGATGTAAATTCTTCAGTTTGAGTCCTTCCAAATCCAAATCCACACCTCTACAATTCAAAAGAGTAATTAAAACATCATCCCAACGCTAATGAAAGAAATCCAAGTTAATAAAAATCCATTTGCAAACCAAAATATAATGAAAATAGATCAATCTGATCCAAATCCAAAATTGACTGTTCAGATAGATTTTTGGGGTTGTTGAGCTATTCAATTGGAAAAAATAATCTTCCCAAATCATTCTTCATCCTTCCAGCTTTCCGACGAGCTATCTTGGGCTTGATTTGGATTTATAAATCTCAAGATATTGCTCCCGGAAGTTAAGGCTCAACAATCATTGATTTCATTGTTGGGTGAATTGTGGCCATTGATCTAACAATGAAATCCATTATCCCATACTAATTATTTTCCAAAAGAATAAAACCAAACAAAAATAAAAAAATCCATATTCCCAAAATATCGGAAATTAAATGTCAGGGAGAAAACTTAGGATTTGAGAAATACATTCAAACAAATCGGAATCAGAAAAGAAAACCAAAACCAAAACCAAAAAACTCAAAGTAAAAATGAAATTACCAATATTTACGGACCTGAAATTAAATTAAAACATAGCATAAGAGAAACTTAGGGTCCGAAAAATTGGGTTGCGGAATGTGAAATGAAAAATGAAAATTTGAAAAAGTGACTTTCGCAATCCGCAATCCGCATTTTCTAAAATTGCAGAAATTCCAAAATTGCGGAAATCGGAAAATGATTTTTTTTAAAAATGACCATTTTATTTTACCTTCTGCAATCCGCATTCCGCATTGCGCATTGCGGAAATGTTTTTTTTTTTTAATGAGAAAAATTGTACCTTCCGCAATCCGCAATTGCATATTGCTGATTGCGAAAACATCAAAATTTTAACAATTAAAATTAAAAGTTCTGCATTCCGCATTGCTGATTGCGGATTGCGGAAATGTTGAAATTTTAACAATTAAAATTAAAGGTTCTGCATTCCGCAAAAAGCATAAAAAATGATCTAGAAGCTAAAAAAATGCAAATTTTTTAATATTGAATGAAGTAGATTAAAGTAAAATAGTAATGGAGAAAAGATTAAAAATCTAGAAATATAAACAAAGTGAAAGAAAAACCAATTTTGGAAAACAACATTAAAACATAAAACCTAGAAGTAAAAATCAAAACCATTTCCAAGTTAATTCTTAAAAAAATAATTGTTGGAAACAAGTTACGTATATAGGAAAAGAATCACTCATATAATATATGAGATTTAATAAGTCCCATAAATAGGTTTCTAACATAATCATTTTCTAAGAATAGAATACCAAGAAAAGAATAATAATATTTCATTTTGCACAATAATGAATGAAAATCCTTTTAAATTGCAAAAGGGAAAAATAGAAATTGTATTTTCAAGATCAAATTAACTTATTGAACAGAAAAAATTATCCATGATCAAACTAACTTTACATTGGTGAATATTGAACTTTAATCTCACTAATTCCCAAATAATCATAAAACAAAAACTCATGGAAACTAGAGAAATTAAAACTCACTAAAACATGTGTGTTTTTTTTAATTTTCATACAATCAAATTGCGTATAAATTTAATATATGGATTTAATAAAATACACAAAGTAATTTAATGAAATTCAAATCATGACCATGAATATCTAAAAGATTTAAATAAACTTAATTTAAATATTAAAAATGTTAAACAAATATAAGCAAACAAACCCAAAGATTAAGATTATTTACAATATTTATATTATGATTCTAAGCATGCAAAAGTGAAAACAAAACTCTATCAAGCTCAAATATCAAACTAGTGCAATATTTAAACTCATGAGAGAAGAAACCATAAGATCAATCAAAATACAAGAATGAAGGTAATAACCAGCCATCATCTCGAATGATCAGTTTATGCAGGGAAGACCAAATCTAGTTGGGGAATGTGAAAGATAACATGGTAAGTTAACCACCAAGATCATGGAACCAACTCAAATGAATAAAAAAAAAATATAAGCTAGAGATTAGTAAAAATAGAAACAATCCAAATAATACTAGAGATCTAGGAAAGTAAATGATGAAATACAAAAATGGAAATCCAAACAAACAAGAAATAAAAGTGGGGCTCCCATTTTATTGATAAAATGGTGGGATTTGTTGTTGTTACACCTAAATATTAGTACCCTGAGACTCAGTGTATACATCCCTGAAGTTTTCCATGACTGGAGGGCTCAACTTACCTTCTTTTCAAGTTCGTCGCAGTTCACCCTTGTTCAACCTGCGACATCACAGGTTGTCCTAATGCAGCCTGCGACGATGTCAGTTAGCTGGATAAAAGAGTATTTTCGAGCCCATTCTCAAAGGAGAGTGATGTGGATCCCTATCCCTATCCTATAGGGGAGCTGGCATTCGGTTCCCTATCCCTTGGGTGAGATCCCCTAACCCTCTCCTACCATATCTCAACCTATCCTATCCTCTTAGTCCTAAATAAGTGAAGCTCATTCCCATTCCAAAGGGAGGAATTCTATGGTATCTATATGCTGGTGAAATTAGTTTAGGAGAGATCTCTACTCATCCCTTGAGAGATCCATCATCTCTTTGGAGGCTTTGGCATCAGCTTGGTTGGATAAGGATTGCTATGTTAAGTCATTGGTTGTAATCACTTCCTTCTATTTACTTTCCCTTTTATACAGTAATATAAATGCTTTCCACCAAATCTCATTGCATTGATGATGTTTTGTGTAGTTTGCTTGCTTAACTACTTACTTAGATCTATTATTGTTTAGGTGCATTTTACTACTTGTTTTGTTTCTGTGTTGTCTTGATAGGTTTTGCAGCTGAGATCTGAAGACCATCAAGCTTGGAGCAAACATCAAAGAGAAAGGATCAACGATCTGAAGGGTAAAGCATCTATCTACTCGATCTCTAATCAGATCTAGGAAAGTATTCTATGTTCTGTCCTATTTGTTCAAGACTGTAGTGCCCCTAGACTTATGTAAACATTGAGGGCACCTGTTGAGTGACCCGACCATTTGAAACTTAAATAAAATAAATTTTAACCCTATTTTGAGTGTGTATCGAAACAGTAGATGTAAATGAATGACTAAATGTGTTTAACGATTAACTATGTTTATAAAGGATGCTTAACAACTAACTAAACAACAATTATATAATGAGAACGAAGAAAGTTTACTGACGAAATGCATGCATAATTTGATGAATGAATAATGTTTGAATGAATTTTTAAATGCTTAACGAAGTAGAATATTTGTAAATAAAATGATGATTATTAAGGACAGTACTACTAATAAATTGTTGTGAGAAATGTGTGTAGTGACAGGTGAAACGGTTCACCGACGGACACACAAAGGAATAAGAAGGGTCGTAGAGTATGGGTAAAACACACACAAGGGGATTGACGATGATGTCGACTTCCGATGGAATACCACGCATGGGAAAATAAGCACTAATCCGCTTGCTCAAGAGGAATGCGTGAGGGCGTACGAGGTGGGCCATGACGAAGATAGTCACGTACGAGTTGAGGGGCACGCAGTGAGAACGGACTCACTCCTCGGCGCCATTAGTCCCTAATAGCGTGTAGACAGAGGATGGATGGTAATGATTCCTAAAATCCCTACATAAAGTTCTCGCAAGTCAAATGGAAGGATGATGGCAGAAGGGCCCAACGGTGAGGTACCCTGTCGAGGACGGAAAGAATGGACGCAAGGACCCAAAGATGCGGTACCTTGCCGAGGAATGGAAACCACGGATGATTGGACCAGACGGAGTGGTGCCATGTCGGGGAATTAAAATTAAGAAACAGGGAAGCCCAACGGCACGGCACCGGTATCCTAATGAAATTAATTGTTAAAACTTAACTGCATAAAACTTATAAGATTACCCCTAGATCATTACTTAGAAAAATGCATAAGAGTATTTTAGACATTTGCACACAATTATTATTTTGAGCATTTAAAATAATAATAAACCATTATTTAGGAGCAAAGTAGAATCCTAAGCTTGGACACCTAATCAACAAAAATCTAGGAGATAATTAAAATATCTGGGGGACAGACTTGAGCAAACTTAGGGGTATTGGTGCATCTCCTACAGAAACTGACACTTGGATGGGTGAGTGTTTTAATTAAATAATTAATTAAAATATTTAATTATGCATGAAGCGACATGTGTCACATGAGATTTTCCTTTATAAGGAAGGCTTGGGGAATGGGTAAAGGACCGATAATTTGGACCATTGTCGTAATTTTCGAGTGCTTCAAAAGACTTGCTGCTATTTAAGGGTTTGGCTAAGAAATCCCAAGCTGGATTTCTGAAATACGTGTGTGAACTCTACGACCCGAATAGCTTGGGGGACCGGAAGGAAGGAAAGTACTTCTGGAGTTGTAGGGTGGTTTACCGAGGTGTCCTTTGGCGATCAGTGGAGATTGACGGCAACAGTGAAGCTGCGACCTTCTTGGAACTACAATAACTGCTGGAAACGCTTACTCTTACAGGTCTGGTTCGCACTTGTAAATTACAGTCATTGTTTATTTTATATTGTTAAGAGAACTTACAAGTATGATTTTCTTTTAACTTGTTATAGTTAAAAGAGATATATGGATCTTTTCATTTGAGTAAAAACGCAGATCTCTTTCAATCCATGGATCTTTCATTTCAGTAAAAACGCAAGTCTCTTTCAATCCCTGGACCTTTTCATTTCAGTAAAAACGCAGATCTCTTTCAATCCCTGGATCTTTCATTTCAGTAAAAACGCAGATCTCTTTCCATCTCTCGATCATTTCATATTTCAGAAAAGACACAAAACGATCTAGTCCCTGGATCTTTTCATTTCAGTAAAAACGCAGATCTCTTTCCATCCCTGGATCTTTTCATTTCAGTAAAAACGCAGATCTATTTAACCACTGGATCATTTCGTATCTCAGTAAAAACACTGATTTAAATTGTTTCGGGCCTAGCTTATAATTCCAGTATGTTTTTTTTAACTACAAATCTGAACGATATCCAGGTTATTTTATTTTGTGACTTTATTTCTGTAAACGCCGGTTGAATCGATCTATGGATCGTTAGTACTCTACGGCTTGCTCTCAGATCGGTTTGGTTTTGCATCATCGAGTTCTGCATTAAAAGTTCACAACTCAGTTGAGCCTCATTCATAGCCCTATGGTGTGCCCCATTACTTGTTGAGGTGTATGCTGCTGCATTTAATTTCGAGCCATTACGCAAAGTAATTATTCCATTTAAAATATCAGAGTTAGCTACAGGTATTGCCTATTGTTGCCTTTAAATTTAGCTGCCAGTTTAAACTTTTTTTTGTCTTTAGCCCTGAATTAAATTTCTCGTGGTCAGTCGAATGATCAGATCCCTCCAGTCTTTCTGTTAGTTACCGTATTGATCACCCAGTACTTGATCTCTTGGAAGATCTCCGTCTCCTTGACAGAAACTTGGGCACAGTACTATTCTACTGTGAGTCGAGGTAACGCTGTGTTATGAGCTGCACTCGAGTGTCGGCTGGCTTGCAGTTACACAGGTGGCACTAACCTGGCAATAACGCAATCTTCATAATTCGAATCTTGTTGAGATATATACTGGTTTCAATCTTGACGTATCGGCTCAAAGATGCCACCAGCTTGTTATTTTAATACTTTATTGTTTTGGCATTTGTTTTGTAAGCGTTGTAATTTGATTTTCGAAGATTTACATTTCTATTCCTTCTCGACCTGTCGTCTTACCGATGCTGCCAACTAATTGCTGTTTCGCATTATTCATTCCTTGTTGTCTGTAATTACTACGTTTTACTGTCCATTTATGATAGTGAAATCGGTTTCACAATTATTTGCATTGGCGTCTAATAGTTCATGCTTGTATAAATTGACACGTTTACTGTTGAGGTAATTATACCATTCTTTATACATGTGTATGATTTACTGTGCTTCAACTGTTCACTCACTTTAGTGATATTACTGCCATAATCTCTAGTATTTAGAATTGCTTTTACTTATAGGTATAAAGGTAGGATATGTAAACCTGTCGAATTCTGAGTTTCGAGACTTAGTTGATAGGTGATTTGAGGTTCAATTTTTGCCATGTAAAACCCTCATGAATTCATACAGCTGTTAAGCTAAGGTAAGCCCAGCATTAGGTTATCAAAACATTGTGATGGTTCAAGACGATGGTTCTGGTGGCCCTCATATGATAGTTGAATCGGGTCTCTTACTTTATTAATGTTCCTTGTCATTTTAGGTATTTCACGTGGATAGCTTACATAAATATTGAGAAGTTCCCTTGTCATACTGTATGTGCGATAGATAATCAAATGCAATCCGCGTTTCTTACTATAGAAATGCCCAGGTCATTATAATTTAAAAAGACGTGAAATTTTTTTAAGGAGATGTATTCTACGAACTAGAACTTAATAAAACCTTACCATGTCTAAATTTGATGAGAGTTTAGATAGAAAATATATATATATTTATGGATGCCTAGATTCACTTTATAATTGCTTAAAATATCAAAGTATATAAAAGAAATGAATTGAGAAATGGAAGAAAGGAATATGAGCACGTGATATAACCTTTATTGCTTACGAAATTGTAACAACTGTGCATAAATAGAAAGGATACATACAGAGATGGTTGTACTCTTATTATGATTGTTTTAAGTGTATAAAGCTTATAATTAAAATGGACTGTGAATGGATAAGAGAATGTAAGTATGTGACATTAACTTTATCTTTTATTGTAATAAGCTGGATATTTAGAAAAGATATTAAGGTTGGTAAATTAGTTTGATAATTGGAGATAATGATACTTTATTTCGTTGGTAGTTAGTTTTAATGAATGGAAATAATGATACTTTATTTTTTTGGTAATTAGTTTTCATGAATGGAGATATTGATACTTTATTTTGTTGAGAATTAATTTTAATGAATAGAGATAAAGATATTTTAATATGCAATTAAAATCTACATTTTATGTTTGTATCAAGGTTACATATATTAAAATATGTTATTATATTTTAATTTAAAAAAAAAAATCTTACGTCGAAGCCCCTATATAGACTTACATTAAGTTAGGGAGATCAGGGCTCGAGTTCGCTTTTGGTAGATTGTCCGTCAAACAAATCTAGAGACACACCACTACAGCTCACCCAAACCATCAAAAGTTTTTCTTGTGCCTTAGGTTTGATTTATGAGATGGACGTTTCTGCCGTCGCACCCCATCTTTGCAGACAGGGTGACATTGTTGCAAGATGCCTTTACGTGTTTTGCGACGACCCGTGTTTGTCGCAGTTCCCTTAAGGGAGACCTGCGATGACCCGAGGGTGCAAAAAACCCTCACAAATCAACCCCAAAAACCTAAAAAATGGACAAAAAATGAAATTGTAAACCACTAGAAAGATGCTGCCTGAGATTTAGGTTTACCTGCTCTGAACGGTTCGTGAAATGGACACTTGTAGCTCCGGCGATCGACGAATGAAATTCTGCTCCAAATGGCACTTTCCTCTTCCCAAATTTGGCAAATAACAATGGTAACTATATTTGGTCATTTTTTCTATTTTATAAACAAAAAGGGAATATTCTTTTTCAAATTTAGATGTTATATGGGTTATTTGCTATAGTTTGGATCATTTTTACTACATTTGAATGCCCGGTTGACTATTTGACCTAATTTTCAAGCATGCAGGAGATATTAACTTTTCATTTGCGTCGTTTTCGCATTGTAGCGATCATCTCAGGTATGAACAACCCGTTGAATGTTTTTGTTGTTATTTTCATCCGTTAGATTTCAATTATTTAATGATGATGAGCTTACTTTTTGTTCTTTCTCGTGCTCTTAAAACCATGAGAATAAGTCACCGAGTTATGATTAATCACTTTTTCGGGCTCGTTAAACTCCTACGGAAAAAGAACCCCCCAGAGTCTATCTTTAAGCTCTTTTCAAGCTCTTGAAATACGAAAAGATCGCCAAGCGAACTTGTCGTGTTTACACTTGCTAAAGTATTTGAATGGTCATCTCCCTAGTGATAGTTTACCCATTTTTAGGACCAGGGGGCACTATTTACGAAAAAGGGATACTCTAGCCAATCATGATTGGAAGAGTCCTCTCCCACATTGTTTTACCCTTTTTTGGGTGACGAGGCTAACTTTACGAAAAAGGACCATTGGAATCTTCTTTAGTTCTTTTCAGACTCTCTAAACATGAAATGACAACCGATTTTACCTTCTATGGACTCGTTAAAATCTAACATTGAAGGGCCCACTATGGGACGAACCCTTCATCTCCCAGGTTTAGAAAATATTTGGGATTGGACTCATCTATGGGATGAGTTATACCGAGCATTTGGTTACCCTCATCAAGCTCGTAAAAAACACATGAGGCACTCATCATTCATGATGGGGAAAAAGAAAAGCTTTTATGTTACACTCTTTATCTGTGGCAGTACCTAGTCGTTCTTGAACATGGCACTCATTTGCATTTGCATGTTGCACTTGGATCATTCGTTTGTCCTCAAGTTTTTCCTACTTCCTGAGTCTTGTTATCCTTTGGGTCATCCAAAGAATGCTTCCCCCATCATTTGCATTAGGAGTTGGTGTCGTACTCATCATGTCAATACTACCAAGTCATGCCATGCCCATGTTCAAGAATATTTTCACCACTCATCATTTGCAGTCAGTACACCTTCCACCATGTCGGTCTACTCTGAGTCAGTCCTGTATGTTATTGTACCATCTGATCTACTCAAACATCTGTTGTCGTGTTTCGTGTCGATGATGGGGGATTCATCATGGCCCTTGTTCGACGGATTAATCATTGTCGACTTCAAATCATCCTCCAAGGATTGAATCTAGAAACCCATCGAGTACCTTGGGCCTGGACGCCTCAATGGCAGGTTACCTCACTTTCGACATGAGTTTACATCATTGACTCTTGATTGAAAGATTTCATTAAGCATTCGATTTCAACTCATTTATTCGTGCTTGATGATATGTACTATGATACCTTGGGGATCATTGACATTAATGGTGATTTCCCTCGTGCTTGTTAACGGTATACATCAA
Source organism: Larix kaempferi (assembly GCA_027924585.1). Taxonomy (NCBI): domain Eukaryota; kingdom Viridiplantae; phylum Streptophyta; class Pinopsida; order Pinales; family Pinaceae; genus Larix; species Larix kaempferi. The sequence continues at coordinate 4,300,785 of BSBM01000012.1, read as the reverse complement.
TGACCGATAATCAAGTGGTTTCTACCATGTTCGACATCAAGACATTTGTAATCACATGGATAGATTCGTATCATTGTGGGTTCGGCTTGAAGACCTTAGGGAGTCATGTTTTACCTAGGTTGCGATGGAGATTGTTTTGAGTCATATTACACGGATCAACTTTTGTATTGGTTATGGCTGTGTTATCATCTCATCATGGATCTATGCTTGTGTCTAGTAGCCATGATTGTGTTCAGTAGGTCATTACTACCATGGATCTGCATTATATTGGTGGGAAGCCATGTTGTGAGTCATATGAGACTATGTACTCAGAGTCAGTTGTACTACAGGAGCATCCTTCGCCCGACAAGTCCATTACTATTCATTCTGTCAAAGCATTTCACCTGTTCATTTTTCAACAGCTTCATGCTTTGGGGGGCATTCTATTACACCTAAATATTACTACCCTGAGACTCAGTGTATACATCTCTAAAGTTTCCCATGACTGGAGGGCTCAATTGACCTACTTTTCAAGGTCATCATAGTTCACCCTTGTGCAACCTATGACGTCACAGGTTGTCCTAATGTAGCCTGCGATGATGTCAGTTATTTGGATAAAAGAGAATCTTCGAGCCCATTCTCGAAGGAGAGTGATGTGGATCCCTATCCCTAGCCTATAGGGGAGCTCGCATTCGATTCCCTAGCCTTTGGGTGAAATCCCCTAACTCTCTCCTACCATATCTCAATCTATCCTGTCCTCTTAGTCCTATATAAGTGAAGCTCATTCCCATTCCAAAGGGAGAAAGTTTATGGTATCTACATGTTGGTGAAATTAGCTTAGGAGAGATCTCTACTCATCCCTTGAGAGATCCATCATCTCTCTGGAGGATTTGGCATTGGCTTGGTTGGAGAAGGATTGCTATGTTAAGTCATTGGTTGTAATCACTTCCTTCTATGTACTTTCCCTTTTATACAGTAATATAAATGATTTCCACCAAATCTCATTGCATTGATGATGTTTTGTGTAGTTTGCCTCCTTAACTGCTTACTTAGATCTATTATTGTTTAGGTGCATTTTACTACTTGTTTTGTTTCTTTGTTGTCTTGAAAGGTTTTGCAGCTGAGATCTAAAGACCATCAAGCTTGGAGCAAACATCAAGGAGAAAGGATCATCAATCAGAAGGGTAAAGCATCTATCTACTTGATCTCTAATCAGATCTAGGAAAGTATTCTATGTTCTATCCTATTTGTTCTAGATTTACATTAAGCGAGGGAGATTAGGCCTCGAGTTCGCTCTTGGTAGATTGTCCATCAAACAGTTGTGCCTACAACAAATGGAAATTGGTTGGGCAAAGAAGTTATCTTTGTCTTGAAAAGATAACAGTTGTGCATGTATAAGGAGAAGAAAAATGAGGCTTTTAACAAGAAGAAATATTTCCCTAAAACATGTGTACCACATTAACAAGTCAACCTTTTAAAGATTTCCCCATCTGCAATTGATTTTTAATGATGCCCTTCTAACTATCAATTGGAATGCAAAGAAAAATACTAATTGATTAGATTTCCAACAAAATATATTCTTCATTGAATCATGCTCTAAATGAATAATTTGTGATGACAAGAAGATGTTATCTTAATGTTTTACCTTTAATACCACAGGCATGGCCCTGCTGGCAGCAAACGTCTATAGCCTCGACAGGTGTTAGCACTCGGATTTTTACCTTCGGCTGTATCAAGGAAACTCCGAGGTAACTCTTTCAAACCAACCTTTAGGATTAGAAGCTAGCCCTTCCAATCCAGAGAGGGCTCTCTCATACAATTCAATCACCCAATGTCACCTTGGTGATCAATTGTTTACTCAAGAACAATGGCTAGATCATTAATAGAAACAAGATTTTAAAAATGAGGTTTTGGATCAAACTAGGAAAACAGTTCATTGGGCATGGAGTCGAAACTAGAAAATGTATCGACCAACAGATAAGCAAATGATTTTTACAAAGGAAAGATAGTTGTCACATTACAGTCAAAGTCTTTTGCAGGTGATAAAGAAAGAAAGATAGACAATCCACCAATAATGGGCATCAATTTTCAGATGAATCCACTATTGATTTTGGAGAAATAATGGATAATCAGACCCGATAAATCAAGGCATTAACATATGAATCTTGACTTATTTAAATTTCATCCAAGCATAGAATATATAATATAATGGAAAGGAAAACAAAGAAGGGATACATGGACGTAGAGGAAAATAAAATTACATACTGTAACTTCGATCAAGACATGAATCTTTGATAAAAACTTACTTAACTCTGCAATCTTTTATTACTTCTTTGAAAACAACTTCAATACCCAAAATGGTCTCCTTCTCACCGAAAGTCGAACCCCTTACAAGTCTTTTTTCATTTATATATACGGAAACATCTCTTCCTAACCCTAAAGACCCGAGATTCCTAGAGTTTTCCCAAAATAGTAATTAGTTACAAAAACGTAATGACAGTTGTAACAAAAATGCTAAATTCTAGGAACACAATTTTAACAGAAAATCAATGTAGATGAAATCTGGAACTGCTTCTTAGATACTTCGAATATCTGGAATATTTTTGGAATTAAATCCCTTTGGAATCTAGAATTGCCTGCTTCGACATGTTTCGAAGGTTAAAACATGCTGCCAGCTGCCTCCAATTGTTTCGAATTGCTGAAGTTGCTAGAGTAATTTCTTGAAATTTGGAATGATGGAACTGATTTTCACTTTCGAAATCTGGAAATCTTTGGATACTCTTCCATATGATCACAAGTGTCCAAGATTCCCCTTAACTGACAGTTGAACGGCCGTGATAGGTTATACTATTCAGAAGTTGTATTTGGTTAAGCGATATTTGACTTGACAACAATCATCGCACAAACAATATCAGTGTTGTGGTATCCATGTAGACTGCTCATAATACTTCTTATGTGCATTACAGCAAACGAATAAGGTGGTTGGAGTAAAGATCATTCTGAAGGAAATTTTCACAGGAAAAAGAAAAATTCCAAAATGCTATCTTCTTTTACTATTCTCTTTCTTGTCAATAAAACCAAGAAATTATCGGAATATGCGGGCACTAGTTGACGGGAATGACCTTGAAATAGAAGCAGACTCATCTCTAGTGTGTTCGTCCCGAAAGCGCCGAACAAATCACCAGATTACACGACCTAAAAATGAAACAAGGGAAGCAAATGACGCCCCGCCAATGATCAAGAAAAGATCCCAAAAGCTTTCTAGGTGAAGCTGACTCGACTCATCTTGATTGGTTTGTGAACCACAATTATTTTGACTCAACCATTTATGATGAATTCTCTGAAGGTCATGGGATTCTGGAAGGGTCAAGATTTATGTTGACATGTCAATCGCTGGCTGGGATCCTCTTGGGAAAGCAAATCCTCATCCTCCTTTTGTGAATTCTGAACCAACAATTGTAAAACTGCATTAGGTTGATAAAAAAACTGGATAACTGGTAATGTGTCAACAATTGCTGCTACTCCTTTTTTCGCCTGGGCCTAGAGACAATGCTCTAGCATAACTTGCTGTAGAATCCATGGACTTGAGCCTTGATTCAGCTATATTGAGTTCTACTAAATAATTTATAATATAAGATCCTGCAGGGTATCCTATTGGTATGTCATTTCCTATCAAACTGTCGAGTCCGGTAACTGTTGGTAAAAGTTGTTGTACTGTGAGAATTGAAAGTTAGATTTGCAGTATAACTTGAACTGATGATTTAAACAACAAAAAGCCATACGATAAGCACATCTCGTCCAAGGTTGCTCCCAACATTTTCTCTCTGGGCATTAAATAATGTCGAGAAGCTGAACATGTATACTCGCCAGATTGGCTAATGCATCTACTATTTTCTGTGCAACTCCTGGATCAGATCCTCCAAACTTACTGACCACATTCTCTATTTCGTGGTCAAAAACATTATCAAAAGCTCATCAGATCCCATGACATTTATGTCTCCTTCTTTTACTTCTGTGCTGTATACCATTGCATATTTGTACGTTTGGCCAGCAATCTCAGAGCTTAACTAGAATGGACAGTCAAAATAATGTTCTTGTGGAGGAGTAGAAAATACTATCTGACCTTCACGAAAAATACGTAGTCCACAATCTCCGATTTTTGTAATTTTAAGTGTCTCATTATTCTCCAGCATTGCAATAACTATTGTAACTGAACCGATGGAATGGGTAGTTTCACGTGTTGTTGAGAATCATCCTTGACCTGCATGCTTATGGACACCTGGGCGATAAAAGAGCTTACTCTTTAGAAACAATAGCAACAACATCAATACTATCTAATGATATTATTTAATTATCATTTTTCGCAAACCCTCTATCTCATATAATCTGTTTGAGAGAAAATGGTGTTTTCGCAATGGTGAAGGGTGGTTTCCCTTACCTTTGAGCTAGTGAAGCTGCGAAAAAATATATCAACCATCTGTCTCTGTCTAGCATTGCGAGCCATCGATCTTTAGATGTTGCATTCACAGAAAAAGGTCTGGACAGAGAGCTAAAGGAATGCCCATCCCATATAATATAATAGTGATTAAGGATTTCAAACTCTAGAATAAGCTTAGTCGTTGCTTCTGTAAGTACAATTCCACGATCTCCTTTGCCACCGAAAACAACCTCACAATGACTATTGGGGTCATGCCACAAGATCGTGTTCTATCCAAGTGGTGCACAAAATGTAAGCCAATCAAAAATTAAACATTCCCCCCCTTCTTTCAAAAATCGATATCTTGCTATCTCTATAAATCTAAGAGCGGTTATCTTCAATGCAAGCGACTCAAAAATACCATCATCATTCGTAATGGCCCACAAATATTTCTTCATCATGCATGCATCAACAATCGGTAAACTAGGTTTCGGGTGAATGCTTTCCTCCATTAGTATTCTGATCTGTGGTCAATCCATCTCATAATGCCATAAACTCTGTCTTCATTTTCGTTCATGCTCTGTAGAATGCCGTTGGGTCAAAAACTATAAACTTCATCAATAAAGATTATAGCTGGCTGAAACTTATATGCCAAGGAAAATATAGCAGACACAAAATTTTGGGAATTACCAAACCATCTACTCATTTTTTTATGCAAACATTAATATCCCTCATTTTATTGGTGTAAAATACTTGGAAATTTACCCGAAAGAAAATTTGGTAAAAATTTTGAAAATTTATCAGGTGATAACAACACGGTTACCTTTTAACCCAATTAATTGCTTTTATCCCATCCACTAATTAAATATGAGAAGATTAACAATCCTTGTTAAAGATTTGCATCCTTGGAAAGAAGCTGGAAACCAATGTCCTAACTTGGTGATCAGATTGTGACAATGTCATTCACATAAACTTATAGAAAATGAACGGGCTGGCTCGTGATGAGAACCCCCGTCTTGCAACTGTTTTTGTGGCTACAAGCGAATATCCTAGCTTGGTGACTAGATATTGATAAAGTCATTCCATAAGAAGGTATGATCATGAACAAGTCGGCTTATAATAAGACCTCATTTTTCCCAACTCACTCACAAAGATGTTAAATAAGAGGATTGGGCTATGTTTAATGTTAATCTCATAAGAGATTACTTAATAGATGGGGAAGTGACTATACTCCTTAAGAGAGCGGGATGGCGTTAAGATATTTGAGATGATAACAATGCAAGCCCCACTCATTTTCTCCTAAAGAGGGATCCACTTAGAACATAATGCAGAATTTTGTTAAAAATAACTTTGTGTATTGATTTGTGATAATTAAAAGAAGAAAGATAATCAATGCAACTAAGTTTATGTATGAAGGTAAAACTTGGAAAGTGTTCCACCATGGGAAGATGGATAGTCTCTTCTTGAAAACCACCTTGAAAATATTCCTTCACATACAAGACTTCAAAAGATGTAGGCTTGGAATGACTAACTTGCCCCAAAGTATTATTAACTAAGGATCGACAATCCCCTATCAATTAATTTTTAGAAAAGGTTTGATAAATAAAATATGATTCAAAATAAATATTTGTAGAATAATTGGAATCGACTTTTTGATAATTAACATTTCAACCTTTCGCCCCCATGCAAATGATCATCAAACTAAGAAATCCAAGCCTAATCAAACAATTTGAAAATGAAATAAAAAAGTGATCTAATCAAAATAGAATTAAAGCAAATGAGGCTTTACAATTATGACTAACATCTCATGTGGAAAAATAGTGTTTAAAGTTTTGTCGTAGAAAATATTTTTTTATTGTAATAGGGGTGATAAATAGTGGATTAGATTGTATCAATTCATAAATTATACATAGTTATTTGAATTGATTATAGTTGCATTTGATGTAATTATAGATTCTTTTACTTTAAAGATTCTATTGATAGTATTATTCACCACTTGAGATATTGAGCCAACTGAAGCCTTTTTATTTAGAACACTAAATTAAAATGTAAACTAATTGTAAAAATAGGCCTTAACAAATTGTCTTATGCGAACAAAAGTGGGATTTGTTGACGTGTTTGGAAAATCGAATGAATTTGTTATTGTAAAGAGAGTAATTATATCAATTCATAAATTGTAAATGTATTGAATCGATTAATTGAATTGATTATAATAAAAATCTTAAAATAAATTTATTCTCCTTCGGTTGAAGAATTACAATCAACAATGTTATTTTTTGCATAAAGTTGTTTAGGACAATGAGGCCTTTCTTTATTAAATATTATATATAGAAAGAAAATGAAATAATACTAAACTAAATTGTGTGCAATTTGCGACAATAAAATATCTAAAACCTCTTTTTCAAGTGATTATCTAGAAAAGATCAAAATTCGTGTGTAACGAATATGTTCTAATTTTAATTACTTTGTCTCATGTCAAAATATTCTTGCTCTTAAAACTTGGAAAAGAATTAATTCAAAACATTTCATGACAATATCATTATAAATCAAAACTAAATACATAATTCAAACATGAATGCCCTGAACCAATAAAATAATAAGCGAGAGCATGAATAATAGAAAGTGAAAGAGGATAAAAATACTTCCCTGAATGCATCTGAAGAAGTGTTGTTTCCAACTTGGACTTGGCTTGTCGTCGCAAATATTTTATTGAAGAAAACCAAAAGAGTAATCTAATTATTAAAGAAATGATCAAAACTAATCTACTCTACACCTACTCCTACACTACTCTAAAAAGTAAACAAAAACTAAATATAATTGAATTTCCAATGCAACCATGAAAGCATATGAAAATCTACAAAAAAGAAAAAGTGAATAATTAGAAAGCATGATACGAATGTTTGAAAATAAAAATGAAAAAAGAATGCATTAAAGCAAATAAAATGAGATTTATGTGCAAATAAAGAGAATGGGGCATTACCATCTTTATATACAAGCAAGGAAAACATATTTTTACCATAATGATGAAATCTTGCTAAGAAAGATTTCTCAAGCCAATCAACAACCCAATCATGGTAGTTACAATGAAAATCAAAAGAATGATAGAAAGTGTTTGAAAGATTTATGCAATGAAATGGATTGTTTGAAAGAAAATAAACATTAGTATTATATGAATAAACTTCTTCTTGAACAATTTTCTCCTTAGGAATATTTTCTTGAATAAGATCAACAAAATCAGATCCAATTTGTTCTAATTTATTATCGTAAAAATCATCATAAATTGGTTGATTTAATTGGAAATTATCAAAGAGATTAAGTTTCCTTTGAGTATTTACTTGAGAAGAACTAAAGATATGAGATGTTATAAGTGTAGAAGAATCGTAAAAGGAAAAATTTTAAAAATCACCCTTAGAAACAGTATTCAGTTCCAACAAATAAGAATGACAAGAAAACATAGATTGATGATAAAGGTAAGAATGTTCTTGATCTTCTTCATGTATTTCATAATTAACTTCTACCTCTTTAATATTTAACAATGGAGAGTTAGAATCTGAAATACATGATTGAATGTCATTGTTATCAAATAGATCAGGATACAAAGATAAATATGAGGAGGAAATAAGTGTATGAAATTCATCTCTTAGTAGAATATCTTCAGACCGAGATTCATTAAGAGAGTTTATCTCTTCAAAAGGGATATGTATGAAAGGTTCCAAATCTCTTCTTCTTCTAATGTAGTATCATCATTTTGTGAAATATGCTCTCCTATAGAATCACTTAGGTCAGAAAATGGTAATTGGGAAAGCATATCACAAATTTCAGGGCAATTAGTTGATTCAAGATCTATCAAATGATTAACAGAATAATGAATATCAGAATCTTGAAGCTCCTTACTTATGCTAGAATAAGATTGTTCGATATTATGATTAGAACTATTCTCTTTTAATTTAGAGGAATCTTCTATAGAAAAATGATCTCCTTCATGATTAGTTAAACTTTAACTTTCATGTGAAACAAATATGGACATATCAACATTTAAATCACCTAAATCATCATATTGATTATGATCCATATCTAAGAAAGAGAAGGAATTCATTTATACAATTTTTAAATCCTTAGATTCTTCATGCAAATCTAAACCAAGAGGTGGATGATTATCGATGTATAATTCAGATTTATCATCTACTAATTGATCATATTCGTGTGAAACATAACTAGTGTGTTGAAACCATTCAAGTATCATAGGACGATCTATTATAGGGAATCTACAATAGAGATTAAACATTCTAATTGCAAAATCTTCTAATGTTTCACCCATTTTCCATTCATTGCATAATCTAACAAAGTCATAATGTCCAAAAGAAAGTATGAAAAGATCTAGAAAATGTTTAAAATAATGGACAGAGGCAAAATGTAAGGTTACAAACCACTCTTTGACTCATCCTTCGAATGTGAAGGCTAAAAATCTGCACAAAACATATAGATCCAGAATTTTGTTATCAAAACAATTATAGGTAAATTGAAGAACATGTTCTTGCGCTAAAATTTCTCCCTCACCATCGAATTTTACTTCTAAAAGTTACTTCAGAAAATTTGTTTGAAAATGAAAACTAATTTGTCTAGAAAAACAACTAAATACAGATTCTTGGGTAGAAAAATAACTAAATACATATTTTTGGGCCAAAGCCATTATAAATAATCTGATCGAAGTAAATAGCACAAACAACCTTACATGTCGGTTAGCCCTCCTTCTAGCGCCATTTGTTGAAGCCTTGGATGTGCTGGAAGTACCCCAGGAAACAACGTAAGGGAGATAGCCCAGCCGAAGGCTTCAAATAATCCCATGCAGGGAATACCCTATCCTCAAGTTGTTTGGTATAGCTAACTCCGACGGGTTTTACGGCTCCGTTACCCGCTAAGCGATGGTTGCTCCTCAAAGAGGAGACTTTGAATCATGACTGAAAATAGATCCTAAATGCAAACCTAACTTATTTTTATCATTTATCATAGATTGGAATAATGACATGAACTGATTATCACAATCACATTTAATAAATTATACATTAAGTTAGGTTTTCATTTAGGATCTAGTTTTAGTCATGATTCAAAGTCTCCTCTTTGAGGAGCAACCATCGCTTAGCGGCTAACGAAGCCGTAAAACTCGTCAGAGTTAGCTATACCAAATAGCTTGAGGATAGGGCAATCCCTGCATGGGATTATTCGAATCCTTTGGTTGGGCTATCTCCCTTACGTTGTTTCCTAGGGTACTTCCAACACATCTGAGGCTTCAACACTCCTAAAGAAGTTTGGGACAAGCTCGAATATCTATTTGGGAAGAAAGATGATTTGAAGGGTCACCAATTGGAAAATGAGCTTATCTCTCTGAGCCCCAGTAGTTTCAACTCAATCAATGAGTTCTTCATAAGGTTTAAAAATTTGGTTTCTCAACTAAAATATTATGGAATTGGGAAATAAGAGAAGCAACTTATCCTTTCCATTCTGTCAAAATTGGGTCCTGATTACTCAAATTTTGTCTTCACCTTCCAGTCAGTGAAACTATCCATTACAAATTGGAAAATGCTCACTCTTGCAGCAGTCATCCTGTCTCTCTCTCAAGAACAGGACAAATTAGTGCAAATGGGAGTGATCAAACCAAGAATGGATTCAGCTCTTGCAGCTGCAAAAGGGAATAATGTGAATGCCAAAGGGAATCAAAAAGGAAAATAAAGAAATTCGAATGAGAAGAAGCCAAGAGAGGCTCCCTATCAGTTAGAAGGGGCTTCGAATTCTAAGAGAGGAAAGCAATCTAAAAAGGATAAATCCAAATGTACTTACTGTAATAGAGGATTCCATCCTGAGAGTGCCTGCATAAAGAATACAATAGATCTAATGGCCCAACTACTTGAGAAGAACAACCTCCTAGTACTTGCAGGTTCTAGAAGGAAAGAATATGACCCCATATCTGAGGACAAGGAGAGGTGCCATGCACTCATGGAAGGTGCTTCAAATGATTCCTCCTTCATCATTGATTCTAGAGAATCAAGACACATGTTTGCTCCAAGAATCTCTTCTCTAGTTTTGAATCCATAGTTGGCCCTTCAGTCTTGTTGGGGAATGATTTCGAGGTCTCCTCTGAGGGGATTGGAAGGATCAATCTTGAGCATGGGTACTTCAGTGATGTACTCTATGTCCCTAATCTTACTGCCAATCTACTTTCTGTCTACTAGATGACCCATACTGGTGTACCCAAGAAGGTGATATCCACTCCATATGAGGTCGAAATACAAGAGATGTCAACTGGAAACATCATTGCAAAAGGTGTTTTTGATCACAATTTGAAACTCTACGAGTTTTATCACTTCCTACCTTACTCAAAACATAATGCTCTACACACACATGCAAATGAAGAGAGAAGACTCTGGCATGAAATATTTGGGAACGTCAACTACAAGTATCTGCATGACATGCACACTAAAAATATGGTTGAAGGACTACCCAATATCAAGTTTTCTAAGGGAAACTGTAAAGGTTGCTTGATTGGAAAGCATCTAGAAAATAAGGTTGAGAAAGGGAAGGCTCACAGTAAAGAGAGAATGCTAGATCCAGATCCACAAGAACCTAAATATATAGCACCTAAAGATCCAACCCCTCTTGCTAAATGGGCTACCACCACTCTTGCATCCACTGGTGATCTTGTTGGAGATCCAATATCTCTAAGAAAAACTAGATATGAACTCCAAGATACAAGGACTATACTCTCTCACACAAATCCATTTCTTGTTGGGAAATGCTTTCTTATGATTGGATCAAACCCAAAAAAATTCTTTGAGGCCTCCCAAGATCCAAGATGGGTAGCAGCTATGGATGAAGAGTATCAATCTCTTCAAAGAAATGAAACTTAGGAGCTTGTTTCTCTCCCTCATGGGAGGAAGCTTGTTCAATGCAAGTGGGTATACAGAACAAAGATGGATTCAGATGGGGTCACAAGCAAGTACAAGGCTCGATTGGTTGCAAAGGGTTTCTCCCAAGTCGATGGGATTGACTATTCTGATACATTCGCTCATGTTGCTAATATGGATTCCATCCATCTTGTTCTTGCTCTTGCTGCATCCAAGCACTAGGAAGTAAATCACATGGACTTGGGAGAAACCTTTTGCAACCAATCGAGCCTTGTACTTTCTTGTGACCCCATCTGAATCCATCTTTGTTCTATATACCCACTTGCATTGAACAAGCTTCCTCCCATGAGGGAGAGAAACAATCTCCTAAGCTCATAGTTTGGGATTCGCTTCAGTACTCCACCTATCATTTGCTTTCCTACGTAAGAGCAGATTGCAAATATCTTCACTAATTCCTTCTCGGTGAAGAAGTTCACTTACCTCCGATTCCTTCTTGGGGTGAGTGATGCACATGCTTGATTAGATTTTTATAGTCTATCTTGAGAGGGGGATTTCTTCTCACTGAGTTTTCCCTCTTTCCTCACATTTTTATTTAGATTGTTGTACGGGGTGACCTTTGGACTCAGTTACCAGGGCTCTACTATTTTTCAGTTCCTATGTTTCCTCATAGTCTGGCTTGCGGGGGGTGTTGGAATATTCTCACCATCATTATTGTATTTGCATGCATGCATACTACATGCATCCAGTCATCAGTATCGTAGTCTCCCAGCACCTAGTCCTCGGTTTTGAGCCCCCTGGAGCCTGTCTCTAGCCATCAGTAGGCCTCCTACCTACCTAGTGCACATTGTTTTCATCATCTGGATACTAATTCACCCTACTACACACATCTAGGACCTCATCCATCAGTTCATACATTTATCAATTAGTTATTGCATTGATTGCTCAGTTAACTGATTGTAACTCCCAATTGTCTATATTGGAGTGCCACTTGACTACTAACAGTCTGTCATGCGCCCTTGGAGTCTCCTTCCCTTGATTAGTGCTCACATGCATCAGTTAGACTTAGTTAGACTCGCATTTGACTGATCTTTGAATATCGATGGCCACTAACTACCACTGATTGGGTGATGGTTCCAATGCAGTCCAAGCCATTCCTTGAGGAGAATTCAAATGACATTTGGGGTAGTCGAATTCATTCTATTGTACTCTCATATTTTTTCTAGCTTCCAGTTGATGAATGACATTACAACAGTTTTCCACATTATTTGAGTTTCATGTGTGAATTGTGATTCACTTCTTCTCTATTCTTCTCTGCAATTCTTGAGTCAAATTGTGAGGTTTGTTCAAGCTAAAGTGATCTCTCCTATAGAATTTCATAGTTTTTTCCTTGTTTATATAGGGTTTGTTTTGCAAGGTGAACAATAATTTTATAAATCTATTTTTTTAGATGTTTTAATGCCAAGATTAAAAATACTAGATGGGAGGTTTTTGTGAAAATTGGGTCATGGTGCTCCAATGTGACAAACACATTGATACTTTGAATACACTTGAATGTATGGTTAGTGTTTCATGAACTTCCTCCATAATAGTTTAATAAATATATTTTTAGATGCTTTAAAATCAATATTAAAGATCTACTAGATGGTTGAAGATTATCAATATCTATGATAAACATTTGTTAAAGTCATAATCTCTAAAAACCAAGAATTATTATTTAATACAACCACCTAACCTTATAAAACGGGTAAATTTTATTTGGTAGTAGTTCTAGGAAACAATTTTTTATTTAAAGTTTATGTGGATGGAAAGAAACTAAATCCTCCAAGAAAGATCCCTATGTTACATGTATCCATTCATAGAATGTTTCATACACACCACAATATTCTATATGATAGAAATAAGGAGATGCGACACCTATATAACCTTAATATAATTGTAATTTAAAATATATCTATACAATGTAACTTTGTAATTTAAATTTTAAATTGTAATGCATTCGAATTTTAAATTTTGATTTCAAATGCAATTGTAATGTAATTGAAATTGAACTTTTAAAATGTAACTACACATTGAATTTTCAATTGAAATTACACATTAAATTTGAAATTGTAATTTTAAATTTTACATTGTAATTGAATTGGAATGTGTAAATTGTAATTGAATTGTAATGTGTAGACTACATAATGTAATTGTAATTTCAATTTTAAATTGTAATGTACAAGTGAATTCTAAATTTTGAATCTGCAATTGTAATGTAGTTGAAATTGAACTTTTAAATTGTAACTACACATTGAATTTTCAATTGAAATTACACATTAAATTTAAAATTTAAATTTAAAATTGTAATTGAATTGCAATGTGTAAAATGTAACTGAATTGTAATATGTAGACTGTAATGTAAAATTGTAATTTAAATTTTAAATTGTAATGTAATTGAATTTTGAATTTTGAATTTGCAATTGTAATGTAATTGAGATTGAACTTTTATATTGCAATCACTATACATTAAATTTGCAATTGAAACGACAAAACATAAATGTAACTGTAATAACTATATATAGATGTAATATAAAAGACAATCGATTTCAAATCAAGAGACAAAATAAACATGCCGACCTCAATATGATAAAATATACAAAATATCCAAAATTCCATATCCAAAGTCCATATATGATAAAGGTCCATATATATGATAGAAGTTCATATCCAAAATATGAAAATGTATACATAGATCATCCAAAACATGAAAATATCCCAAACATGAAAATGTATACATCATCAAGTCATTTGACGCTACCCCCACGAGGCCCTTGATCGAACCTGTGACTGCCTTCACTTGCAGTATACACATGATGACCTTGAGGTGGTAAACTATGAAAGACGGCCTCAATCTCAATATACTGTAAAAATTAAAATTGTGAACTCTATAAGTTAGTTAGATTTTGACCAATGTATAATATTCAACAAGAAGTGAAAATTTTTAATGGATGGATGTGCAAATCACCTGACTAGAGTCAATGGTGATATCTGGCATCTAAGTAGGAATCTAGATATATGGTCCCTCATTAGGACCATGTGGACGAGTTGCATCCCAATCATCTGAGAAAGTGGTTGCAGCATCGATGCCCACCTATAGTGATGACTGTGTAAGATTCAACTACATGTAATAAGTTAGATTTATTAAAAGTTAAAACTAAAACATAAAAGTTATAATTCAAGAATTAAAACATAAATTATAAATTGAAATTACTAAATGTGAAATGAATTGAAACATAAATTAAAAATTACCTCTGTGTCTAGGCTTGGCTTGTCAAGACCTTTGTGGTCCTCATGTGTATCATCTCGAGCAATGGCCTTGCCTTTTCCTTGTACAATTTGAAATTCAAAGTTAGGATCTAAACCATAAAATCTCAAATTAAGAACTAAAACATAAATTATAAACTAAAATTAATAAACACAAATTAAATCGGAACATATATTATAACTTACCTTGACAACTGTGTCTGGCGGGTTAGGATGAGCGGATGGACCAACCGATGGCTCACTACGAAAGAGATCATCCATGTATGTGGTCCCCTACATGGAGCAATAAAATAAACCCCTTAATTATTATTGAGCATTCAATTTACGACATATAATATGATGTAACATGAAAGCATATATACAAAATTGTACAAAAATATACATGTCCTAGAGTGGCGTATCTACGATACTTCTGAAAGTATGCATCTCAGGCTAACTGAGCATACCCCCATATGGCCTCATCATCAAAACAATTGTGTAGGTCATCTTCGACCCACTCTATATTTGGTTGTGCAGGTGTAGGGGGTGGTCTAGACATCTCTCCTTGCACAACAACAATAGCACTTCCCATGGCAATGAACAATGAGTCTGCAATCCCCTGTCTAGCCTATGTAGCAAGCTAGGATGGTTGTGTTACGTCCCCTAACTTGATAACCATCCTATCTAGAATTAATACCAACGTCGGAGGGGGTGGCACGAAAGCAAGGTCTCTACGAGCTCCAGGACGTTGGTAGGAGCATCCCCTACCAGCACCAAAGAACTCAGATCCCGTGGTGGTGTAGTGTGGGTGCATGTCTAGAACAAACTATGCATATATATGTTTTTCAAAGTACAATTGGACCTGGTCATGGTGGGGGAACATGCCCCACGCTCTAATGAATCTATCATACACATACGGTGCAGTGGCCCCGAGCTTAAAATCCTTGAGTTTAATCAGTTGAACAGCAGGGCGATCAGGAGGGATGTCAAACAAATTTCCCTTGATATCATGTCATCTTGTGGCGGCTTTGACATTGTCCCATTTATGGGTACCCATGACATGCTGTCTTCTCCTCTAGCATGTAAAATGCCAGATGTCACTCAGAGGTCCTGCTTTCTTATAGAGGGAAAACATATCAACAACTACTGTCAGCATCATGAACAATGAGTGTCTGGTAGGAGAATCCTCCCTGAGTGCGCAGATGCATGAGTGCACCCACTCTCGCAGGGTGGTAATATCAGCAAGAGTGATACGGGCAACCTCATCGTCGTACGATCCAGCTGATGCACCTGCGATCCAAACAAAAACACAAATGTTAGTGAAAATATATATAATAACTTGCAAGTGAAATTGAATGCATTCTATATTAAAAATTTATTGAAAACATATCTAAAAAAAATATGCACCTAATGTACTTGTGTCATGTTGCACATCCTCCTCCTCAGGATCAAGATGTATATCGTTGGGATGAACCGACGCATTATCTCTCTTGCTCCTTCCACCAACGGCATTTGACCCCGGTGTGGCATCACAACTCGATGAATGAGAGAAATAACGATGGCCACCCTGTGGGACGACGTCGAATCCTCTCGTCCTCCGTCAAGCAAAAAGAAATGAAAATCGATCTTGAGAACCCTCTGTATCACATTTCAATTTTTATTTCAAATTTCACATTTCAAATTCAAATTCAATTTCAATTTCAATTTCTAATTTCTAATTTCAATTTCAAATTCAATTTCGATTTCGATTTCAAATTTCAAATTTCAAATTCAAATTTCCAATTTCAATTTGAAATTCAATTTCAAATTCAAATTCAATTTCAATTTCAATTTCAGTTTCAAATTCAATTTCAATTTCAATTTCAATTTCAGTTTCAGTTTCAAATTCAAATTCAAATTCAAATTCAAATTTCAATTTCAATTTTCAATTCCAATTTCGATTTCGATTTCAATTTCAATTCGAATTTGAAATTTGGAGTTTCAAATTTCAAATTTCAAATTCAGATTCAATTTCAATTTCAACTTCAATTCCAATTTCAATTTCAAGTTTCCAATTTCAAATTTCAATTTCAATTTCAAATTCCAAATTCCAAATTCAAATTTTCAATTTTGATTTGAAATTCAATTTCAATTTCAAGTTCAAGTTCACATTACAATTTCAAGTTCAAGTTCAGATTACATTTTCAATTTCAATTTCAAGTTCAAGTTCAAATTACATTTTCAATTTCAATTTCAATTCCAATTTTCGAATTTCAAATATCAATTTTAATTTGAATTTTCAATTTCGAATTCCAAATTTCAAATTCAAAGTTCAATTTCAAGTTTCGATTTTAATTTCAATTTCAAATTTTTAATTTCAAATATCAATTTCAAATTTCAAATTCAAAGTTAAATCTGAAGTTTCAATTTAAAATTTTCAATTTCAATTGCAATTTCAATTACAAATTCCAATCCCAATTTCCAATTTCAATTTCAAATTCAATATCAGTTTCAATTTTCAAAATCGATCTCATTTTGAATTTTGAATTTCAATTTCCATTTTTGAATTTGATTTCAATTTCAATTTCGGATTTCCATTTAAAATTGAAATTTCAAATTCAATTTCAAATTTCAAATTTATTTTCAATTTCATTTTCATTTCAAATTTGTATTTCAAATTTCAATTTCAATTCCAATTCCAATGTCAATTTAAATTACAATTTCATTTTCATTTTCATGTTCATTTTCAATTTTCAATTTTCAATTTCAATTTCAATTTCAATTTCATCTTCAGTTTTTAATTTCAAATTTCAAGTTTCAATTTCAATTTCAATTTCAATTTCTATTTCCAATTCCAATTCCAATTCCATTTCCCAATTTCCACTTCCATTTCAAATTCAATTTTCATTTTTCAATTCCGATTCCAATTCCAATTTCCAATTTCCATTTCAATTTCAATATTATTTACAATTTACAATTTTAAATTTCAATTTCAACTTCAGTTTTCAAGTTCAAATTTCAAATCAATTTCAATTTCAATTTCTAATTTTGATTTTGATTTTGATTTCCAATTCCATTTCTAATTCCCAATTTCCATTTTCAATTCTCAATTTCATTTCATTTCAAATTCAAAGTTCAATTTCAAGTTTCGATTTAAAATTTTCAATTTCAATTGCAATTTCCAATCCCAATTTCCAATTTCAATTTCAAATTCAATATCAGTTTCAATTTTCAAAATCAATTTCATTTTGAATTTTAAATTTCAATTTTAGTTTCAATTGTAATTTCAATTTCCAATTTTGATTTTGATTTTGATTTTGATTTCGATTTCAAATTTTCATTTAAAATTCAAATTTCAAATTCAATTTTTTTTTCAATTTCAATTTCAATTTCAAATTTCATTTTCATTTTCAATTTAGTTTTCAAATTTCAATTTTCAATTTTCAATTTAATTTCAAATTTCAATTCCAATGCCAATTTCAATTTTCAATTTCCAATATCAATATCATTTTCATTTTCATTTTCAATTTTCAATTTCATATTCAGTTTTCAATTTCAAATTTCAAGTTTCAATTTCAATGTCAAATTCAAATTCAATTTCTGTTTCCATTTCAATTTCCAATTCCAATTCCAATTCCAATTCCAATTCCAATTCCATTTCCCAATTTCAATTTTAATTTTCAATATCAAATTTCTATTTCAAATTTCAATTCCAATTCAAATTCCAATTTCCAATTTTCAATTTCAATTTTATTTATAATTTTCAATTTCAATTTCAATTTCAACTTTAGTTTTCAATTTCCAATTTCAATTTCAATTTCAATTTCAAATTTCGATTTTCAATTTCAAATTTCAATTTCAATTTCAATTTCCAATTCCAATTCTCAATTTTCATTTCCATTTCATTTCAAATTTCAAATTCAATTTCAATATCAATTTTCAATTTTAATTTCAATTTCATTTTTATTTTCAATTTTGAAATTTCAAATTGCAATTGTGGTAAGTGAAGACTGATAAGTCACAAGTCAAATTTCAAATTGCAATTTTCAATTTTCAATTCCAATTCCAATTCCATTTCCATTTCCAATTTCCATATCCAATATCAATTTCAATTTCAAAATCAATTTCAAATTTCAAATTGCAATTGCAATTTCAATTTCAATTCCAATTGCAATTTGCAATGTCATCAATTTGAAATTGAAATTGCAATTGAACTCTGTAATTAAAATTTCAATTTCAAAGGTTTTTAAATGTTTTTTTTTAATGTTGATGGTTCTTATTACATGGTTATATGACCTTATTGAAATTTATTGGAAAAAAACCGGCAACATTTATGTTGCCAGTTTTATTTTGAAATATGTTTTTTTTTTTCAATCCTCCTGGCATTCTCAGAGGATTGAAAAAAATGGGCAGCGTTTATGCTTGCCAATACACATTTTAAAATAAAATCGGCAGCATAAACTCTACCGGTTGATATAAACATATATATTCATAACTTGAAAAAATAAATAAAACTTAAATTTAAAATTTAAAACATATTTAACCTAATGTAACTGCTTTTGTTACACATGTTTTCAATAAGTTTTCACATGGTTCTTGGTAATTGATAGGTTCATAGGTATAAAAAATCAGGTTTCAATGGTTGTTTTTTACACATTTTGGTTAAATTTATTGAAGAAAAAAAACCTAGCAACATTTATGTGCCGGTTTTATTTCCAAATGTGTAATCGGGCAACATTTATGCTTGCCAATACACATTTAGAAATAAAACCAGCAACATAAATGTTCGCGGTTGATTTAAATTTATAAAAAACAAACAATAAATTTTATTTTATTTCAAAAATAAATAAGTGGGGTTTATGGTCCACTTACCTGGAGGAGTGGACGACATGGTGCGTGGTGGCGTGGTTGCGGTCTCAAGTCCTCGGTCGAGCTATTTTCCTCGGCCGTGCAGTTGGTTGTCATTTTCTTTCGTTGAAAATGGCTCGGGCTGGCCGCAGGCCTGTTTTTTTATTTTTTATTATTTTGTTTCAATAGTCGATCGAGGATTTAACCAAGCCCTCGATCAAGGTTTCAGTAGCTCGATCAAGGTCTTTTTTTAACCCTCGATCGAGGTTTTTTAAAGCCCTCGATCGAGGTATTTTGAAACCCTCGATCAAGGGCTTTAAAACACCTCGATTGAGGGTCTATTACACAAATTTGTGGCGCCCCACTTGCCAAAAATAGTGAACCACCTTCATGGAATCACCCTGAGATATAATGGAAGTAAAATTTGGTGCGACAATGGAATTTATAATAGAAGCAAAAGTTGATACTATGTTAGAGATTAAAGTGGAAGCAAAATTGTAGAAGCTAAACTTGTTGCAACCACTATTTCAATTTTTGACACTAAAGTGGGAGAAACAATAAGCATCAACATTAAAGCCAACACAAATTCTTGTTCTACACGCTAAAGTCAGTGCTATTCTAGGTGTTATTCTAAGCTCTAAACTTGGCACAATACTTGGTGTAACTTTCAAATTCCAAATAATGTCTGCTTTAGCGCTAAGTTATCATACCGAATTGGGAAAATATTACTAAATTTTGTTGCTAAATTAAGCACTAATTGTATGTTTTGTTGTAACACTAAGGGACATATGAAAAAAGAGTATCTAGTTCGTTGGTAAGGAAAACGCTTATAGGAAACCACATAGATTTTAAAGGAAGATATTGAAAAAATTACATCAAATTTTGTTAGAATTCAATATATCTTGTGAGTAGACGCTCATTTTTTCTTTTTACCTGAAGAGTAGAGTATGATGTAGGAAAAACTTCCCTATCAGTCACATAACACCTTCTTGGACTTGATTATTTTTTCTTAATCCACATTAGAGGCCATGACGGTAGCTTATTGGATGTGATGGTAGCTTATTGGATGTCAATGATGAGTGATGGGGAATGCACACCATCCAATCTTTGGTAGATTGATGACATGCACATCACAAGCTCCTTTCAAGGGAGTCACCTCGGAGCACATCACATTGTTGATCTCTCTTCCCATGGGTCAATGAGTGAAGGATGGAAAGTGCTCATGAAACTAAGGCATTCCATGAGCTTGAACAAAAAATTAACATGTGGAAAATCATTAAAACATTAATATGGTAGGTAGGTTGTTGAGAAAAACGTAAATGTTTTTGGTAAATAAAACATGAAAAAGGCATAAAGGTGAGAAGAAGATGAATTTTTCATAGTCTTGGCAAAACATTTGGCCCATAATTCAATAATATCCTTTCTGGATTGCATATAAATTCTTTGTAGATTAATTAATGTACTACTTAGTCTAGTGGTTCCCCCTATGTGCCTCTTCAATTTCATTTTCATTATGTGGCTCTTCAATTCTATGTATGTGTGCTTTTTCTTAAAATAATTTCATTGTGTGCCTCTTCAATTCTATGTATGTATGTGCTCTTTTTTATAAATAATTTCATTATGTGCCTCTTCAATTATATGCCTGTGTTTTTTTAATGATATGTTCTTTGATATTTAAATTATAACCATGCAACTTGCTTTCTTTAATTAATAGAATAATTATAATTATAAAATATTTATTTCTAAATAAGGATAAATAATTAAAATATTTTTATTTAAAATTATAATTAAGATAAAATCTTTTAAAATATAAAAGTAATGATTAGTAATACTAATTTTTATGATACATTTATATTATGATTTGTAATTGTTTCATAAAAACACATTTATATAAATATATTTCAGGTTACGCGGACGAGGGTTTATTAGCAGACTTCAAATCGATGGCATCCTAGTTTCTAGGCTAGAACATGGACAAGTTAAACGTCTCTATGCAACGAGCTTCTTATAGTAGTAAGAGGTTGTAGTTGTTGGTCTGGTACTAAGGCTCTTAGATTATTGAACTCTTTACTCTTTTAAAAAGAATGGAGACTCTACATTTCTTTTTGAACAAGTTGCACTAATTATAAGTTGTTCTCATTTATTTATGGAGAACAATAAGGATGGACAAACTTACTTAAAACAGATTGTTTTTAGCATGAACGCATGCAAAGTAGTTGTTTGGTTGGTTCCACCTCACACTACTATAGACTCCTGGCAATACAATGGGATATGAGTAGTAGCGGATTTATATAAATATATTTCAAATTACTTTGAAACAAATTATTAAAAAGAAAAAATAGAAAACCAATAATATGTGGAATTCAAATTTAAATTAATTAAATTTTAAAACACATTTATATAAATATATATCTAATTTCAAATTAAAATTCCATTGAATTCAAATCTAAATTGGTTTATCGAATTCCCATATATAAAATCAAAATCAAACTTTAAAAATTGAATGGATACATGTATGTAGCTTTAGCTTTCTATTAATTATGTGGATTCTGTTGGAATAATGTAGAAATAGGATTTTAGATATTGTGAATCTTCTAGATTTGATGAGTTGTTTAAGATCCAAATTTATAGGATCTATATCTAGGTTTGTTTGAGATAGCATAAGCTATTTAATGTAATCATCTCTTCATTAATAATTGAATTGGTTTGATACCATTCCTTGTGTGTGCGAGCCTTTGGCTCTGCACTTCCTCTTCTCTATTCTTAATTTGGTATCAAAGCCACCGATTGTGGCCTATTGTGAGTAGCCCAAAGTGGCCTGTTGTGAGGAGCCCATTGTGGCCTGATTGTGAGAGCCCTTAGTGGCCTGCTGAGCCTTATTGGCTGTGAGAAGTGCCCATTGTGGCCTACTGCTGTGAAAGCCCATTGAGGCTGTGTGAGTGCCTAATTGGCCTATTGTTGTGAATGCCCATTGTGGCTGGCTGTGATTGCCTGAAAATCCGTGGAAGTTGAGAAGCCCATTGTGTTAAAATTTAATATGCTAAGACAGAAAATAGCAGCATTACATTCCATTTCACAATAATAGCATATACAGGATCACTGAAGAAACAACAAGCATAACATAAACACAAGAGACACAGATTTATCCCGGGAAACCCTCATGGGGTAGAAAACCCAGTAAAGCTTCCTCAATATAGATGACCAGCAATATATAAAGATGCAAACCAAAGACATGATCTCCTTCTCCACCATAGCAGACCTCTCCTCCACAAGTGCGCCTCTCTCAAGTGTGTGTGTGTGTCAAATGAGGAACATACCTCCTCTATTTATACACTACACTGACATGTATTTTACACAAGTGCATGTAGGCTCATATTTAACCATTAGGTTAAATACCCTATTATAACTGACTGGGCCGACCCTCACATGGTGGGTCTAATAACCCTAGTTACCACAACCAATTCGGAGGAATAAACATCTCCGGATTCATAGTATAATCACATCGGAGGTATGGAACATCTCCGGAATAAATAATATACAAATATAATATTCTTAGAAGTTACAATATTCAACACTCACCCTTAACAAGAAGGATATTATAACAACATCTGCAGGAGCAATGAGTCATACATCATACATGATACATCTATAAATCATTGGAAGCTTTCTTAACATCATCAGTAACTCAACCAGTTACTGGAACATCAACATCTTCAGTACTGAGTATTTATCTTCTGCAGCACTCGAACAACTATAGCAACATCAACGTCTGGATCCTCACGATCATCAACATCGTCATCTAGACCATCACAATCAGCATCATCGTCATCATACGATCATCAGCATCGCCATCACACGATCATCAGCATCGTCATCACACGATCAGCAGCATCGTCATCACACGATCAGCAGCATCGTCATCTATATACATGATCCTTCCTTTCGGAATTACTGGATCAATCTCATCACAATCATATTTAAGACTATCCTTCCTTTTGGAATTACTGGATTTACTGTCTAAGGATGATTAGTCCAACCACAATCATATTTAAGACTATCCTTCCTTTCGGAATTACTGGATTTACTGTCTAAGGATGATTAATCCTACCACAATCACATTTAAGATTATCCTTCCTAGATTTACTGTCTAAGGATGATTAATCCTACTACAATCACATTTAAGACTATCCTTCCTGGATTTACTGTCTAAGGATGATTAATCCAATCACAATCACATTTAAGACTATCCTTCCTGGATTTACTGTCTAAGGATGATTAATCCTACCACAATCACATTTAAGACTATCCTTCCTGGATTTACTGTCTAAGGATGATTAATCCAATCACAATCACATTTAAGACTATCCTTCCTGGATTTACTGTCTAAGGATGATTAATCCTACCACAATCACATTTAAGACTATCCTTCCTGGATTTACTATCTAAGGATGATTAATCCAATCACAAACACATTTAAGACTATCCTTCCTGGATTTACTGTCTAAGGATGATTAATCCAATCACGTGCATTTTGAACCAAGGTCCAAGGACGATGCAGTCCTATCCTCTATTCTCGGAGACACCTGTCTACAGCTCACTTTAGAACTTGAGTTCAAGGATGATCCAATCCTCTCAAGTTCACCAAGGACTTCATTCTCGGAGACCTCACATCTACGACTCTCTTTAGGACTGAAAGTCCAGGGATGATCCAATCCCCTCAAGTCCACCAAGGACTTCAATCTCGGAGACCTCACTTCTACGGCTCTCTTTAGGACTGAAAGTCCAGGGATGATCCAATCCCCTCAAGTCCACCAAGGACTTCATTCTAGGAGACCTCACGTCTACGGCTCTCTTTAGGACTGAAAGTCCAGGGATGATCCAATCCCCTCAACTGTCCACCAAGGACTTCATTTTCGGAGACTTCACGTCTACGGCTCTCTTTAGGACTGAAAGTCCAGGGATGATCCAATCCCCTCAAGTCCACCAAGGACTTCATTCTCGGAGACCTCACGTCTACGGCTCTCTTTAGGACTGAAAGTCCAGGGATGATCCAATCCCCTCAACTATCCACTAAGGACTTCATTTTCGGAGACCTCACATCTATGGCTCTCTTTAGGACTGAAAGTCTAGGGATGATCCAATCCCCTCAAGTCCACCAAGGACTTCATTCTCGGAGACCTCACGTCTACGGCTCTCTTTAGGACTGAAAGTCCAGGGATGATCCAATCCCCTCAACTGTCCACTAAGGACTTCATTCTCAGAGATGTCACGTCTATGGCTCTCTTTAGGACTGAAAGTCCAGGGATGATCCAATTCCCTCAACTGTCCACTAAGGACTTCATTTTCGGAGACCTCACATCTACGGCTCTCTTTAGGACTGAAAGTCCAGGGATGATCCAATCCCCTCAAATGTCCACTAAGGACTTCATTTTCGGAGACCTCACGTCTACGACTCACTTTAGAACTTAAGTTCAAGGATGATTCAATCCTCATCTGTATTCTCATCTATACAGGTACAAATATCCAAGAGTATGTATCACATCAAAACATGTATACATCTAGCATGTATTCTCACTAATACATCTAACATCAAAACATGTATACATCACATCAAAACATGTATACATCACATCAAAAACATGTATACATCTAGCATGTATCAAAACATGTATACATCACATCAAAAACATGTATACATCTAAAAATAAAAGATATATAGGAGTTCTAAATCTAAATAATTCTAAGTAACTAAGTGCAACAAAACAAAATTTAAGGGACATACTTGTTATCAAGTACTATACTACTCCCCCTTTCGAGGAGGGTCCTTCTGGACTATACCAAGCTTGTCTAGGAAGTATTCAAACTTTACTCGAGACAAAGGTTTAGTCAGGATATCGGCAATCTGATCCTCAGTGCTTATATACTCGAGCTTGATAGCTCCTCTCTGCACCATGTCTCGTATATAGAAGTATCGGATCTCAATGTGTTTTGACTTATCGTGGAACACAGGATATTCAGACATCTTAATGCAGCTTTGATTATCACACATAATCACAGTGGGATCCATTTATAAGTCAAACACTCCATATAAAAGCTTCTGAATCCATACTGCTTCACAGCTGGCAGAGCAGACAACCATATATTCTACTTCAGCAGTACTGAGAGCCACACTAGAATGTTTCTTGCTGAACCATGAGATCATGGCAGATTCAAGACTATAACATCCACCTGATGTACTCTTTCTGTCCGAGACACTTCCTGCCCAATCAGAATCTGAGTAACCATGTAAACAGAGTTCATGACCTCCAAGATAATATAGACCAAAAATCTAATGTACCTTTTAGGTACCTCACTACATGCTTTGTAGCTATTAAGTGAACCTTTCTAGGTTCTACTAGACACTGACTTAGGGTATTTACAGCAAAGCATATATCTGGCCTAGTATTTGTTAAATACATCAATGACCCAATGATTTGTCTATATAGGGTTAGGTCCACTAAATACGATGAGTCATTAACTAACAACTTCAAGTTGCAGTCCATGGGAGTGGCCATGGCTTTATACTCCAACATATCAAATCTTTTTAGAAACTTCACAGCATACTTACCTTGATTTAAAAGATTCCTTTTGGATCTTGCCATACTTCTAGACCTAAGAAGTAGTGCATTAATCCGAGATCTTTCATTTTCATTTCTGCAGCCATTTTCATGACTTGTTTCTCATTCCTTGTCAAAAAGAGATCATCGTCATACAATAATGGTATGATAGGTTCATCATCCACAACCTTAAGGTAAAGGTTAGGAACAGTTTTACTTCTGGTAAAGCCCAAGCTTTGTCATGAAGCTGTCAATTGTCCATTATTCACACTCAGCATTGAGTGATCTTCTGCATATCTATTTGTGCCATCTCTCGTCAGATGGGTCTACTAATATGAGCCTCAAAATCATTCGAACTCTGTGGTGAGTTCCTTCTTGCATCCATGTCATATGTGTATAGAACCCATATTCAACCTTGTAGAAAAGGTTGAGATCCACATCACCCATGATGATCATTAAGCTCATCAATTGACTACCGATCCTGGGAACCCATACAGAACCTGATTACATTATTAAGAGAATGGTCTTATCTAGTCCCTTGGAGCAAAACATCTCATCATGATTCTCTTCCTCTTTCTAAGAGAATCTCTTAACCACAAGCTTTCTATAGTGTGTTTGATTTGTAAATATTTTGTTGAACGTCCATCGCTTGTTCAGAGTTCATCATTCATCATGATCTTTCCTATAAATCAAAATTAAGTACATGATTAGTAATACTTCATAATCATCAAATCATATTGACATGATAACCTATTATGCATACAGATATCATTTACATAGTTATGCAACTATTTTGACCAATACTTTGGCACAACACTTTCCCATATCCTGTATGCATACAGTGGCTATCTAGATGCCTTCCATCTCTACCAGAACATAATATCGAGAGTGTGCACAGCTCTCAGTATGTCAGCAAAGAGTTTTCATTCTAGACAAGCAATAGTGGAATCTTTGTCCAATTTACAAATCATATGCATATTAGTAGTATACTATTCAATGCTTTATGAATGTTTACACTCAGCATGATATATCCTAGGAATACAAATATGCATACAAGCAATATCATTTACTATTTCTAATAACAACTCAAATACTTATCTTTTATGTTTGTGTGGTTGTCTCCCGCTTGATCTTCTGTATGTCTTCTGAACTTCTATTCATTCTGTACCACTGTGCATGCTCAAGTGTACACTAGTGTCATCCTCATGATCTTATACACAAACATACATTCATTAGTATATTCTCAATATTATCAAAACATTCTAATTCTAAATAATCTTGAATATGTACAGTCATGATTATTAGTATTCAGGGTTTCAAGGAAGTCTTCTTTTACTCATGCATATTCTTGTTTGATCTAGTATGCATAAACCCTTGATTACTAACCAATCATAAGAGGTATACTTACACAAGGTAAGATTCTAACATGACATAGGAAAACATACCTGGATTAGTATACCTGCTTAGTTATGTACAACATACCTATATAATCTCTTCAATGATTTAGAGATCCTGAGCTAGAACCTGCATGTCTCGTAGGTTAAACATAATATAACAAAGTCATACATACCTCATGAGTCTTTGTCTTCATGTTGTCATGGTCATGGAACTTGATTTGTCTTTTGTGATGTACCTGTGTCTTGTTAGCAGACAACATCAACCTTACACAACACCATAATGCATAAGTACAATCATATAGCCCTAATCAATGAATGTCTTCGATCATTCACATGCATTCATATTGTTACTAGGGTGATAAGACAATTAATAACATTAATCAAGATTGTACTAATAAATAACATGAAGACCAACACATTATGAACTTAATCAAGAATCAGATTTCAAGGCATACCTGAACCTCCTTAAGTCATACCTGTCGAGACCTTTTGTAGTCTTCTTATGTAAGGCCTTAGCCTCAACTCCCCCTGAAACTTGATCTGGAGCTTGATTAGGGTTTGCTAGAGAAACCCTAAAAAATCAATCTTTGACTTTCACACTTCTGAATGGATGGAAGAATGTGTCTTGTTGATCTGATCAACCTAGCATTCTTCAATTTTGAAATCTCCAAAATTTGACCCCTCAAAATTGCCTTCGAAACTTCTGGATCTTCTGGACAGGAACCCGAACTAGGGTTTGATGAAGCCTGGTCTTCTACCCAACCAAAAAATTCGATCTTGGTCTCTAAATTTCAATTTTCCTGAGTAGCATTCAGCCGTGGACTCCGATTCCAAAAATTCTAACTTTCTCCGAAACCCTAAATTTCGGAAGCCATGAATAAATGTGCTCCAAAAATAATTCTGTTTTGACAGAAATATGCACCTAATTGTTTCTGCTATAACTCTGAAATTTCTCCTCCATAGGGTCTGAAAACTTTTTTTGCGGTAGCCTGACCTGTCATCTTTCCATCCTGACAGGTCTGACCTCAATTGGATTTTATGAGAGAGAGTTATGCCAAGTGTCGCAACGTGACCTGTTTATGGGATAAAACAGGAGAGCGAACTTGTACAGCGTGCCACGTGTCACTGTTTGAACTTCGGCCTCTAAAAAATTTTCCTGAGATAGCTCACCCTGTTATATTTCCATATTGATAGGTATGACCTCAATTGGACTCTCTGAGAGAGAGTTATGCCAAGTGTCGTAACGTGACCTGTTTATGGGATAAAACAGGAGAGCGAACTTGTACTATGTGCCACGTGTCACTGGTTCACCTTCGGCCTCTGAAAAAGTTTTCTGAGATAGTACAGTCTGTGTACTACTTGTAACTTTTTACCAAATTTCATTTGGAGCCGCCTAGCCCAAGTTATGACCTTTTTTCCAAGGTGACCTGATTTTGACAGAGATCTGGAAGAGGCAGAAACCCTAACTTGTACTGATCATAACTCATAAAGTACAACGAATCTGAGGGTTCCCTTTGGACACAAGGTACCTGGGGATGTTATCCTCAACCTGTAAACTTTTTAGACCCTGAACCTTCGCAGAGATGGATTTATAGTGAAAGTTCCACGATGACTGGTTTTTGCTATGTAAAACCCTAACCTTCAAATTTTCGGAAGTAAAGCAAGTGTCGTAAGTGCCATACCTTGTCTTCCTTCAGGTTAGCTCTGATACCATGTTAAAATTTAATATTCTAAGACAGAAAATAGCAGCATTACATTCCATTTCACAATAATAGCATATACAGGATCACTGAAGAAACAACAAGCATAGCATAAACACAAGAGACACAGATTTATCCTGGGAAACCCTCATGGGGTAGAAAACCCAGTAAAGCTTCCTCAATATAGATGAACAGCAATATACAAAGATGCAAACCAAAGACATGATCTCCTTCTCCACCATAGCAGACCTCTCCTCCACAAGTGCGCCTCTCTCAAGTGTGTGTGTGTGTCAAATGAGGAACATACCTCCTCTATTTATACACTACACTGACATGTATTTTACACAAGTACATGTAGGCTCGTATTTAACCATTAGGTTAAATACCCTATTATAACTGACTGGGCCGACCCCCACATGGTGGGTCTAATAACCCTAGTTACCACAACCAATTTAGAGGAATAAACATCTCCGGATTCATAGTATAATCACATCAGAGGTATGGAACATCTCCGGAATAAATAATATACAAATATAATATTCTTAGAAGTTACAATATTCAACACATTGAGGCTGTGAGAGCCCTTTGTGGCCTGTTGATAAAGTCTCCTTCTGCTGCTGTGAGAGCCCTTCGTGGCCTGTTGAGAATCCCTTTGTGGCCTGTTGAAGAAGCCCTCTACGTCCTGCTGTTGAGAATCCCACTATTGCTCGCTGTGCAAGACTGTTTGTTCTTGCTGAAGATTGTTGGAGGTTTGATTTTCTACATTGAGGAGGACAGAGAAATTGCTGCGTAGGTGCCTGTGGAGATCCATGTGAAGAACTGACACTGAAGAGCCAACACTACCAAGGGGGTCAGTCTGAGATTGATTATCAAGTGTGCTACCGGTTGAGAAAGAGTAGCATCAACCGAGCTGCTGAATGTACAATATTGCTGGGCGCATGTGATTTGGCTCTGATCAAGACCGTAATTGGCATAAATTGCTCAAGAAATCGCTGAGGTATTCAGCCTATGCATAAAGTATAATATCCCTGCAATCTGAGTGAATACGGGTCTGTACAAGTGGAATTTGGGACAGCCGACAACTGATCCAAGTAGAGCCACTATTTGAGATCAGAATTGTTGGAGTGTAGCGGCCACCAAAGCATGAAAGAGTGATTCCCAAGATCATCCACAAGGAAGAGGTATCCGTGTGGGGCTAAGGAGAATTCCCAGAAAATTGTTGTTGCTGTTGACATTAAAGGAGGCGCCATCGTTGCTCTGTTGTGTAGAGAAATTACTCTGTGAAGTTGCTGATGCTGAGATCGCTGCTAAGGAGGCGCCATTGCTGCCCGAAAGGTGAAGAGAGGCACCATTACTTAAAGGAGCCGATTCCTAGAAAATTCTGCAACCATTGAGAGAGAGATGTTGAGTCAACAGTGAGCAGAAATCTGTTGCCCCTCCCGTGTAAATACATAAGATCAAGTCAGCTCGGAGAGAGATGTGAAGCTGCAATAAAGTTCGCTGCATAAATTAACTACTGGAGGCCACGAAATCAGAGCCATGAAGCCTCCATTACTGCAGAAGGAGAACAGATCACCATTCCTGTGAAGGTCATTCCACTCCTGTAAGATCTGTAAGTTGCCTGCGTTGAACATTGTGTGAAAGGATCATGTTGCTAAGCTACTGGTGTGGCTGCTGGCTTGTCCAGCTGCCTGAGTGAAGAAATGTCTTCTGATATGATGTGCAACGTTGTAGTAAATATTGACAATGAACCTAGATATGATGAAGTATATCTCACAATAGAAGAACAAATTTCAATTAAGCTGGAAATGATTTTAATTGATAATTTGCTGGTTGGATTTGGAGCAGCTGAAGAAACAATAGTCGATTTTGATGCAGAGTTGAAGTTTATTACAGACTGGCTTGAAAAGCCAAAGAATGGTGAAAATGTGGAATATATTTCTGATGAAGAATGTATCAGGTTTGCATATGCTGAAGAGATATTGTTGCATAATTCCACTGCACAGAACATAGCTAATTGTAACCAAGCATGGATGACAATTATTAAGTTTGCAGAAGTTGTAAAAGCTAAAAGGAGATCCAGGATAGCAGAGGCCCAACCAAATTCTAGAATACACATTCAAATGAAAAATACATCTATGTGTGAAGACTTCAAGCTCTCAAACTGGAAGAGCAAGAAATGGGAAAACATAAACAAATATTATCTTACATCAACTAAGGTCAAAATGAAGTAGATGGAGGATTGTAGAGTTCAAAGGTTGGAGTCCCAGAAGATTAAATTATTAAATTGCTTTGATGATTTGTAAGCTTGGAATTACAGGCATATTGTGATCCATTTCTACATTAAGGGAGGATGTTGGAATAATGTAGAAATAGGATTTTAGATATTGTGAATCTTCTAGATTTGATGAGTTGTTTAAGATCCAAATTTATAGGATCTAGATCTAGGTTTGTTTGAGATAGCATAAGCTATTTAATGTAATCATCTCTTCATTAATAATTGAATTGGTTTGATACCATTCCTTGTGTGTGCGAGCCTTTGGCTCTACACTTCCTCTTCTCTATTCTTAATTGATTCTATATGTGGTTGAATTATCACCTATTTATATATCATTATTTAAAACATTACTTGGAAACTTGAATATGTGTGTTCTTTGCCACAACAATATTATTTTGTTACATTATCATACTTATTTGATAATAATCAAATTTTCTTTCTTTAAGTTTAGCACTATAAAAATGGTTTGCACATCAAGGGATTTGATCTCTCTCTGCTTCTTGCATTGAGAGGTGCTTTCTATAGCATAGGTTCACGTCTGTAATGGTAGCATGGTATATGTCGGCTCAAAAAATAAATATTTAAAAAAATATAAAACCAAGCATATGTCGATTCCAAAAAAATAAAATAAATATATAAATTATTTAATAAACCAAGCATATGTTTCAAGTGGATATTCCACCCATATTCATGGAATCACATTGAAGCTACGAATGGTTAGAAAAACATTAGGTTGAATATATAAAGGATAGCGAAATTTAGCTCTTAGGGAATTATGTAAAAAGACTTAGAAAATAATGGGTCAAAAGACCCAAGAATAAGAATAGGGAGGGAAATTAATAAAATAAGTGTAAGAAAAGGAAGAATGTTAAAAATAGTAAGGCTTGAGTAAATTAGGTTAATTAGTAAGGTCGTTAGGGGTAAAGAAAACTTAAAGAGATCTAAATGGTATTAAAATTAATTAAATATGATAAATACAAGTTTAAAAGGGGAAAAATGGATAGAGAGGGTTAAAAATTAAAACGTTAAGGTGAGATATAAATATAAAAAGCTAAGGAAAAAATTAGCAAGAGGAATAAATTAAAGTAAATCAAAGGGTTGACTAAGTGATTAAGAATATAAGCTTAAATTAAATAAATATGAAGTGAAGGAAATAATATAATTGATTATGGGTGGACGTGAGAGAACTCTAAGAAATTTTTATTTAGATGGTACAATGTATTAATAACACTTAATCTAGATTTTTTTTTAATAAATATGGACAAATAACTAAAATAAGGATAAAAATAAAATAATTGAAGAAGATAAAGGAAGAAAGTGATGTAAGAGACGAAAATAGAAGAAAATAAAAAGAGAAAATAAGAGTGGGGAGTGAGTGTTGGGGAAGGGTGGAACGAATCAACAAAAGGTAACATGAATTAGGGGAGTTAGTGGTTAAGATGATAGATTAAAAGTTTCCAAGATTGACTTAATTTGTACCCGTCATCATGACTAAAATTGTTCAGATTATTTTCTATTTTGGGGGATTCCCTTATAAGTCAGGAGGAGTAATGAGAGCTCCGAGATAGGATTTTAGTTTGATTGAAGTAGATAACGTGTTTAGAATTAAAAGAGTGTTCTACAATGGTGAATTTAGATAGGAAATTGTGATTTGTATCAACAATGTGCTCTTTAAGGTGGGCTTGAATGGATCTATTATTCTAGCCAATATATGATTTCCAAAAGAACATGGAATTTTGTAAACCCATTGGGAGAGAAGGGGGTTGGATTTACCTTTGACACTTCGAAATAATTATTTTAGAGTTTTGTGAGGCTTAAAGACTTTTTTTATATCTTTCTTAATAAAACGTTTAGAAATGCGTTCAATGATGCCTTGTATGTAAGGAGGAGAGATTAAAGCTCGAGTCGAGGGAATGGATTAGGAATATTTGGGTTTAGGAAAGAGAATAGATCATTTTTTTTATTGATTTGGTTAATCGAATAGCCATTGGATAGGAAATTATTGGTAAGGTGGGATCTTTCTTCATTTAAATGTTTGGGGTCATATAGGTGGATAGATTTGGAAATTAAGGTTTTAAGATCTATGTAATGCCCCTAGAATGGTTATGGATCGGGCACCTGTCAAGAGCCCCGACTGAACAACTTCGATATAGTGGTCTCTTGAGCCTTGTTATGTCTTAAATGATTGAGGAAAACCTGAAGATGTGAATGATGACAATAATTGATAAATGAATTAAGGAATTAAATTATATGTGTGGAGTAGGATAATTGATTGATTACATATTGCTTAATGATTAGCCTTGATTGATCAAGTCAAAGAGCAGTGGGACAGTTACAGTCCTAGCTCTGCGACTTGGGAGGATGCAACTGAGATGCGTCATAGCTTTCCACATTTATTCTGAACTTCGGGACGAAGTTCTAAATAAGTAGGGGTGTATGTAGTGCCCCTAGACTACTGCAGACCTTGAGGGCACCTATTGAGTGACCCGACTAATTGGAAACATTAATAAAACAACCCTTTGATGTTATATTGAGTATATTCATGACTACAACTGATTGTGAATCAATAAAATAATGATATATGTGTATATGGATAGTTGATGTAAATAAATGATTACATGTTGTTTAATGATTAACTTTGATTATGAAAAATGTACATGTGAATGATGCTTAACGACTAGCTATATGATTGATTATGTGATGAGAACAAAGAAAGTAAATATTGACGAGATGCATTTATGATTAGATGAATGAGTAATGTTATGAGTAAACTATAAATGCTTAACGAAATAGCATATTTATGAATCATATTATGATTATTGAGGACAATACTACTAATATATGTTTGTGCGAAATGTGTGTAGCGGCAGGTGAAATGGTTGACCGACAGACACACAAGGGAATGGAAGGGTCGTAGAGTATGGATAAATCACACACGGGGAGAGCGACGATGATGTCAACTTCCGACAGAATACCACGCATGAGTAGAGAAGCATTGGTCCGCTTACTTAGGAGAAGCGTGAGGTTGCATAGCTCAACCACAATGGAGTTGGTCACGTACGAGTTGAGGAGCGCATGGTAAGGACAGACTTACTCCTCAGTGCCATTAGTCCCTAATAGCGTGTAGACGGAGGATAGAAGGTAACGGCTCCTGAAATCCCTACATGAAGTTCCCACAAGTCAAAATGAAGGGATGGCGGCAAAATGGCCCAACGATGCGGTACCCTGCCGAGAATGGAAAGAGTGGATGCAAGGACTCGACGATGTGGTACCTTGCCGAGAAATGGAAACGACATGACTGGACCCGACAGAGTGGTGCCATGTCAGGGAAATGAAGTTAAGGAACGGGGAGGCCCAACGATGCGGCACCGAGATCCTAGTAAAAATGATTGTTAACTTAATGGCATAAAAACGTATATATTGCACCTAGAGCATTTACTTATAAAAATGCATTTTAGTACTTTTAAACTTTAGAAATTAATACTTGAGACATTTGCACATAAAAGAATATTTTTGGCATTTAAAAAATTAGAAATTGTTATTTATGCATTTGGACATAAAAGAATATTTTTGAGTATTTAAAAATTATATAAATCTTTATTTATGAGCAAAATGGAATCCTAAGCATGGACATTTAAGTCAACTCCACCTACACCAAAAATCTAGGAGTTAAGTGAAATATCTTGGGGACAAACATGAGCAAATTTAGGAAGGTTGGTGCATGTCCTAGAAAAACTGACACATGGATGGGTGAGTTGTTTTTAATTAAAAATTTAATAAATTAAATAATATTGCATGGAGCGACATGTGTCGCAAGGGATTTTCCTACTAAAGGAAGGCCTTGGGAAGAGAGAAGGGACCCAGTTTTTGGATGGATATCGTAATTCTTGCGATAGAAGCGACTTTCTTCTACTAAGGGTTTGGCTAGAAATTCTTGTGCGTGCCGGGAAACTCATTGAGGAGTTTCTTGAATTGTGTGTGTGTGAGCTCTATGGCCTGAAGCTCGGGGGTGGCCATGTGACTGAAAGCATGAGCCTATGGTTGGGTGGCGAAGCTAACAGTTGCTTCTCCAATGGTTAAACGCGCTTCTGCTGGAGGTACATAATAAGCGAAGCGGACGTCAAGGGTAAGCGGGATCAGATTGACGATGACGACTACTCCTCCAGCAACAGATTCGACCTGCAGTAATAGGTATTGTGTTTTTGTTAGTTCTCGAATTTGATAAGTTTTCTTAATGATTATGCATCATAATGGTATATTTTGTTTTAAGTTTCTAATAACTTTTAAGTAAGTGTATACAAAAGGGGGGTCTCTACAATCTACATATTTTTGTGTCAAGTGATGGTGCGAATGAGCATGAAGGTATCTGTCGGTGTGGGTCTTTTTCTGAAATACCTTATATGAGAGGGATCCATCTGGTAGGTGAGTGACTAGCACATCTAGAAAAGGGAGAGAATTGTTATGTTTTATCTTTAGTGTGAATTGAATGTGAGGGGAAATGTTGTTAAGATAAGAGTGAAATTCATTGAGAGAAGAATGACCATGGGGCCATATGATGAATGTGAGGGGAAATGTTGTTAAGATAAGAGTGAAATTCATTGAGAGAAGAACGACCATGGGGCCATATGATGAATGTTTCGTAAACAAAACAAAACCAACATTTAGGTTTTAGTGGGTAGATATTCAAGGCTAGGGTTTCAAATTGTTTCATGAATATTTTGGCCACAACCGAGGATAAACATGATTCCATGGTTGTGGCTTCAGTTTGTTCATAGATCGTGTCTTGAAAGCAAAAGAAGGTGGAGGTAAGACATATTGAAATCAACTTAAGGGTCTCATCATCAACAAATTTGGAGATAATGTCTATAGCTTCAGGTATGGGAATATTGGTGAAGAGAGAAACAACGCCAAAACTGACTAGTAGTTTATTGTCCTCAAGGTGAAATATTTGAATTTTATGAACAAAATATGAGCAATATTTGATGAATGAAGGTATTTGACTGTTAAAAGGAGAAATATTTTTAGCTAGAAATCTAGATAAAGCAGTGGTAGGGCCTCCTATGGCACTAACAATGGGGAAAAGAAGGATTTCTTTCTTTACGCCTAATAATCTTACCAATTAACCTATTTTACTCAAACCTTACTATTTTCTCTTAATTATTCACTATTTTAACATTCTTCCTCTTCTTACCATTATTTTCTAAATTTATCTCCCTATTCTTTGATCTTTTGCCCATTATTTTCTAAATATTTTTACCTAATTTTGTAATGGATAAATTTCCCTTTCCTTTATACACTCATCCTACTGCTTTTCTAACCATCGGTAGCTTCAATTGATTATGTGAAGATGGGTGGAGTGTCCACTTGAAACATCAGTTTCAAAATTGCAACACAATGAAAATTCAGAAAAAAATAAAGAATAAAAAATTTTGACACAAAATTTTATAAAATTTGTTTTATAAAACCAAACGCATATAAGCTCCAAGTTTAAAATGGAGTAGTCTATTTATTATATGTCTTGGACTTTACAATGCATTTTGGTCGTAATATGGTAAAAAAAATTGGTACAATCCAAATTTGGTGTCTAAATTGCATTTTTGAATTCATAAATAGATTGAGCACCGTTGAATACCCCCATTGCACCCAAATGACGTGATTTCCATAGCTAATATATCTGATTCTAATATTTTTTAAAGATTTCCAACCAGAATTCGAACAAAATAATTTGAAAATTATGCTATGAAAAGGTTGAAAATGTAGAATATTTAGACTACACCATTTAAAATGGCTACATTATGAAAACACATTTATATAAATATATATCAAATTTCAATTTCAAATTACATTGAAACATAATATTTTAAAGAAAAATTATAAAATCAAGAACATGTGGAATCCAAATTTAAATTAGCTAAATTATAAAACACACCTATATAAACATATATCAAATTTCAATTTGAAATTCAATTGCAACATGAATATGTCTGTTCCTTTCCACAACAATATTCGATGCATTCATGACTATTTGTTGGATCTAATGTAGGAAGACCTAGGTTCACTACAACACAGACAAACAAACCCCAAGATACTGGCCCTTTCAATATCACCTATGAACAAGCAAATTCTCACCCAAAGCACCTATGGGTACTGTAGGAACCACGTTTTTGTAGAAGGGAAGGGCAGGGAACTCTATTCTACAATCATACCCTTTAACAGAACCTCAAGAAAAATCAATTAAACCACAAAACTAATATAATGTATTCATCTACTGCCCAGTATATTATAATTGAGAACATTCACATTTTATTGTCATATCATTAAGCATTTATCATTTAACAATGATATGTAAATCAAAGCAACAAGCATGTACATGATCATTTACATACACAATACACAAGATATTTTATGTCGAAACCAGAACAAGGGAAAACCATGGAAATTCTTTGTTTATTCATTGATCCCATTACATAAAGGACTTAATATTCTTACATATATGTGCATACAGCCTACAAACTGTAATGCTTACAAAAACCATTCAATTACACAAAAATCCCGAACAATACATGGGATCACTTAGCCCCTCATCATGCTATATTTCATCAAAATTTCATCTAAAACTATCAGCAACCTACTCTAGCCAACCCATTACATATATATACTTATTGGCATAGCCCTCATCGACCACTAAGTGGACCAAAAATCCTAAATTACTCCCTAACTTACTCTATCCACTTTCTTGGTTGACGTGATCAACCACTACCCTTCCCATCTTTTGTGAGAGCTACATCAGATTTTGTCTTTATTTTGCAGGCGCACTTCCTTTTAACCACTTTTCTATGCTACCCCTTTGTTGGAATATTCTCCCCATCATTTTTCAGTTTTGCATGCACGCATGCATTCTGCATGCATCCAGTCATCTGCATGCATCTAGTCATCATCATGGTGGATCTCCCAGTTCCTAGAGCTTGGTTCTAGCTCTCCACAACCTGTCTACAGCCCCCAGGGGTCCTCCCACCTACCAAAGGCGCCCTTCTCCAGTCTTTTGCATGGCAAGTGCACCTTTCTCACCTACCACAACCAGTTAGGCGCCTTTCTCACCTACCAGTTAGTTATCACTCAGTTCTTCCTTGATTTAAGGCTAGATTGACTCCCCCACTAACTGTTTCACTCTGATAGACCTCCAGTGAGACTAGTCTACCCTTTCTAACTCCATTTATCTCCTCATGCACCCTCCATTAAGCCTCCTTCATTCAGTTAGTGCCTACCTCACTCAGTTAGACTCAGTTAACCACACTTAACTGACTATTACCATTGATGACTGATACATTGATTGGATTATGACTCCACTATCATTCAAGCCACACTCTGAGTTAGGAATTCGAATGCCCTACTTGGCCTATTCGAATCTGATATGATGCCATCTTCATGGCTATTGTATTCATTCACTTACATTCTTATTCATTGTATGATACTAAGATATTGTTCTATTCTACTGTGTTTATGAGTGATCATTGAGTGTCTCCTTCTCTTCTTCTTTGCAACATTCTTGATAGTTGATTGTGAGTTGCTACAACTGCTAGATCTCTTGCATATTCTTACACCCTTTTCACACTAACACAAAACTAGTTCAAAATACCTTAGGGCCAATAGGCCCCCAACACTCACATGTTGCTTGTCCCAAGCAACTCAAGCTTGCTCATACAGAGTCTTCTTTGTTTCCATAAAGTTGTTATATAGTTCCCTAGCATCTGCGGCTGTACCTTTCACTTTCTCTTCTTGTTGCTCTAATTCTTTTACTAACTGTGCTATTATTTCTACCTTTATTCTTGCCTCAACTATCACCATAGCTTTCTTTATATCTACATGTTCTCCACCAATAATCCCTATTGGTCGGACTACTATTCTAGAGGTTTCCAATGTAGACCTAGGTACTTCGTGGTACAAAATACCAACAAAACCCCTATTAACTGGCCCTTTAGGAAATAGACTATGAGCATTCTGATGTCTCACCCAAGGCGAAGTTGAGGGGGTGGTTGCAGAATCAGGTTTCCCCAACCTGGTGATGTGAGTGCTTGACTAACTGATGCGTAGTGCGGTATGGAGCTTCCATGCTGCGGGAAAGGGGTTGTGCGAAGTCTTATACTTTGCATCAATGGGGCTGCACAGTACTACTAGGCTACCGTGGTGAGACAACGCAACTCTTATCAAGGATCAGCGCGTCAACCAGACCACGCATTCACTGCAAGAATTAATCAAGGATAATCAATCTTGCTTAACAGTCTTAATCATTCATCCACACTTAGACCGATTTCAAACATATGTAATAGAAGAGTTTTGTGCAATGCTGCGCACCCTAATGCAGCACTCAACTCCTTATTATTAACTCTATGATTATTTAACAGGTTCATGCATCCAAATACTTAGAGATACTGATCATTAACATTCATCCATATATGAGATAACTAACATCTTATTCCATCCCTTCCATGGCGAATACAGATAAAAGTAAACACATATCAGATAACTGTAATTTCAAGCATTCATACTGTAAATAATTCAAGGAACTGAATAATAGCAACCATACACAGCAATCACATAACACAAGATTTAACGTGGTTCACTCCCCCAAATGGGAAGCTACATCCACAAGAACTATTTTTTTATTATCTTAGGAAAGGGTACAACAGTTCTTTGTCTGCGCACTCAACTGTAGACGTGCTTCTTCCTCAAAATTAGGTCTCTGTGCACTCAGTTGCAGAGCCTTTACAATGGCTTCTTGCTCAAAAATTCTAACAATATTCAATATACCCAAATACAAAAAGCGTAACCCTTTCCCATACAAAAATTCCTTATATATATATATATATCATGCCCGTAGGTCATGTATTCACATTACAAAGGAAAAACCCTTAGGTTTAAAAAATTGTCACGGTTTTCCAAAACCGGATTACTAGTGTCTGGTAGCGGATCTTCAGTTGTGGCTATCCTCTGTGTAGACACGTTGTTATCCGCTCCCCTATCATGCACGCCAATAGCTTGCTTCCACCAAGCTATTCCTTCTTTCACGGTCTTTGACAATTGGTTCAACTAGTAGTTCTCTGTTTGTGTGGTGAGTTGTCTATCTCGATCTGCACCTACCCACCGCTTGGTAGTTTATAGATGATCTTTGCTAAAAATAGGTCTCCTGTGACCTAACTGAAATAACTGTTGTCATCCATCCAACGCTCTGCTTAGCTAGATCTCCGTCGACGTGGCACATCGCAGCATTGTAATCCTCGCAGCACCAACTTCGCAGTGCTTCTGACATTGCGTTGTGCTCAACTTCGCAGCATACACAAACTGTGCTGCGCTTATCCTCACAGCTTCCAAAAACAGATTTTCACAAAAAGTCTCCCTCCATGCTGCGCTTAGCTTCACAGTTCCCAAAACCTAATGTGTTCAAAATTTGACCCCCTTGGGCCAGGCCCAACAAGACCCTAACACTTACATGTGGCTCACCCTCGAGCCACCTACAACTTCGGCATCTTCTAGTTATTCCTCCTCTGGTGGTCCGGTCGACGCAGCGAAGTCATTATATTCGACAATCAACTTCTTTCCTACTTCCTTGGTGTCCTTTTTTAATTGCCTTATTATGTCGAGCACTTCAGGTGTTATCTCTTGTCCTTTCTGCTCTTCTACCTGTTGCTGACCATCTCACAACTCTTTCAGCTTCTCCTCGATCTCCTGTGACATGAGGCTGGATTTTTCTAGGAAGGACTGTGTTTTATCCCCAATTGCAGCCTCTTTCTCTCTTAAATTCTGCACTTCTTTCTTCAACATGTTGACCTCCTTGTATTTGTGGAGTCATTCTCGTGTTGGTAACGCTTTAACTTCCTCATCCAATTTTTTGAATTTTGTTTGCTTAGTTTTGAGAGTATTCTTTGCTTCTAGCCACTCTGGGTCCTCCTGAAAGGTAGTGAATGCCTTAGAAGCCGCTTCTAATAAACTTTCACATTTATATACTTCCTTGGATATGCTTTCTGTCGTTGGTTTTACTTCCTTTGCCCTTATTTCTTCCTCAGTCGGTATTATCTTTTGCTCAAGTTGACCTTTTAATGCAGAAATATCAGCTTTGTGGTTGATCTCCATATCGTTTATGTCTTCCTTAAGTTTGTTCACCATTTGGCCCATCTTGATAACAGTATCCACAGGCTTCGTTTGTACTTCAAATTCTGGTATCTCATCTGCAACCGCGGTGATCATGGATTCTAGCCTTTTCCAACGATCATGTTCATCTTGAAGCTCCATAGCTCTCCGTGAGATAGTTTCCTCCAACTATTTGTAGCTTTTCTATAGTTCTGCTTGCCCTTTCATTGCATCTGTTTTTCTATCATGCATCTCTTCAAAAAATTGCAACTTCAAGTAATGTAGGCTGTAATGTCCCTTTATAGGAATTTTATTCAAATTACAATTTTCCACTTTTTTTCCCTAGTTCGACCTTTGACTAGTTTTGATCTCTAGGTCCCAAATTTGCCCCAAATGATCCCAAATCTTCTGAGAAGGTATATGAATGATATTAGAAAATAAATATGTGTTTTAGGGATGCCTTTGGACCTTTAAAATACTTCTGCAAATCCTCTTTCAATTTTGATCAATGTAGGTAACTTTACTAGTGATTTTCCTTTGACTAGTATTGGTCTCTAGGTCTCAAATTGACTCCAAATACCTTCAAATCTTCAAGAAAGGTGTATGAATTATATTAGAACTTGAATATTATGTTTATGGATGAAATATGGCCACCAAAATACCTCTGCAAACTCTCTTAATATTCTGGACCAATTATGCAATTTTACTAGTAATTTGGGGTTCAAATCCCCTTGGGGTAAGTACTGAAAATGGCTTCCCAAATGCCTCCAAACCCACTCAAATTTATGAAAATAGGTATGTAATGTGTTAAGTATGTTATTAAAGTCTCATATGCACCATTAATGGATTATTACAACTGTTCTCACCCTCTCCCATTCAACTGCAAAAATCCCCAATTCGACCCTTGGGGAAATGGCACTATTTCACCTCCCAATACAACTAAACTGAGTAAAAATGCTACAAATGCTCAAGTACAGTACACGAAACTTGTAGAATACATCCATGGTAGTATGTTGATCACAAATATATCAGAGAATAATCCATTCATTCGAAATCATCAGCATTACATTGATTCACAACAAGGTAGT
Organism: Larix kaempferi; assembly: GCA_027924585.1. NCBI lineage: Eukaryota > Viridiplantae > Streptophyta > Pinopsida > Pinales > Pinaceae > Larix > Larix kaempferi. The sequence continues at coordinate 4,258,197 of BSBM01000012.1, read as the reverse complement.
GGGGAAATGGCACTGCTCTTTCATTAAAATTGAGATTTATACATTTCTAATTGGAATTTCGACCTGAAAATTTTTGGAGATGAATAAAAGAGTATTTAATTCATATTAAAAAATAAATGGGGCATTAAAATCTCTCCCAAAAAGTACAATATCTCACCAAAAATGCCCTCCCTCAAGGATCAAGAATATGCCATCAAAACTGGAAATGGTTGAAGGAGTGAGCTGCAATAGAAGAAACCATGAGATTTCCTGTAGCTTACACCTGAAAATAAAGACTCCATTAAATCTCCAAATGAAAGGTCTGAATGGCCTTTCCAATTACCAACTTGGATGGGAATCTTTCACCCTTGAAATTGGCCAAGGCAAGAAACTAGTCATCCACTAGCTCTCCCTCTTCACAAATGCAATTGTAAATTCTACAAATGATCAAAAGCCATTCTCATACTTCATTTCTACATTTTATAACCAACATTGTCCTTCTAAGGGTCGAAATCCTCTCAATAGATTCAATAGATTTCCATTTAGGAAATATTCCACATTTGCCACTTGTCTCCTAGTTCCAACCTTCCATCTTCTCCCAAATTCGATTTTGAGTCTCTTTGGCTTCTCCAACTCCCAAATTTGCCTTCTTTGAGCCTATTTTTGGGGCTTACATGTCATAGTGGTTAGATGTCAGAGGTCAGGTTTGCATTTTGTCATAGTTGTCATAGATGCTCCATCATTGGTGTCACAAGGGCTAGGGAATCTAGCCCAAGTGTCCACAAACTTCCACTTTGACTCTTTATCTTCCATGGAGGTTACCAATCCTTCCCAATTCGACCTAAGATGCTCAATGAAATTTTTTATGACTTACCAACTCACACAAGAGTGTTCACATTCCCATTAATTCGAATTTGCAAAAGAGAGATACCATGTATTATGAAAAATCAAGCTAGTGTGGGTCCCACATCCTCCATATGTCTCCAAAACCATTTGTCACCTAGGATTTCTCTTGAATTTATTTATTCACTCCATTTATTAAATACTTGAACCCTTCTAATGTCTAAACATCATTTATTATCCCCCTTATTCCAAATCCCAAAGCTTCCACCCCAAACCTAGGAAACTAGTAATTTTCCTCCTTGGCAATTATTTGACCCTTAACATCAATTTTACAAACTCTAATGAATATGGCTAATGTGATTAGGCCATTGTGACCCAATTACAATTTTGGGACATGACAAATCCTCCCTTCCCAATATTGCTTTTCCTCAAGCAATTTCAAACATGGGTGTTGAAGAACCTGCTTTCTGTATAATTCTTTGAAGTTGCCATTGAATTGCCAAACCTTGAGTCTTTGAGTTTCCCATGAAGATTTTAGAGAGGAACCACCATGCTTGCTGCTGCACTACTCTGATAAAAATCACTTTATTAAGTGAGAAATCCATCTCCCATACTTCTTTTTTCCCCCAAAAAATTGAAACCAATGAGATAAAAATTATTCTAGGGTCCCATTGCTTATATTGCACCCCAACAATGAAGAGTGCTCTCCAACCCATACCATCAGATAAGATGATTCCTGGATCCCATTTTCTTGTATGCATTCTTCCAAACATCATGAGTACAAAATATATATCATCAAAGTACATAACTACATAATGAAAATGTACATCAAGGAGGTGCTTCATCAAAGAATCATGAATGTGCTTGTACCTCCAAGCAAGTAGACCATGATTTTCCAAGTGCATACAAGCTTCAAGTGACCAATCAAATATGCTCCAATGATATAGGTGAGGATCCCATGTCCTATAATGCTGCTCCAAAAGGATGTGATATGCATCAAAATATTCAACCATGTATTCTTTCATCCAAGAATTGAATGAAGAATCTCCACTAAAATCTGAACCAAATAATGAGCAGAAAAAACAAGGAGACTTCAAATGACTCAAAGAAGTCTCACCCATACATCCATGAATGTGAGAATCATAAAGATGTAACAAAGTATGTGGCTGCCAACAAAAATGTTCTCCCATCATAAATCTATTCACCCAAGTGTTGGATGAAGTTCCTCTAACATCAAATGAACCCAGTGTTGAGCAAGAAAAACCATGAGTCTTCAAGTGACTCAAATCCATATCATAGGTGCATCCATGTAGATATGAATCATCATAAAGTGACAAATTATGCTGCTGCAAATGTGAATAATAATGTGCTCCAACCATGTCATCATAAAAGGTAAATCTAGGAGTTCCATACTCCTCATGTGGCACCATCAAAAAGAACCCTTTCACCCATACTTCATTGAGACTAATACTGCAAAACATGGAATTGTAGGATGTAGGAGAACGAACTAACTCACCCAAATGATCAAAAAGTACAGAAGTTTCATCATAGGAAGGATCCATGTGGGTAGTATCATGCAGCGCCTTCAAAAGTGGGAAACCTTTGTCATAGATTGGTTCCAATGTAGAGGAATCATGCTCTTCTTTAAAAATTGCATAACCTTCATCAAGAGACAATTCAAGTTCCTCTTCCACCACATCAAGTGTTTGGATCTCTCCAAGTTCATCTTCAAACACATTAAGCACATTCAAATTCCCACATTTCTCATGATCCACCATGTCATGAGAATCCTCCAAACAATCTACCATTTGACAATCTGAAACATAGGAGGAAAAACAAGTATCTTGCAACTTTTCAAGAAGTTGCTCATTTTGAATTGTGAGCTTATGAATATCCTCATTATTCTTCAAGTATGCATCATGTAACCATTCATTAAGCTCAAACAAATGGTTTTTATCAAAAAGCAAAGACATGAAATTACCTTTGATGTGGCACATTGCTCTTTGAATCTTCTCCATGTCTTCAAGGAAGGATGTTTCCTCCAATGAAGTAGCTCTCCAACAAGAATTTGACACCAATGCTTGAGTGTCATGGAGAATGATGAGGGACTCTTGGATCTTATTTTGATTCATCTTTAAGGACCCTTCAATAAAATGAGGCTCTTGCAAATGAACCTCCTCATCTTCTTCAATTTTGCTTGGGCCAACTTCATGAAGCTCAAGTGGTGATGGAGAAGTTGATCTTGGTTCTTCTTCAACTGCTACAAGGTCTTCATTATCATGCGTAATGGAACTTGGACTTGTAGCAACACTTTCAAAAGTGATCTCTATGTCACCAACATAGAGGTGTGAGCACCCATCAGTAGGTACTCCTTCATAGTTTAAGCATCCATCAGTAGATGCTCTTTGGTTCATGTCTAAGCTAGAAGGTGTCTCGAAATGATCTTCCATATTTTCAATAGAATCTTCTTCATGCTCTTGTGATGTCTCTTCATTTTTCTCCTTCAAGCAAGTTGATGCATTTTTTCCCTTGTTTTCCTTAGGATCAATATCTTTGAAATCTCTTTTTGAAGAATTCCCAAAAGCTTTCCTCAAGTGGGACATAATTTCATGCACACATGTATGATACTCACTCCAAGGTTCTTCACAAGAAGGGAATAAACCTTTCTTTACTAACTCCACATCTTCATTTTTGGGCCTATTTTCAAAAACATGTTCAGCAAAGTACTCAAAAGACATGGCATTTTGTGTATTTTTGCTAAAAGCAAGATATTCTTGATATTTTTGATATTGTTGGGGCAAGGTTTTATATTTTGCTCTCCATCTTTGGAACTCACTCATAGAATTATCCTTGGTTGGTGTGACATACTCATATTCATCAGATTTAAAGTCATAAGAATAATCTTCATTTCTCTTGAAATTGTAAGAAGTGTTGCATGATGGCATCTCTTCCTTGTACCATTCACATTCTGCTTCATATTGCTCATAAGCATCTGCATATTCCTCATAAGAATTGTACTCATAGGATTCATCATAATAGTAAGACATGGCTGCCTATTATTCTTGAATGTATGTACCTAATCCACAGGTGCAAGGACCATGCTCTGATACCATTGTAATGTCCCTTGATAGGAATTTTATTAAAATTGCAATTTTCCACTTTTTTTCCCTAGTTCGACCTTTGACTAGTTTTGATCTCTAGGTCCCAAATTTGCCCCAAATGATCCCAAATCTTCTGAGAAGGTATATGAATGATATTAGAAAATAAATATGTGTTTCAGGGATGCCTTTGGACCTTTAAAATACTTCTGCAAATCCTCTTTCAATTCTGATCAATGTAAGTAACTTTACTAGTGATTTTCCTTTGACTAGTATTGGTCTCTAGGTTTCAAATTGACTCCAAATACCTTCAAATATTCAAGGAAGGTGTATGAATTATATTAGAACTTGAATATTATGTTTATGTATGAAATATGTCCACCAAAAGACCTCTGCAAACTCTCTTAATATTCTGGACCAATTATGCAATTTTACTAGTAATTTGGGGTTCAAATCCCCTTGGGGTAAGTACTGAAAATGGCTTCCCAAATGCCTCCAAACCCACTCAAATTTATGAACAGAGGTATGTAATGTGTTAAGTATGTTATTAAAGTCTCATATGCACCATTAATGGATTATTACAACTTTTCTCACCCTCTCCCATTCAAGTGCAAAAATCCTCAATTCAACCCTTGGGGAAATGGCACTATTTCACCTCCCAATACAACTAAACTGAGTAAAAATGCTTCAAATGCTCAAGTAAAGTACATGAAACTTGTAGAATACATCCATGGTAGTATATTGATCACAAATATATTAGATAATAATCCATTCATTCGAAATCATCAGCATTACATTGATTCACAACAAGGTAGTGGGGAAATGGCACTGCTCTTTCATTAAAATTGAGATTTATACATTTCTACTTGGAATTTCGACCTGAAACTTTCTAGAGATGAAGAACAGAGTATTTAATTCATATTAAAAAATAAATGGGGCATTAAAAGCTCCCCCAAAGAGTACAATAGCTCACCAAAAACGCCCTCCCTCAAGGATCAAGAATATGCCATCAAAATTGGAAATGGTTGAAGGAGTGAGCTGCAATAGAAGAAACCATGAGCTGCCCTGTAGCTTACACCTACAAATAAATACTCCATTAAAGCTCCAAATGAAAGGTCTGAATGGCCTTTCCAATTACCAACTTGGATGGGAATCTTTCACCCTCGAAATTGGCCAAGGCAAGAAACTAGTCATCCACTAGCTCTCCCTCTTCACAAATGTAATTGCAAATTCTACAAATGATCAAAATCCATTCTCATACTTCATTTCCACATTTTATAACCAAAATTATACTTCTAAGGGTCGAAATTCTCTCAATAGATTCAATAGATTTCCATTTAGGAAATATTCCACATTTGCCACTTGTCTCCTAGTTCCAACCTTCCATCTTCTCCCAAATTCGATTTTGAGTCTCTTTGGCTTCTCCAACTCCCAAATTCACCTTCTTTGAGCCTATTTTTGGGGATGACATGTCATAGTGGTTAGATGTCAGAGGTCAGGTCTGCAATTTGTTATAGTTGTCCTAGATGCTCCATCATTGGTGTCATAGGGGCTAGGGAATCTAGCCCAAGTGTCCACAAACTTCCACTTTGACTCTTTATCTTCCATGGAGGTTACCAATCCTTCCCAATTCGACCTAAGATGCTCAATGAAATTTTTTATGACTTACCAACTCACCCAAGAGTGTTCACATTCCCATTAATTCGAATTTGCAAAAGAGAGATACCATGTATTATGAAAAATCAAGCTAGTGTGGGTCCCACATCCTCCACATGTCTCCAAAACCATTTGTCACCTAAGATTTCTCTTGAATTTATTTATTCACTCTATTTATTAAATACTTGAACCCTTCTAATTTCTAAACATCATTTATTATCCCCCTTATTCCAAATCCCAAAGCTTCCACCCCAAACCTAGGAAACTAGTAATTTTCCTCCTTGGCAATTATTTGACCCTGAACATCAATTTTACAAACTCTAATGAATATGGCTAATGTGATTAGGCCATTGTGACCCAATTCCAATTTTGGGACATGAAATAGGCTTGGCAATGTGATCTTTGTAAGATCGAGTTCCACGCGGTCTACGTCCTTTGTATCCAACATTATTTGGTCAGGTAGCAGCAACCTCACTGCTAATGGTTGTAAATGGACAATGCGGGACCTCGTCGGTGCCGCCAGAGTCAACTGTGGAGTTTGTATCTACAGATTTCCTCCCGACTTTGCCTCAGAGTCTGACTCTTTTTGTGCTTGCAATCTCTACTGTACCTGTTCAAATTTCTCCATAATCACCTTCAACTTATTAATGTTCTCCTTCAAGGTTTCTTGAAGCACCTTTTCCTTCTTCTCCTTCTCGATCATCATGTCTTCCATCTTTTCATTGACGACCTGAGCGATTATTTCATAATCTTCCTCTTTAAGGACTGTATCAATTTTTTCCTTACTTGCTTTGTAATTTTTCCGTTGTCCCTTCTCATGTAGTGGACTTTCAGGTTCCTTCCTCTTTGCTGGTTCTTCAGTAATGGGGCATGGAATTGGATTGTCCTCCCCATCATCGCTTAGGACATCAAATATCTCAACCCGATACTGCACAGGCCATTCTTTCCTGAGAAGATCAATATCTTCCTTTGTCATGTGATAGCATCCCTCAAACCATTCTATGTTCTTCCTTTGCACCTTTGTTGAGATTTCAATGCAACGCATGTTAGCAAAAAAATTTACAGTTTGTATGTATTTGCTTGTTACCTCTTTTGATATGCGCGGCGTGACAGCGATGACATCGCGTAGTTGATGATAGTAGGTGTGGAACACCTCATTCGTTGCATGCTACTTCTATGGATCTAGTTTTTCCCATAGGTTTTGATAGCGTGGTCCTCTGTAGTCATTTTTATCAATGATCACACCGACATAATCCTCTGGTTCCTTCCAACTAACGAACGCCATTAGGACTATCATCCATGTGAAGTGGAAATAAGTTCCACTTACCTGTACTTCAAGCAGCTCATCCAAGAATTCATTCAGTAGGTATTGACACTAGTTATACTTCTCTCCCTTTGCGGCACTTGCACCTAGCAATACAACGCTCGCAGTTACTTCCAGGGGTCTACATTTCCTTAGAATTTTACCAGCTAATCATTGTGTGACAAACTTTGTTGCGTTGTCCTTTATAACGTCAGACTGATAACCTCTCTTTCCCTTCGCAGCAAGTGTAGTTTGTTTCATTAATGTAGCTACTTATTTATCCTTACTTTTTCCTTGGATCTGCGCCTCTCTTGCTCAAACCTGTTATGCGATGGATCAAATCAATGTTCAAGTCGACGTTCCGATCGAGCCACAGGTATCCTTGGTGCATGCACACCATTAAGGTTCACACTACTACATAGACTTCCGGCAACCTGTCAAAATGCGGGAGTCGTAATAGATTTAACAGTCCCGACTCTGCAACTCTAGATAACCAACTTTCTACGACTAAGTTCTGGTTGCATTTTACATCTTTCTTCTAGCACATATACCTGTCTGGATGGAACTGTGGAAACCTTGGTTCATTGTCGTCCTTCTGTATTTGTAGTAGGTCATAGTCTTCCCATTTACATTCTTGTATTTAACTGAGGAGATTATCTTCCAACTTCACATGTTTTGAGATTGGTGACAGTGGAATATTGTATCTTGTGTTCTTTGGTAGCTTTAGTGTTGGCACACCCTCTGCACTCGGTGAGATATAGTCAGGCGTGAACCTAAGTGAAATTTCCTTAGTGGTCTGCAAACCCTTCCGTAGTACTGATCTTATCGGTGGTAACTTCACTTTCTGCTCATGTTCTTTTCCTTTGGGCTCCATGGATACAGTGTGCCTCAGTGATCTTCGGGATGATTCGGGCTTATCTTTGACAATATTCATTATAGGGGTTCTCATTAACCCTTTAATACCTCCGTATTGAAATACCTTCACAAATTTTGGTAGCGTGAGTTCTTTCTCTACTGAAGATTTTTCACACATTCACTTGGGGCTTTCTCAATAGGGTACCTTCTAGCTTGCAGAATAACTTAGAAAATAATGTCCGCAAGAAATTCTAAGTGTTTGGTAATGCCCGCAAGACAGAATACAATGGCATTTATAGGCGCAACTAGCCTTCCTCCACTCCTTCTAATGGTTATATAAGCATTAAATGGTGTAGCGGTTAGCCAAATCTATGAAAGATATCGGTCCTTTCTATCATTAACCTGTTCAGAATGGTTATATTTGCTTTAAATTCCCAAACGATCGATAGGAAAGTACTGTGTAACGGTTATATTTTCGACCGACACTGTAATGACTATTTTTTTGGAGCATTGAGTCAAACAGCGTAGTAGGTGATCATAGGTCCTGCGTAGTTGCTTCGCAATATTTCATTTATTTTCTTTGCACAGTTTCCTTTTGAATGCCGCAATAGCGTGGTTTTGTTTTTTGTCACGCAGCTTCAACAAGGTTGTGTGATACATAGATCTATCCTTACACTTTGTGTACAGACTCTTCGTAGTTTCTAGTGTCCAATTCCACTGTACTTGGCACTTAGAAACTTTTCCCCTTCTTCTTGATCATACTGGATGCTGCAAAGCAGGACTATCGTGGTAAAGCTTTAGTCTACTTCCATTTATCAGATTGGGTAATGTATCACCAACTAAAGTAGCTAACTGGAATACGCCACTGTTGGTAACATGTATGACAGTATATGGTCCAAGCCAATGCATTTTAAACTTCCTTGGAAATTTCATGAATTTAATATCGTACAGGAGGACTAGATCACCTACCTGGAAAGACTTGCTCTTGATGTGACGATCATGCCATGCTTTCTCACACTCTTTCTGTACTTGTTGGTGGAAGCCTGTGATGAAGCGATCCTCTTCTAGACCAACCAAGTGTAATGGTCTTTCTTCCAGTGCTGTGCAATCTATCATTCCTATGAATGCAACTATTCTCAAGCTGAGAATAATATACTCCATTAGCATTATTGCTTCCTGCCCATAAGCCAATCTGAATGGTGTATGTCCAGTTAATTTCTTGCATGTTGTTCTGTATTCCCATAATACAGATGGAATGTGCAGATCCTAGTCATCGCGGTTTACGTTGCATATCTTGGTTAGCGCATTCTTGAGTACTTTATTGAATGCTTCAACAGTTCCATTCACTTGTGGGTGATAAGGCGTATTGCGATGATGATGGATGTAGAATTCTTCAGTCAAAGCTTCAATAGTTCTGTTCAAAAAATGAGTACCCTGATCACTCATCAAAATTTTTGGGCATCCAAACCGTGTAAGGATGTTTTCAGAGATAAACTCAGCAGCTGTGGCTGTGGTGCAGTTTTTTTACTGGTTTTGCTTATGCCCATCTGGTGAGGTAGTTAGTTGCAGTAATAATGTACCTCACACCAGTTCTTTTCCCCGGTGGGTTGATGGGTCCCATGAAATCAATTGCCCATTTTTTGAATGCCTGTAAGGTCAGCTGAGGATTCAACAACATTTCATCTCTTCGTGATAGTTTTCCTGTCCTCTGACAGACATCACAGCTTTGGCAATGTTCCTTTGAATCTTTATGGATTGTTGGCCACCATAGCCCTATGCACAATACCTTCTACACAGTAGCTCTTCCTGCATAGTGGCCTCCTATTGCTCCTGAATGTGCATCGGCTAGTATATATGGCTTTTCATGCTCTAATAGGCACCTTCGCAGTACTTCATCAGGTCCTAGTTTGTACAGTTTACCTGCGATAATGGTGAAGTCCGCGGCTTGTACTACCAGTTGTTTCTTCTACTACGTAGTGAATTCTTCAGGTGCGAACCCTGTGGTTGAGAAGTGGATTATGTCTTGATAATACTCATCGTCTATCTGTATAGCGAACAACTACGCGTCAGGCAGGGTGTCTTCAAGATTCGTTGGCTCTTCTCCTGACCCGATCCTAGACAGATGATTAGGTCCTAAGTTTAACCTGCTTGGCTTAACCACTATTTCAAAATCATACTCTTGGAAGAGTAGTAGCCACCTGCATATCCACCCCCCTAACACTGGCTTATTGACCAGGTATTTCAATGCAGAATGGTCAGTAAACATAGAGAAGTGCGCACCAAGCAAATAGTGTCTGAACTTCTGTAGTGCATATACCATTGCGAGTCCTTCTCTTTAAGTAGTGGTATAGTTCTTCTCAGCAGATGACAGTTTTCTACTGGAAAATGCAATGGGATGATCAATGCCTCCTTCCCCTGGATGGGCAAGAACAACACCCAATGCTATACATGAAGCATCAACATGGACGTGAAATGGCTTTTCCCAGTCCGGAAAAACTAGGATCAACGCAGTGACCATCTTCTCTTTTAATGTGTTGAATCCTTTCTCACAATCCTCATTCCAAATGAATGGTGCATCTTTATTTAAAAGCTTCTCCATTGCTACGGTTATTTGCGCATACCCTTTTATGAATTTCCTGTAGTAACCAGTATGCCCTAGTGTAGTGCGCAATTGCTTAACTGATTTTGGTGTAGGAAAATTTACAATAACTGCGATCTTCAGAGGGTCAACCATTAATCCCTGCTTACACACAATGTGTCCCAGGAGAATCCCATAAGGAACACAGAAAATACATTTATTCAAATTCAAAGAAATATGGTGTTGTCTGCATTTTTCTAGCATCATCCTGAAGTTCGCGGCATGGTTCTTCAGTAATCCAAAAATGGTCCAATCATCAAAGTAAACCTCTAAAAACTTGTGTATGAATTCTTTAAATGCTGCGATCACCACTCTAGAAAATATTTCTGGTGCATTCTTCAAACCAAATAGCATTACTGTATACTGGAACAAACCCCATTCTGTTGCAAAAGTGGTCTTATGTTTGTCTGCTGGATCAATTCTAATATGATGGTATCCATAAAACCCATAAATAAAAGAGTATGCCTTGTTGCCTCCCACGTTATCAAGTACTTCATCGGTAAAAGTAGTAGGAAATGGGTCATGCATTGAAGCATCATTTAGTTTTCTTAGATCAACAGAGATCTTGATCTCACCTTTTGTTTTCTTATCTTGGACGACCATCGGGCTTATCCATTCAGATTCTTCAACCGGCTCAATAATCCCTGCGTCAAGCATCTATCGAGTTCTTCCTTAACTCGTTCTTTGTAGCGAAGATTTAATCTATATGGTCTTTGCTTCACGGGTTTAGCGCCAATCTTAAGAGGGATTTTCATCACTCCTAAGTCTCCCAAAATGCCTTTCATCTCGGTGAAATTGGTGGGGAATACTTCTTGATATTCTTGTAATATACTTGTGATTTCTACAACTATATTATCATCCCAATAATCTCTGATTGCTGCAAACTTCGGCTCTTCACGAGTGCTGATGTTCACTTTCTTTGTTTTAACTGGTCCACTCATATCTGGAATTTCTAGTGGAGGTCCTTCTACCTCGTGTACTCCTTCTGATTCTGGGATTTTTATGTTGCGCGGGTCCTCCTCATCATTATCTCCAACTTCTTCAACTATGTTGTAGCAGTCCAAGGCCTGCTCTATTTGTTCTGTCCAATCCGGTTGTAGACCCGCAAGTACATTGTTTATTTCAAAAAACTCTTCTAGTGTTATGTTTTCCTCCCTGTGATGTGGGCTAAATATATTTTGCTTGATCAGCTGCAGTGCGTCATGGATAGTCGGATGGTCATCTTTAAAACTAAAATCCTTCTGGAAGGTCGCATTGAGGACAGACCAATGCACGGTTCCTGTGCGCAGCTCCTCTTCTAGATACCATTTCTTTGGAATAGGCTCCTCCAACATATGCACAAAGAGATGTACTAGTTCTGTCTGTGGTAATTCCTTCCAAGATTCTACACAAGCTGCGATATGATCTCCTGGATCCATCTGACCATTATATTTCTCAAATGGTAGTGTGACCTTATCAACGAATCTGATCTGTAGTTTTATTCTGCACTATTCCCAAGTTGTCAATGTCTTGTGATGCATAGCCCACCATCTGGCATGTGTTTCTTGTAGTGCCATGTCTAATGTTGAGACACGATGTTCATTTGCAACTGTTGCAGTGTATTTTGTTGATGTATATGTAACTTCGGAATGTATTTCACATATATGTACATTGTATTCCTATAAAGATGTTATTATTCCTCTATACGGAAGTGGTTGTATTCCTATAGAGATGTTATTATTCCTCTATAAGGAAGTGTCATCATTTATATTGTAAGTGTCGTAACTTATACTTGATGGGTTATTAGACCACCTTTTTGGGGTCGGCCATGTATAAGTCATGTGGGTCAAAGGGTTATTAGACCACCTTATTGGGGGTTGACCATGTGGGTCAAAGGGTTATTAGACCACCCTAGTGGGGGTCGGCCTAGTCAGCATTATGTTAAGTGGTTAAGTTGAGGCCGATCTAGTTGAGTAAAGGTCAAGTCAAGTTAGTGTATAAATAGAGAGTGTGTCTCTCTCATTTTACATATTCTATTCTCTCACTCACACTTGGGAGAGTGGTGCACTTGTGGAGGAGGCTCTGCTGCTAGGAGAAAACACTCTCTTGTATTCTGGTTGTATCATTGCTCTATCTATCTCTGAGGAAGTTATTGGGGTTTTTCACCTTTATGGTTTTCCCCAAGTAAACTCTGTCTCTTGTGTGCTTGCATTATTGTGTCCATGATTGATATGTTGTACATGTTGTTCTCTCAGTTAAGATCCTAGATCAGATTGAAGTAAATTCTGAAAATTCAACATATTCTTTGATAAATGAATAGACATTAGCTGTACCATCATAAGTGGGGATTGGAATTACCTTTTGTAGTGCCCCTAGACTACTATATACATTGAGGGCACCTATTGAGTGACTCGATCAATTGAAACCCTAATAAAATAACTCTTTGACTTTCTTATTAAGTATGTGTATCTGAATTGTTGATATGAATGATTACATATGTTTAATGATTAACTATGGTTATGGAAAATATTTTTATGAATGATGCTTAACGACTAGCTAAACAACAATATTGTGATGAGAACAAAGAAAGTTTACTGACGAAATGCATATTTAATTAGATGAATGATTAATCTTTGAATGGATTTTAAATGCTTACCGAAGTAGCAGATTTATGAATAAAATGTTGATTATTGAGGACAATACTACTAATAATTTGTTTGTGAGAAATGTGTGTAGCGACAGGTGAAACGATTCATTGACGGACACACAAAGGAATAAGAAGGGTCGTAGAGTACGGGTAAATCACACACAGGGGGAGTGACGACGATGTCAACTTCCGACGGAATACCATGCATGGGAAGATAAGCACTGATCCGCTTGCTCAAGAGGAATGCATGAGGGCTTATGAGGTGGGCCATGACGGAGCTGGTGACGTACGAGTTGGGGGGCGCGTAGTGAGAACAGACCCACTCCTCAATGCCATTAGTCCCTAATAGCGTGTAGACGGAGGATAGAAGGTAACGGTTCCTGAAATCCCTACATGAAGTTCCCGCAAGTCAAAACGGACGGATGATGGCAGAAGGGCCCAATGGTGCAGTACCCTGCCGAGAACAAAAAGAATGGATACAAGGACCCAATGATGCGGTACCTTGCCAATACATGAAAACTACAGATGACTGGACCCGACGGAGTGGTGCCATGTCGAGAAAATGAAATAAGGAAATAGGGGAAGCCCAACGACACAGCACCGGGATCCTAGGGTAATTGTCAGTTAAACTTAACTGCATAAAATTTATATCATTACACCTAGATCATCACTTAGAAAATACATGAGAGTATTTGAGACATTTGCACATGTAAATGATTATTTTGTTTTTTAAATAATATTGATTAATTTAGGCATTTGCACATGAGTTATTATTGTGAACATTTAAAATAATATAAACCATTATTTAGTAGCGAAGTAGAATCCTAAACTTAGACACCTAGTCAACTAAAATCTAGGAGATAAATAAAATATCTAGAGGACAGACATGAGCAAACTTAGGGATGTTGGTGCATCTCCTAGAGAAACTGACACTTGGATGGATGAGTTGTTTTTAATTAAATAGTTAATTAAAAAAAGTAATTATACATGAAGCGACATGTGTCGCATGAGATTTTCCTTTATAAGGAAGGCTTGGGGAATGGGTAAAGAACCCAGCACCTGGATGATTGTCGTAATTTTTGAGTTACCTCAAGACTTGTTGCTATTGAGGGTTTGGATGAAAATATTGGTGGGAGGGAATCCCAAGCTGGGTTTTCTTGTTTATTGTGTGTGACTCTACGACCCAATTAGCTCAGGGGTCCGGAAGGAAGGAGAGTACTTCCGGAGTGGTAGGGTGGTTAAACCAAGGTTCCCATCAGTGATTCGAGGAGATAGACAGAGAGATCAGGGTCGCGACTTCTTCATCTTCCCAAAAGGAACTACTCAACCATCATGGCCAAGTTTGAAATTAATATACTTATAGTCAGTACATATTATTCTAGTTTTTTTCCACACATAAATTTATCTTACTATTAATACCGCGAAATAGTAAATAGGAATATCACAACAGGTCATCATACCATTGGGCATGTGGAATATAACAAATGGGCTCATGAGCCCCTAATATTATCACTGCCTACAACATGTTATTCTAGTTACTTGCATAAGAAGTGATCACTAGATTATTACGGTTACTTTTATGATTTTAAGATTATCAGTTGTTGCCGATCTATTTCAATAGATCTGGACCTGCGTATGTTTGTTTACCATTTATTTAAATATGATTACAATGCACAGATTCAATAGATCAGAACTAGGGTTATTAGTTACAATTTATTTAAATGTGATTTAGGAATACTAGCTACCGTCGAACTGATTCGATAGATCAGAACCGGCATTGTTGTTTACAACTTATTTAAATTCGATTTTAGAATATAGGCCGAGGTCGATCTGATTCAATAGATCTGGACGGACATTGTTGTTACAAGTTATTAAATATGGTTATAGTGTACAGGCTGATGTCGATCTGATTCAATAGATCTGGACCGGCATTTTAGTTTACAAATTTGTTTAAGATGATTATAGTGTACAGGCTGATGTCGATCTGATTCGATAGATCCGAACCGGCATTGTTGTTTACAATTTTATTTTGACGTGATTATAGCTCACAGGCTCCAAGGATCTGGACTGACATACTGCCTTCAAAATTCATTTAGATGTGATTTAAACGCAGAGCCTGTGTCGATCTGAGTTCTTCATAGATCGGATCTGGTAGAAAGATTATTGTAATTCTTGTATGTAATTATAAATTAAAAGTTGGAGTCGTATGAGATCTCCATAGTTTAGGATTGGTATGCTTACCACTTTTTTTATAACATAACTCGTGACGGTGGAATGATGTCTCACGGATTCCAACTAAGGGGTTATATAATTAGAGACTAACTCATTTTATCTGAGCAATGTAGCTTGAGATTTTAATTCCTGATATCATTGTGGGTATTTGAGCACCCGTAGGCGTGAGAGCTATATGCACCATCCACCGCATGTCCGATTTACATTGGACTCCTTATTCGTCGATCTCTGTGGTTTTAAAGCTAACTCTGGTTTTACTAAATTTCTGCCTATAAAACTCGCTGAGTATTTGCATTGTTAGATCTGATGTATCTATCCCGGTGTTAAAGTTGGAAAATCTATATTTGCGTATTCTTCGATCTTTACCTATATGCATTACACCCTGTGTAATATGCTTAACCTCTGCGCTGCCATGACTGCATTAGCAACCGCCTCTGAGAAAAGCCGCGCCACTCTCACTACATGATAAACCCCTGTCCCCATGTCAAAGACTATGCTTCCATCACGGTCATTCTACTGCAGTGAGCATATGCTACAATGAATCGACCACCACCACCAGTCTCAGATCCCGGATTACAGGATCTTGGGTTTAGTGTGTAGTTCTTGAGAGCAGTATGGGATGCTTTATGTCTCACCTATTGCTCTTCTGTAATTAAGTTGGGTGTTAATCGTGGTAGAGACCTTCCACTTCAATGTCTGTCGTTAACTGCCATCTCCCTTTTTGTGGTAGGATTTTATTTTATTTTTACTTTTGCAATGACGTCCAGCTGGAGAATTGGAAATCTTGTTTATTTTTGGGTCGACACACAGCCTAGAAAAAGAATAATAGATGATAAGGTTTAGTTGAATTAAGTCGTTTATTTCAATGCTTTTAAATATTGATTTCCTTATTATCCCAAGACAGTGCGATGGAACCTGGAGCGAATCTAATTCAGTGTGCATTTGAGAAAACGTAGACTGTATGTTAGGTGCTAATTCAACTAAGTTTTATATGGATCTATTATAATCATATGGTTTAAATCTTATTTATAGAAGTGGCACAGTAAACCTATTTAGGTTGTTTTATTTTTCAGTCCACCTTTAATATAAAGGGTAAGGTTGAATGTCCTAGAAATAGATGAATACGATATATATCTATGGAGTGACGGTGTATTCCTGGAACCGAGATAATGCAGAATCTGATTTACCTTTAAAAAATTAAGATTATCGTGATGTGGTAGTTGTGGGATGATTACAATTAGAAAAGTATGAATGTTAGTTGTTTGGACTCGACAACAAATATTTTAGCAATTAATTTATATTGAAAAGTATATTGGTAATCGTTCTTCATTTTAATTAATGAAATGTTACACTAATTAGTTATGTAATGTTTGTTAGATAGATTCAATACTAATTACATTAAGGAGTAGTTTACATTGAAAGGAACGTTGGTAATCTTTCTTTTTATTTTAAATTTATGAAATGTTACATTATTCGGTTATGCAATGTTTGTTACATATAATCATTGATAGATTCAATATCAATTACATTAAAGAATAATTTATATTGAAAAGTATATGGGTAGTCTCTCTTTATTTTAAGTAATGAAAGGTTGCACTAATTAGTTATGTAATGTTTGTTACATGTAAATATTGATAGATTCAAGACTAATTACATTAAGGAGATGTTTACATTTAAAGGAACATTGGTAATCTTTATTTTATTTTAAATTAATGATATGTTGCTCTAATTAGTTATGAATTGTTTGTTATTATTTTATGTAATAGTTGATTAACATTGGAAATAGATGATTGGCTTAAAGAATGTTTTATTCAGTAATTAAACATAAGGTTTAAGTTAATGTTTAGTTTATGATTTACACATCTAGTAAAGAAATTCAATTGAGAAGAATATATATATATTCATACAAATTAAGTATTGTAATTTATATAGAGTTCCTAGGTAGTTGGTAGTTTTTGTTAGTCTTAAAAAAAAAAAAAAACTCACTAGTCAGTCCCTACACCTTTTTTCCAATCCAAAGGAGTGAATTTGTAATTGTTGCGCATCTCTTGGCAGATACTTCATGCATTCTATGTTGCCAGTTCTCTAATCCCGTCTCAAAGTCTGAGATGCAAGAACTATCGCAACGCCAGCTGAGCGTTCCATCGGCAATAGGATGAGTATAATCCACGACATTTGTTGTCATCTTATAGATACAGTCGATATCTTGAGCTCTGTACTCCTCTTGAATCGATTCAACATATCGCTCCCCTTGTGAAGGGTCCAGCGATGCGACGACCCTTATGTCATTGCCTTCAAATATCATTTTCATTGTCTTCAGGTTTATGATTGTAGAGTTTGTCATTGCCCAATCGATACCTATCAGCGCTGGATAAGGATTGCTATCATCCACAATTTCAATTACTTCAAAGTATGCATAACTTTGCTCTCCATCACTGTCGATAATGGTGTTGGGTAACCTCTCCAAGGGTATAACTATGCCTTGATTAGCCATTCTTAACTATATAGGTGACCACTGTAACTTTGGTTTCCCCATCGCCTTCCATGTCTGCTTGGTCAAGACAATTACTTCAGATCCGAGATCAAGGATGATCTCGTCCATCTCGTAGTATCCAATTTGTGTAGTGAACCACCTTTCTCTGCCGGTTCTTTTTGAACTCCTAATGTTATGAACTGCGCCATGGACAGTCCTCCTCTCACTGTGTGATTCATACTGATTTACAAGTTTTTCAAATTCCTTTAAGTGTGTCTTTGTTCTTTAATAATATGATGCAGCTCCTTAGGAACTGTGCAACAAAAGTGGGTGTATCTGGTGAAGTGCACATTTGATCATATGCTAGTGCCATGTCTTCTATCTAAGGTACTTCACTGCACAGCTGGATTCTTGGTGAAGTAGGTGGTGGTTGTTTGAACATGTCTCATGCTTCTTCAAATACTTCTTTATTTTTCTGTAAGTTCAAAGGAGGTTCTTTTCCAGGAGCTTTCCTAACTCCTACTGTTTCTCCAGGGGTCTTTTTAGCATCAGTTGTTCCAGAAGTGGAGGCTTCTGCACTTTTGTCTCTTCATGTATCAGCACCACTTCGCGTTACTGCACACTTGGATCTGTAGGCCTATTCTCCGCTGCGATCAATTGAATGTTAGTGTTCGGAGTTTCTATCCTTCTCTACTTTTGCATTTCTACTTCAAGTATGGGGCAGTCTTCAATCACATGATCAAATGATTTACAATAGTTGCATGTGGTGCATGGATTAGTACATTCTCTAGATACATGACCTGGATGGCCATAGTTATAATAGATTACCTGGCCTCAGCCTCTTCCTTGAGCTGAGCCATCATTTCTTCCTCTCTCGCAGTATCCACCTCCGTGGCCTCTATATCCACCCTAATTGTATTAGGTATTCTCTTGCTTTGGCTGATTTTCTTCGTGCACGCGATACATTCCAGCACCTCGCATTGCTTCCATATCTCGCTTTCTTTCATTCATCAGTTCATAAGCATGACAGTTGGACTCATCATGTCCAATTGACTTACAGAAATTACGGTATAAGTTTTTAGGTGTTTTTACATATTTATGTATCAAGTAACAGTCCTCAGGTCAGTGTCCTCTGCTTCTACAAATTTCACACCATGGTGCCTGGTTTTGATTCATATTCATTGGGTTTGGTGCACCACTATTAAGATAATCTTAAAATAAGGGAAAATGTTCTCTGGTGTGGCCCTCTCCTTTGCATCCTGTGCACCAAACTTCATGTCATTGTTCATGTCTCTATTCCTTTCCATTCTTCATGCCTTGCAATTCTAGTGTCAAGGTAGCCAACTAGTTTTGGATCTGTAACATCCCGGAACTACTTTCTCCAATTGGTGAAGATTCTAACTTCATCACGATCTCCAAGGCCTCAGCCTGTGATACAACCTTTTGTTGCATCAATGGTTGTATGATATGGGGCAACAACACAATAATGAACCACTCTTTGTGTTGTTGCGGAGCCATAACAAAGCTCACTTGGTCCAACAATGTTTTAAATTTTTTGTCAAATTCCCATACTGATTCACTATGTTTCTGTTTAATTTATTTCAACTCTATTATGCATTGTGATTCTGACTTCGGCTTCTTGAATTCTGCTAACATCGCGGCTTTGATGTCTACTAAGGTTCTCGGTTTTGCTTGGGAATACTTCATAAACCAGTGTAATGCTCTATCTCTAAAAGTAGTGATGAGCTGCGCTCTCTTCACAGCATCATCCTGAACTTTCTTTACACTCCATACGGCTTCACAAAGGAACCAATGTTGATCAGGGTCTTCTAGACCCATTCCTTTGAATATTGACAGCTTGATATCATTATCAGCCATCCTCCTTCTGGATTGTGATGGTTCTGCGATGGGTTCCCTGCGACAAAAGTAGACGTAGGCTGCTAGGTTGTGCTAGGGATAATATTCTACAGAATGGTCTCAGTCGTACTGGTCTTAGCACTTGCTCCTGTTGTGCTACTAGTATTGATGATCGGTGGGATCTGCTACGCGACACTTATTGCAGGTGGGTCCTGGACTACTGAAATCTGAGATAATGGAGGCACGGTATTAACACCCAGCAGATTCTGCGGTGTAATACACTGGATTGTGGCTGATAACCGTGTGTTATGATTATTTAGGTCATATGGAATTGCAGTATCTATGTGGTTTCTAGATCATTTAGGTTTATTTTCATTAGTTAGCTTATATCTCTTTCCACTTCGCAAAGTATGGTTTTCTTCATCAGAATCAATGTATGTGTTTTCTACCATGACAGATTCAAATCTATTACTGCATTCTTAAAACACCTTTCTCAGCTAAAAGCATTTTAATGTATAGACTGATATTATTCAGAAACTTACCTCTGAATCCTTCAAAAAATTGTGCTTCAGCTTGGCTGTAGGATTTTAGTGTGTCTACAGCAAACTCAGTCACAAATCCTTCAATTATGCTATCAACCCAGAAGTTGACTACTCGCGACAGTGGGCTGTCTATTGCTTTGAGTTGTTCAATAAGCTCTGGACTCCACTCTGTAGGTACTCCTCCTTGAGAACAATTCTTTCTTTCTGCTAGGTGTGATGTCCACTCGTGTAATTTGTTTGGAAACGACGCCCATAAAATCTCGTGGATGTCCCTCCACAAATATCTATTCAACCACTCTACATTAGATAGACGTGGGTTTTTGTTTTCTTTCTTTGCAAAATGTCTTTCGATCTTATCGCACCAAGTCTAGATCTCTTTTTGTTTTGGATGCCAACTGTCTGATCCTAATAGGAGTTTGTTTTCTTCTTCACACATTACTTTCCAAAACTCACTATTGCATCACTAAGTCTTAGCGCGGCAACGGAACCATTTTTTGGTGGGACTACTATTCTAGAGGTTTCCAATGTATACCTAGGTACTTCACGGTACAAAATACCAACAAAACCCCTATTTACTGTCCCTTTCAGCAATAAACTGCGAGCAGTCTGAAGTCTCACCCGAGGCGAAGTTGAGGGCATGGTTGCAGAATCAGGTTTCCCCAACCTGGTGATGCAAGTGCTTAACTGATTGATGCGCAGCGCGGTATGGAGATTCCACACTACGGGCAAGGGGTTGTGCGAAGTCTTATACTTTGCGTCAATGGGGCTGTGCGGTACTGCTAGGCTATCACGGCGAGACAGCGCAACTCTTATCAAGGATCAGCGCGTCAACCATACCACGCGTTCACTGCAAGACTTAATCAAACTAATCAATCGTGATTAACAGTCTTAATTATTCATCCACACTTAGACCGATTTCAAACATATGTAATGGATTGATTTGTGCAATGCTGCACACCCTGATGCAGCACTCAACTCCTTATTATTAACTCTATGATTATTTAATAGGTTCATGCATCCAAATACTTAGAGATACTAATCATTAACATTCATCCATATATGAGCTACCTAACATCTTATTCCATCCCTTCCACGGCGAATACAGATAAAAGTAAACACATATCAAATAACTGTAATTTCAAGCATTCATAATGTAAATAATTCAAGGAACTGAATAATAGCAACCATACACAACAATTGCATAACATAATATTTAACGTGGTTCACTCTCCCGGATGGGAAGCTACATCCACAAGAACTGTTGTTTTATTATCTTAGGAAAGGGTACAACAGTTCTTTGTTTGCGCACTCAGCTGCAGACGTGCTTCTTCATCAAAATTAGGTCTCTACGCACTTAGCTGCAGAGCCTTTACAATGGCTTCTTGCTCAAAAATTCTAACAGTATTCAATATACCCAAATACAAAAAGCGTAACCCTTTCCCATAAAAAAAATGACTTATATATATATCATGCCCGTAGGTCATGTCTTTACATTATGAAGGCAAAACCCTTAGGTTTACAAAACTGTCACGGTTTTCCAAAACCAGACTTCTGTTGGTTGGTAGTGGATCTTTAGTTGTGGCTATCCTCTGTGTAGACACGTTGCTATCTACTCCCCTATCATGCGCACCAACAACTTGCTTCCGCCAAGTTGTTCCTTCTTTCACGGTCTTTGACAATTGGTTCAACTAGTAGTTCTCTATTTGTGTGACCAGTTGTCTATCTCGATCTACAGGCTTGGTAGTTTATTGACGATCTTTACTAAAAATAGGTCTCCTATAACCTAACTGAAATAACTGCTGTCATCCATCCAATGCTCTGCTTAGCTGGATCTCCGCCAACGTGGCACATCACGGCATTGTAATCCTCGCAGTACCGACTTCGCAATTCTTCCGACACTGCACTACGCTCAACTTCGTAGCATACACAAACTGTGCTGCTCTTATCCTCGCAGCTTCCAAAAATTGATTTTCACAAAAAGTCTCCCTCCATGCTGTACTTAGAATCACAGTTCCCAAAACCTAATGTGTTCAAAATTTGACCCCCTTGGGCCAAGCCCAACAATCCCAAAGACTTGGATTACTTCATTTTGTAAAGTCTCTAGCTTCATTCATATGTTGCTACTCCTCCCTTAGGTGATTTACTTATTCTTGCAGCCTTTTTCATCCGAAAAACTTGGTCATTCTTTCCAATGGTGGAAAGGTATTTATAAGATCCTTTAACTTCGCAACCATATTCTACATGTCTTATATCCTTCTTGTTATTTCCTGCAATCCCTCGTCATCCATCGGTGCTTCCCAGACCTATGAAATTTCATCAAATAGCTCCACACATTCCTCTTCTACAGCCTTAATACTGTCAATTGATTCCTTCACTGCTCCTTATATTTGTTCTCAAAATTTCAGAGGTGTACTTGGAATCAATTGTGCTTCCAACTCACTTTTACCCTAAATCCATTAATAGCATAACTAAGGCTCGACATTTTTTCTTCAATAGGTGATACCTTCGTCATTTTCATTTTTGGGACAGCACTACAAGTCGCTTCCATGAATTTCTTTAATTTTTCCTTCTGGTCTACGCTCTCATCCTTCTCCTTCTAAAGCACTCTACATTTGTTTCTAATTTTGTCCCTTTCCGCACCACACTTCATCATTTCAACAAATCTATGCTCTTCGCGACCATTTATTTCTTCTGTAATACCCTGGTGTAATTTATGAATCATATACGAAGGTAACTCTACTAGCTTCAAATCAACATGAATTAAGTCATGGACACGGTCTTGTATGTCTTATATTGGGAAACTTAATGATTTTGGCCTCAGTGTTACAACTCTTTGATGTGTAGCTGAGGATGGTTGCAACATTGGTCTTGCTTCCTTATCCAAGTGACTCTAGTGCTCAGTCATTGATTGAACTAGTTCTCTATGTCTGCTAGTGCTTGTTACCGCTCAGTCAACTACCCTTTGAGTCCTCCAAAAATATCTAAGTTCTTATCTTCAGTATTCTTCCATATATCTATTGTATTATCTTTGAACCTATCAATCAATATTTTAGTACCACCCTCTGTCAAGGATAGATCTACGCTGCCCTTCTGTGATTTTCTCTTCATTCTCTTTCCTTTACCAATTTTCATAGCTTTCCTTTTTTCCATGACTGTGGGGTCAGTCTGTGTCACAATGGACTCTTTTTCTCCTTCCTATGATGGTTCATGTTCTTCACTTGATCCTTCTTGTGCTCCAAATACATGTTCTCCTTGTTGATCTTTCCTGTGCTCTGTTGTACTGTTTTCTGCAACACATCTTGTGATATTTCCTCTGTAGGAATTGGAAACCTTCCATTCCTTAGGCCATTCATGGATAATCCCAGTTACATCTTCTTCCTCTAACTTATAATGCGTAGGTAACCATTCCTTATTTGGATACCTGCTAGCTTGCACGGACATGAGTTGCAACCCCTCCTTAAACCAAACAATATTCCTAAATAGTTCCATGACATGAGTCTCCGTGCGAGGGGTTCACTAAATGATATGTTGAATACCTTTCTTATAAACATAAAATGTGATTTTTGTGTCCTTTTTTCAGTATGTGTTGTCACTAAACCATAAGTATGCATACCGCATAGCCAAACAATGCCCTGCATGTCCCGCAAATTGGGATTCCTACGGCTCCTTCCAAGCAACTAATGCAATCAACATTATTAACCAAGAATAAAGGAAGGGGATACATTTTTCTTTTGTGTCATGGAAATCACTCAAAAACTCATTGAGCAAGAACGTCACCCAATTCAGCTGAACACCTTCGACACATTGCTCGGCCAATGTTATTACTATCACGGAGACTTGATTGGGGTGACATTTCCTTAGTAAT
The DNA here is from genome assembly GCA_027924585.1 of Larix kaempferi. NCBI lineage: Eukaryota > Viridiplantae > Streptophyta > Pinopsida > Pinales > Pinaceae > Larix > Larix kaempferi. Next base: position 4,234,230 of record BSBM01000012.1, on the reverse strand, counting down.
TTGATATCTAGAACCCATATCGCAAATCTCATCGGCATATCATCAATAGAAGCTACGTCATAGCCTCGAGTTCTCTTCTGTAACATGTACTTATCCTTCATTTTATCAGCTGCAAGCTCCTTGTCCTTTTCTTTTCCCACAAAATAATTCATTGAATATGGTCTTGTGGATGGCAATCCTGTAATCTATGACACTATTTCTATATATATTGAAATTTTATGATCTAGCCATAGAAATCTTCCATGCACACATACTAAGAGTTGCTTCACACATGTATAAATTTCGGCACTGCAACCAAAGTGAGGTATTTCTAGAAGGGCCAATATGCTAGATTTTTCCAATCCCCTAGCCCATGGCTATGGTTCCATGACTCAAGAATTCATGTCCTCATGACATACCTCCATTAAGTATTTTTTCTAGAGAAAACTCCAAGATTTTTTTTTCATCCAAGTCGTGATCTACATACTTAAGGTTTGGCACTTTTCCCAACATATCTCCTTCCTTCTTTACTCCCTTTAGAATTATTAGTTCCTATAGAGTATACTTCACATCCTTAATCAACCTTACTAGTTTTGCATTCTTCTTTCTGGGTGGCACATATGGTGGCAGAACGAATGATAGGCTAGACATAGAGGCCTCTCCATCCCGTCTTCCTTTGGTGCGGGATTTAGAATTGTTTGTCCATACTGAATTTCTTGCTAGTGAAGCCGACCTTCATGTCACTACTGGTGTCAATAATGGCACTATTGTTTCTACTACCTCTAGTTCTATTAATCTTTCTGGTAGTTTGGACTCCATGAATTCTTTAACAATTTCCTCAAGTGATTTTTCGTGCATAATCTCTTAGAACACACCCTTACACAGCACATTGGTTTTTCAGCTCTCCTCTTAGCTCGATTCTTAACAACACTCAACAATAATGAACTTGATCTACATTCCTTTGTGCTTTTAACACCCCAACATCATGTCTCGCCAATGCATTAAATCAATATTTAGCATATCTTACTAGATCTCCCTCGGGATTTAATGAATATTACATTTATTTTCCTTAACATCACGTTATCTTTTCACACACTCCCACCTTGTCTTGCATTAAATGCAATCCTTCTCACATTTAGCTGGCGCTTTTTTTCATTAATGCACCATTTATTTCATTTTTTTTGTTTTTTTTCTTAATTTATCAACAACATATATACATATGTACATTGGTTCCTAATCAACTTTGACATTTTCCTACTTCTATGTGCATACTCCTTTAGCATCCAGTGACCATTTCAACTGCAGTCAACACCTAAACGTCGCAGTTATATTCATGCTCAATGAAGGAAAGTTATGTTGTCCAATGTACAACTTCAGCTAACTTCCATTGACTAATGCATCCATGACTTCGCCATTTAGTTTTTGTAATAGGACAACACCCCCTTTTGTTATATACTTAATCACATATGGTCCTAACCAATGCATTCTAAACTTACTAGGGTATTTAAAGAAGTTTATATTCTAAAGGAGGATTAAGTCACGTACCTAGAACTTCTTTTTCTTTATATGTTGACCATGCCATGCATTTTCCCTTGATTTTTGTAATTGTTTATGGAAACCTACAATAAACATGTATTCTTCTAACTCCAATAACTGTGACAACCTTTCCTTCAATGCTTTAGTATATGTCATTTCTGTAAATACAGTAATCCTTAAGCTTGGCACAATATAATCCATAGGAATTACAACTTCCTCACCATATACCATCCCAAAAGGTGTCTGGCATGTCAATTTTTTACAATTTGTTTGATAGGCTAATAATACTGATGGTATCCTCAAGTCCCAATCGTCATGGTTTACATTACATACTTTAGTCAAGGCATTCTCTAAAATTTTATTAAAATATTTGATTGTTCCATTAGCTTGAGGATGGTATGGCGTACTCTTTTGGTGGTATATCTATAATTCCTCTGTTAATGCTTTAATAGTCCTGTTTAAGAAGTGGGTTCCTTGATCTCTTATTAAAATCCTAGGACAACCAAACTTGGTAATAACATTTTCAAATAAGAACTTCGCAGTAGTCATAGAGTTGTTATCACTAAGTGGTTAACCTCATCCCACAAAGTCAAGTAATATATCACAGTTATTATGTATCTAGCTCATGTTTTCTTCAGGAGTGGGTTAATTGGTTAAATAAAATCAACATCCCATTTATCAAATGCTTGTAAAGTTATCTAACTTACTAATGACATTTCATCTTTTCTGGAAGGTAATTTTCAACCCTTTGACATACATCACAAGATGTACAGTATTTATTTGCATCCTCATGTAATGTAGGCCACCAAAGTCCAGCCCTCAATACTTTATGCATTATATCCTTACTTGCATAGTGTCCCCCTACAACACGCTCATGAGCTTCTGCTAAGATCATATGCCTTTCATGTTTTAACACACAGCTCCTCAATGTTTCATCTATACCCAATTTATATAATTGTCCTGCTATAAGTTGATATTTTGTTGCTTTTACAATGAACTACTTCCTTTATGTCACAATATAATCCTTGCGATCCATACCTGTACTCAATAAATGAACAATGTCTTCAAATTAATTATCCACCATGCGTACTGAAAATAAATGTGCAATAGGCATGTTATCATCTAAGTTTACCGGTTCTTATCATGTCTACAACCTCTTCAAATGATCAAGGCATGCATTTAACTTTCCTAGTTTGACTACTATTTCAAAATCATATTCTTGGAATAATAACAACCACCTCCAAATCCCCCCCCCCCCTCAACACTGGATTATTGAATAGGTACCTTAAAGAAGAATGGTCAATATAGATCTTAAAATGAGACCCAAACAAATAATGTCTAAATTTCTGAAGTGCATATACCATTTCTAAACCTTATGTTTCATTCGTAGTATAGTTCCTTTCAGTTGTTGACAACTTCCTGCTAGCAAAAACAATAGGGTGATCTCTCTCTCCATCTCCAATTTGTGCCAAAATTGCACCCAAAGCTATGGATGAAGCATTGATATGTACATGAAATTCCTTTTTGCAAATAGGAAAGACCAAGACTAGTGCAGTTACCATCTTTTCTTTCATTGTGTTCAAACGCTACCAGCGTTCCTCATTCGACTCGAATTTAACATCCTTTTTCAACAATTTCTCCATAGGAGCAGTAATTTGTGTATATCCTTTAATAAAAATTTTGTAATAACTTGTATGTCCCAATGTTGTTCTCAATTGTTGCACTGATGCTAGTGGTGGCATATCTACAATAATAACAATATTGGTAGGATCCATCAAAAGACCCTATTTACATACTACATGTCCCAGTAAAATACCAAAAGGAGTACCAAAGATGCATTTATTCAAATTTGAAGATATTTTGTATTGTCTACATCTTTCCAACATCAACCTCAAATTCTGAATATGATTCTTTAGCTAACTAAGAACTGTCCAATTATCGAAGTATACCTCCAAAAACTTATGGATAAACTCTTTGAAAGCTGCGACAACTACCCTAGAAAAAATAGCAGGGGCATTCTTCAAGCCAAATGGCATTATGATATACTGGTAGCAACCCCACTCTATTGCAAATTTAGTCTTATGTCGATCCTCCTTGTCAATCTTGATCTGATGATAACCAGAAAACCCATCAGTGAATGAGTAGTCTTCCTGTCCTCCAACGTTCTCTAATACCTCTTATGTCAAAACATATCCTAACTTCCCCTATCTTCTTATCCTAAACTACCATAGGGATAATCCACTCCGAATATTTGACATGTTCAATGATTCCTACATCCAACATCCTCTCAATTTCAGTATTCACTTTCTCTTTATACCTTGGATTTAATCTGTAGGGTCTCCACTTAATATATAGGCTTCACACCTGCCTTAAGTGGAATTTTCATCTCTCCTAAGTCACCCACAATACCCTTCATTTCTGAAAACTTGGTGGGGAACAGATCTTGATACTCATGCAATAAGTTATATTCTCGTCATCGTATTAATCTCCAATATTAGCAAACTGAGTATTTTCTTTTGAGCCAATATTTAGCTTTCTAGTCTTGAAGGGTTGTACATACTTAGCTAGTTCTATCTTAGGTCATCCTATGTCATGGTTATCTTCTGTCTCTGGTATATGCATGTCCCTTGGGTCATCAGCTTCCTAGTCTCTAGTAATGTTATAACATTCTAATGCATGATCAAGTGTCGCAGCCAAATCTGGCATGCTGTATATAGGTAACGACACTTCTTAAAAAAAAATCTCTTTGATAAATTGTAAAGTTGTATCCAGAGTTGGACTCTCATCCTCAAAGCTAAAAGTTGATTTAAAGTTCATAACCATATCTTCCCAATCTATAGTTCCACGTCACAGTTCTAAATCTATATACCAACTTCTTGGTACTGTATCCAATGTATGAATAAACATGTTTGCCCACACTTGCTTAGGCACATACCTCCATGTCCTAGCACATTCCACTATATGTTTTGTAGGACTGGTCAAACCATAATATTTCACCCTGACATACTCAATTCCTTCACAAAATCTAACTTCTAATAACCTTTTACACTTCAACCATCCTTCCATATTATTCTTATCAGTATTGCACCACCTTGATGGGGTGGACTTTAGGGATACACCTAAAGCTAATACCCTTTGTTTCTCTAGAATTTGCAATTCAAACTCAGAAATAAAAGAATGTAAATTTTTTAAACCATTATACACATGTGGGTTACATACCTCTATTATGATATAGCACAATGATCTAGAAATGTGAGCACACCTTCTCATAGATACCTCATGCAGCCTATTTTTCCAATTCTCTAATCCCCCATCATAATATGATGCACATGATCTGATACTATGCCAACTTAGGTTACCATCTACTGTAGGGTTGATATAATCATTCATTCTTGAAGTCACTTTATAAATATTTTCCAATTCTTGACCATCATTTTCTTCTCTAACATGCTTGAAATATCTCTAACCTTCTAAAGGATCTAGGGGTGCAATAACTCTATTTTTTCCTCCTTCAAATGTCATTAGTCTCTTTTTCAAGTTGATGATAGCTTGACTATCCATTACCCAATATGTTCCAAGTAGTGTTGGATAAGAGTTGGTATCATATATAATTTTAATAACATCAAAATATACAAAGCTTCACAATCCTTCCACTTCGATAGGTACCCCTACCAATCTACCAAATGGGACCAATTTCTATTGATTTGCTAGTCTTAATTGTACTGGTGACCATACAGGCTTGGTATTACCCATATTGTCTTAGTAAGTACATTTACATCTGACTCCAAATCCATAATAATAAAATCCATATCATAATCCACCACTTGAGCACTAAGTCAAAGTTCCCTACCTATCCTCTTTGTAGTGTCCCCTCCTACCATACAGCAGGATAGAGAGGATCATTGTGCTCAATCCGGGCAATTAGCCCCATATCCATTAAATTAAATTCATTGATACGAAGATATGCATATGTGCATGCTATAGAACACAATAGAGATTAAATAAATCATGCCGATATCTAACATACATTCAAAATTCCGTGACAGTCATTAAATAAAGACCTTTGCAGAATTATAAAGGGGCATATGGAAATGCATAATCATTTGAATACACAGCGGAAGTAAATTCATTAACACATCCATAATCCATTCCAGCTATTCATCAAAGGAACAATTGCAAAGTTACAAACACAAGAGAATACTTATCTTAATGAAGTAGTCCCAAACAACCATCTACGCTTCTGCAATGTTCCACCCAACCGTAGGCCAGTGTGCTCTTAATCTCTCAGCACCACTGCCACCCCCGAGCTGGGCATGATCTCCACAAGGAACTAGGGAACAACAGGGCCTCACTTAGCCATAGATACACCAGAATCAGCCATACCAACCAACAATTGGGTTTTTGAGGTGGCTAGGAGATGGATGCATATAGCAGCAAGGGCATAAGTGTTGGCTATGAGGGAAATCGTTTGTACAGTGAGAGGCATGATAATGATCCCCCTAAGCTTCAGAAAAACATGGGAAGGTTAGAAACGAGCAATGGAGGTTTGGGGAAAACCCCAGGTAGCAGAAAACATTTTTAGGAAAAACGCCCATGGCAATTCGAGGACAAAATGAACTCCATACAGTCCCAAATCGCAGCCCCTCCTTCCCAGCTACTATCCAAAACCAAAAACGAGTTTTGGGGCAAGGAGAACCCTGCGTTTTTTATGAAAAACGTGACTGTAACTCCCAGCTGTCTCTATCTGCGTGAGAGGATGAATGCCATGCATGAATAATGGCTTTTGGGCCAATTTCGTGGGGGTTTTCTTGCCCAGCAAACCAAAACCCGATTTCCCAGGTGGCTGTCTTGCCCATACACGAAAATTGACAGCCATACCTCTCCCATCCCAAGGCATTAATTATCTCAACCAATTATTGGAAGGATTAAATGATTGGGTGCATGAGGCCAAATGGGTAGTTGAGAGTTCATGGTTTCCTCAATGAAAATGGCTTAGCACCATGGCTCAAGGGTTTGGTTATTTTCCCTCCCTATTCCTTGTAAAGATCATGCCCCCCATCTCTTTGTTGCATTGCGTAGCCGGTTGTGGGTTTTTCATTAAAATTGTTTGTTTACATGATGTCCGATTTTACATTGTGTTCCGCTAGCACAAGAACCATATACATCTATTCTAATTGCCGATACATAAAATGACAAATTAGTGGCGGGGCCTTGGCCTTGAGCTCCTCGCCATGACTAAATAACAATATTTACATCATTTACAATATTAATGCAATAGGGTCAAGCTGGGGACATTACATTCCCCTCCCCTTGGAATAACACTGTCCTCGGTGTTCCAACACGTCGGAATAAATACCCGCTTACATATGTCCAAAATTCACAAAATGTGGTAGGTTTGTCCTGCAAGTCACCCTTTACTTGGGTCTTTCAGGACTAAGTCCTTTGGTCTTTACAAACTGCTCTTGCTGGCTGGGACCTTCTAGCTCTGCATGAGGACATCGTTTCAAAACAATTCCTTCTTTTTCTTTTCCCTCCAACTGGCCCACGAACTTGGAGAATTTACGGTTGCTGCCCTCTTGATATTCTCTTGTTGGGCAGTCACGGATGCAATGATTTCCTCCACATCCCCAACATTTCATTGGCGGATTTATCTTTTCCCGGTCCATTTCCTTTGAGTCTTCCCACCTGGAACGTTTCTTACTCGGACAGTTGGATGAATACTTCTTCGTTGATCCACTTTTCTTTCCCTTGCTGATTGCTCCCAGAATCCTTTTTACCTCTTTTTGCAGATGAATAGAGTCCCGCAAATCCTCGTGGTTTATCTCATTCTGTTGCCTCTGTAGCTTGAGCATCTCCCCTAGATTTTCTTGGGTCCTGGCAATTGTTTGAAGAAGACTTTTAGCCAACTCTAATAGCCCTCGGTCTGCTGCCATGGTCAGTGGGCACAACTGAACACACTTTGCTTACTAGCAACACTTTCTTGTGCCGGCTACAACCAATTGTTTCACTTTCTTACCTATGAAATTCATCATGGGAATTCTTTGTTAGGACAAGCATAACATATCATTAAGATTAGTCAATTATTTTCCTAATCGACATGGAATGTCCATGCTTTATTCATGGGATTTTCACACTTTTCATGCTTTCCCAACATACACATGAACTCATTCATGTTCATCATTTCACAAGAAATTTACTATTTTAGCATTCACAATTCATCTCAAGCAATTAAACACAATCTATTTTCAGCCATGATATGTACTCAACAATCTTTTGTTATATAAATGCATCAATCAAAAGGAAAGAGAAGAGTAGGGGTTTCTCCCTCTTAGTCTTGTTCTATAATGGAGCTACACCACCGCTGTGGTTTCATGTTCCTTAGTCTTTTTCACTTCAATGTGAATGCTTTGACTTTCCTTTCTTGGCTATGACACTTAGTGTCTAAGGCCTGCATATGGATTTTCGGCTAGGGCACCCTTCCCATTATTGCCTACAGAACCTTGGGTTGCTAGGATCCACTTGTATCCACTAGCACCATTTTTCATTACTGCTCATACGGAGCTCCTTAGGACAGTCACATTTCCACATGCATCTCTAGGATGCCTTCGTAATCCTGGCTTCCAGCAATACCTACACTCAAACATTGAATTAATTCACATGTTTAGTTCATTTTCATAGGGTTTTTCTCTAAACAAGAATTTTAGGAAATCATAACCAAATCATATACACACGTATATTCATGAGCAAGAAGCTGCAAGGTAACTGAATACTTATCTGTATGGGATGTCGGCACTTTACTCCACAGGATCCTTCTTCGCTTTCCAAGCATTGTATTTCCCGTGGATACAACAACGAATGTTGGGCCAGCACGCAGGCTACTCCTCAACCATTCGAATAAGCAATGCCATGCCAGTATGTTGACTGGTTTTATCAATTGTTTTAAGGGATGTTGGGCCAGCGTACACGCTGCTTTACCATATCAAGTGGTTAATGCCCAACTAGTCACTATCTGGACTTATCAAGAACTTTATAGCGTTCAACCAGCTACTCCCTGGATTTCTTAATAATTTATATCGCCCACTCATTTACTCTCTAGATTTACCAGCAATTCATATCGCCCACTCATTTACTTTCTGGGTTTACCAGCAATTCATAATCTTTTAGGGTCTTGCCTTCCTTCAATGACCAAGGTTTCCAACAAAGAAACAATAGTGTATCAGCTTAGCTGTTAGAAGACTTATACCTGTAATCTTCATTATTTCAAACAAGACATAAATCAAAACGAATACTTATCTGTATTGTGCGTTTCCCCTCTGGTCCACAGGATCTTGCTTCACTTCTACAAGCCTTGGGTTCGCCTATGGACTTGGATATAGTTAATTCTTATCCAGTACGCCTCCCCATCGGCTGGATTTACCAAGCATTTGGTGGTGCCCAACCAGTCCCATACCTGGTTGGCCCTCTCCAGTGCCGAGCCAGCACATTCGTCTAGGTCATCGACCAATGGAAGGAAACTGCGCCACTGACCATCATAGGTCAAGGCTCTACTAAGGATCCATAGGTATCTCATGGTTTTCAGTCAGTCATCGGCGCCCACCCTCCCACTGCTGTCCCAATAGAGATTTCAGGGTTTTCAGTCAGTCATCGGTTCCCTCCCTCCCACTGCTGACCCAATAGGCATCTCAGGGTTTTCAGTCAGTCATCGGCGCCCGCCCTCCCACTGCTGACCCAATAGAGATTTCATGCCTTTACCAATGCCACCACACCTTCTTGCACCATAACCCTTCACACCCATCAGCTCTTCATTTATACAAGGACGCCACTCCTTCTTTTGTGCAAATCGGTGGTTCCTTTTAGGAACTTTATAGGTGACTTTCTTGACTGTAGGTTAACATGACCCCTACTCACACCAGGATGATACCTTCTCTTATTACACAACTCTTCGGGCCTGTCCATCCCTTCTAGTAATATTTCACGTGAGCATAGAAAGGTTGCCAATTCCCATACAGTCTCTTTGCGTACCCTTCTTCACTTTTCCCTTTGATGTGCAGTATCAATCTGCATCTATGTAGGCTGACAACATAAGAAGGATAAGCAAGCTCATCAGTATTGCTATTCAATTCTTAACCACATTCCATATCATTCACTACCAAGTATTGAAACACCAGGAATGCGTCCATTCCCTTATGGTGTAGTCAATATTGAAAACCCTATCATGACCTAGCACCAGAAAAGGTGTGCACCCCCTTTCCGATGTGCGCCATGTAGGCCCTAATCATACTCAAGCAATCTGCAATGATATAAATAAGATAGAGCATGCTCTGCGTATTAACCCTAATAATTTAGACATGCATGTTCTTGTCTAGGGTCACGGAATACTCATTCATTTTGTAGATTTGTCTCTCATGCCTTCTGGGCATAGCTTTACCATCTCACTTTCATGGTTTACCGTCATGCGGTTTGGCTGAGACATTATCAATGGCGTTTCACCCGAAACCCATTTCCAAAATATGGGGTCTTTCCCATCTGGTTTGGCTTCTGCAGGCCATCGCACATGATCTTCCTACAATGTGTCATTCTGGCACACTTTATCAAATAGCCAAACCGTCAGCAACATTTAGCAATAAGCTTCAAATGCGATTGTTCCATAACCAATCAATAGCATTCATAAATAAATTCAATATGAATTTACAATTCTGTGTCCTACAGAAATTAGTTTTCTTATCCATGAGGCTATCCTCATATTGTTTGGCTCCTATAAGGGACACCACTCTGCCCGTTATGGTCTTATGCCTGCTGCCATACATGAGCATCCACTTACAGCATGTCCTCCTGACACATTTTCATATAAGCCAATCAGTCATTAGCAATTATTAGCAAAATTTCAAATCCAAAATATTTACCAATCTGAGATTCACAACTGTTCTTACTAACAGAACTTAGAGCTGTCAACCATGAGATTCCTTCTCATAAGCTCTAGATCCAATTTCACAGCCATATCATTCATACAACTCTGTCTTCCACAGAGCATTCTAGCAGCCCATCGATCATGATTGGGATCTTCATGCACTTACTATTCTGCATTCATAACAGCCCATGAAATGGTCCTAGAATTATCATCAATTCATCATTTCATTCATTATTTATTTTGCAATGACATATGTATCATCCCTATGCATTCATACAATGCATCACAAGATTTATAAAATCTCTTAATGCACATCTACTCAATGCTACCTTTCATTGTTTCATGAGTACTATGCATTCAAGCATATTATGATCGAAACATGACTATCTCATATAACCTGCATTACCATAGTTAGGACCACCAATCCTCACTTGCTTGGGTTATTAAGCACATAACCAATCATACGCATGGCGTGATATAAATTCACATGGATGCATTGAGATTTCTAAACAGTCATAGGGTGTAAGGGTCATCCCCTTCACTTACCCACACCTCACCAAGCTTGGTAGGTTAACAGCCCCAGTCGATATTCAATATTACATGCAAATTAGCTCAACATAGTTCAAACATAGTTGAAGAGATCTTACCAAATCCCCTTTCAACATTCATGCAATTTGGCACCAATAATCATTACCTGCATGGTTACCATTAACATCGTCTGATGTCACCTGATCAGTTGGCCTCTTACCAAGGTTGCTCAGTCCTTTTTCCAACTTTATGATCACATATTTGTTGCGCCATCCTTTCTGCATAAGGTTGTTGGCTTCATGCAACAACATCCTCAGAACGTTTAGCCATGCTCTTTGTTATCTTTGGTCCTACAACCAATACCAACATCAATAGTGATTATCAACCACAATATTCTCCATTAGTGGTTTATTGCATATGCCGACTTCATTATTCTACCAATGTGCAATATCCCATTTATGCACAAGCATTTCTATATGCACTATGCAATTTGTTAAGATGCCATCTAGTGCATATACATCTATGTAATCCTTTACATTTTTAACATTTTTATGCCAGATGACAATTTCATAATTATAAGTATGATAACAAAAAGAGGTTTAAGAAATTCTTCCCTTTTTGATCCCTCATCGTAACATGGAATTCCTCTTCCATATCATGCAATTGCAAGAATTGCCCATATTGACAACAGAATTTGTTGGTCAAAACAGCTGCTGGCACTCTTCTGCACTAAATATCTATAATATATATAGACCTCCTTCAAACTCTGGTCATGCATCATTGTTCCCTGCTGGACAAGCTTTCCAATGCCTATCTTCATGCTCCATTCCGACACCGGGTGTGGAAACTGCATCTTTTCAAAAACGACAACTTTCACTCCAATCCTGCACATTTTACACAGCTGCATTCTATTCTCAGAAACTCACAAATTACTTCATGCACTTGGGAAGAATGCCACATTGACAATTCGTCAAATCACAAACAAAGACACATAAGGGGAAAAAAGAAAGGGGGTCAAGGGGGCTTGCCCCCTTGTCGCTGCCCTCGTTTTTTTTTTTTTTTTTTTTTTTTACGAATCATGCCGCAATGGGCGGTTCGCTGAACCCTGCCGCAACGGCGGTTCGCAGGGTGTTGCCGCAATGGGTGGTTCACAGGGTGCTGCCGCAATGGGCGGTTCACTTAATGTTCCCGCAATTGCGGGGCGGTTGGCCGTAGCCTTCCACAGTTGCGGGGCACTTGGCTGAAGGCTTCCGCAATTGCGGGGCGCTTCGGCGACGGCTTCCGCAATTGCGAAGTAGTTCACCGAACGCTTCCGCAATTGCGGAGTAGTTTTCCGAACGCTTCCGCAATGGTGGGGCGATTTGCCGAGCGGAGCCATTCGGCGGAGGCTTTCGCAGTTGCGGAGCCATTCGGCGAATGCTCCCGAAATTGTGGATCCATTCGGCAAATGCTCCCGAAATTGCGGAGCCATTCGGCGAAGGCTTCCGTAATTGTGGAGCCATTCAGTGAAGGCTTCCGCAGTTCCGGAGCCGTTCGCGGAATGCTTCCGCTGGAATGCTTCCCCGATTTCGGATGATTTTTCGGAACGATTCGGCGAAGTGTTCCGCAGTTGCGAAACGATTTGGTGAAGTCTTCCACAACTTCGGAACAACTCATCGAACTCTTCCGCATTTCGGAACGATTCACGGAATCCTTCCGAAAAAGTTTCCGTTCGATGCCGACACTTAGAAAAAAATTTCACTTAAATTTTTTTTTTCTCCGCTGTTTCGGAGCAGTTCGCTGAATCCTTCTGCAATTGCGGGAAGGTTCGCGGAACTCTTCCACAATTGCGGGAAGGTTCGTGGAACCCTTCCGCAGTTTCGGGATGACTCCCCGAAACTGACTTAAAACATAAATTTCCAGAAACAGAGTTAAAACAAAAATTTTCAAAACAGACTTAAGAAAATTTTGAAATTTTCCCCTGTAATTTTTATCAGGTTTGGCCCATAGAGGCCCAATGCTGCAACGCAACTCTGATACCATAATGTAGTGTCCCCTCCTACCATACAGCAGGATAGAGAGGATCAATGTGCTCAATCCGGGCAATTAACCCCATATCCATTAAATTAAATTCATTGATACGAAGATATGCATATGTGCATGCTATAGAACACAACAGAGATTAAATAAATCATGCCGATATCTAACATACATTCAAAATTCCGTGACAGTCATTAAATAAAGACCTTTGCAGAATTATAAAGGGGCATATGGAAATGCATAATCATTTGAATACACAGCGGAAGTAAATTCATTAGCACATCCATAATCCATTCCAGCTATTCATCAAAGGAACAATTGCAAAGTTACAAACACAAGAGAATACTTATCTTAATGAAGTAGTCCCAAACAACCATCTACGCTTCTGCAACGTTCCACCCAACCGTAGGCCAGTGTGCTCTTAATCTCTCAGCACCACTGCCACCCCCCGAGCTGGGCATGATCTCCACAAGGAACTAGGGAACAACAGGGCCTCACTTAGCCATAGATACACCAGAATCAGCCATACCAACCAACAATTGGGTTTTTGAGGTGGCTAGGAGATGGATGCATATAGCAACAAGGGCATAAGTGTTGGGTATGAGGGAAATCGTTTGTACAGTGAGAGGCATGATAATGATCCCCCTAAGCTTCAGAAAAACCTGGCAAGGTTAGAAACGAGCAATGGAGGTTTGGGGAAAACCCCAAGTAGCAGAAAACGTTTTTAGGAAAAACGCCCATGGCAATTCGAGGACAAAATGAACTCCATACAGTCCCAAATCGCAGCCCCTCCTTCCCAGCTACTATCCAAAACCAAAAACGAGTTTTGGGGCAGGAGAACCCTGTGTTTTTGATGAAAAATGTGACTGTAACTCCCAGCCGTCTCTATCTGTGTGAGAGGATGAATGCCATGGGTGAAGAATGGCTTTTGGGCCAATTTCATGGGGGTTTTCTTGCACAGCAAACCAAAACCCGATTTCCCAGGTTGCTGTCTTTCCCATACACAAAAATTGACAGCCATACCTCTCCCATCCCAAGGCATTAATTATCTCAACCAATTATTGGAAGGATTAAATGATTGGGTGCATGAGGCCAAATGGGTAGTTGAGAGTTCATGGTTTCCTCAATGAAAATGGCTTAACACCATGGCTCAAGGGTTTGGTTATTTTACCTCCCTATTCCTTGTAAAGATCATGCCCCCCATCTCTTTGTTGCATTGCGTAGCTGGTTGTGGGTTTTTCATTAAAATTGCTTGTTTACATGATGTCCGATTTTACATTGTGTTCCACTAGCACAAGAACCATATACATCTATTCTAATTGCCGATACATAAAATGACAAATCAGTGGCGGGGCCTTGGCCTTGAGCTCCTCGCCGTGACTAAATAACAATATTTACATCATTTACAATATTAATGCAATAGGGTCAAGCTGGGGACATTACACTCTTTTCCTTCTACAAGTGGTTTACAGTTCTTTCTTTAATAGGTTCTACCATTTCGTAGTCATATTGATCAACCATTCTATGAAGATCTGTTACTACCTTTTCATCTCTTAATATATCTAAACAAATTTTCAATAGTTTCTTTAAAAGAATTACCTTTCCTAATGATCTATTTGGAATCGAATGGTCATAAAGTGGAGGTATGTTGTACACTAGAGGCATATCATACATTAGATAAGTCACGAAAGTTGATCCTCCATGATTTTTCATAGTAAATTCCCTTCTAGATTCGACATAAATATAATTTTCCTTATGGGGATTGAAAATCTGTGGATGTTTGGGTGATTTTCTAACCCATGGTTAACACTGCTTCCCTTGCATTGCCACATCACCTCCTGTTGCATCTCCCCCACATGTAACCACTGCTATGCCAGGTTGAGCTTATCACTTCTGTACATATATCTTTTGGATATTATTGTTCTGATTTGGATTTCCCTTAGCCTTCCATTTTTCTATCAACTATGGACAGTATTCAACAGTATGAAATAATTCTCTGCAATATTTACATGTCGAATAGGGGTTCAGACAATCTATTTACAAGTTTCCTAGTTGCCCACTATTATAATAGATTATTTCTCCTGTTCATCTACCAAATCCACATCCTCTGCGTGCTCTAAATCCACCTCTCCCTTGATTGTATCCTCCTCTCTGGGAATTGAACGGTGCATTGCTCCCCTTAGCTTGCTCTTCCCCTCTCATTTTGTAGGAATCAACTATATGTTCCTTTAGCAAGTCATATGCTCTACAATCCTTTTAATCATGGCCTACAGACCTAAAAAAATTACATTACAAGTTCTTAGGAGTATTCACATATTTTTGTATCAAGTAGCATTCTTCTAGTTGATGTACTCTAGTCCTGCATATTTCACACCAGAAGCCACCTCAATTATTCAAGGGATTGGGAGCCCCTATAGATAGATACTATTGAAATACTGGGAACTAATCTTTATCATGAAATTCTGCCTTACACTTTATACACTAAAATTCCTCTCTTTTCTCTTTTCCTTTCTTAATATCTTGGATTTGAATTGACGAATTTGCTAATTGTGTCAAAATCTAACCAATTCCTATACTAGTCTCTCCTACTGGCGATGCATCTTGCTTCATTTCAAATTCAAGAGCTTTGAAATGTGACAAAACCTTATGTTTCATCAATGGTAATCTTATATGTGGTAACAGTGCAGCTATAAACCATTCTTTATGTTCGGCATCAATAATCTAAAAACTTACTCGATCCATCAAATTTTTAAACCGTTGGTCGAAGTCCCATATTGACTCATTTGGTAGTTAGCTCGGTGATACACCACGACTCAGACTTAGGCTTATTGAAATCATATTCCAATGCATCTTTCAACCTCTACCAATGTTTTCCATCATCCTCCTTGTGGTACAATAGAAAATTTCATAAACAAGTTCAATGCACGATCTACTAAGGTCGTGATCAATTGCACTCTTTTTACATTGTCATCCTGCACTTGTTTAACATTCCATACTACCTCACAGAGAAACCAATGCTGCTTTGGATCTTCCGATCCATTCCCATGAAAAACTTGCAACTTCATATTGTCTCTTTCCATTTTCTCTCTCTAAGTTATAGGTTGACTCTGAATGATAGGACCAACACTTCCACTATTCTCACTAGTTGAACTATGAATTTGACTAGATGAAACGGGATTTTTCTTATTTCTATTACTAGCACTTGCTTCCATAAGATGCGATGGGATATAAGTACTTACCTCAATTTCTGGAGATGCACATAGGGTCGTGGGTAGGTCACAACGTTTGATCTAAGATTAATCAACTAGATCTTTCACCGATCTAAGGTGGTGTTCATCTACTTCTTATTCTATACTACATCATTGTTCCCTGAGCTATGGTAGGCTGATGTAGTCATGTCCTTCGCTCACACTGTGAACTTCCTTTCTCCCTATCATAGTCCTTCTCCTCTTACAATGTTGAAATCATGTCCCACTTCATAGTAATCCACACTCTTAATTTGTCTCACTTTCTTCTCCCCTTAGCACTCAACTCACTCTTCTCTAACATACTCTTAGACCTTCCCTAGCCAACACCTAGTTCCCAATGTGCAAAGATACTTACTCTTCGTATTCCATTCTCATGACACATTTTTCACAGAGTAACATCTTAATCCACATGTACAAAGATTTCAAATATCTACATCACAATCCCTTGAAAACTTATCTTTCAGCTGCACTATAAGAATTTAAGGTTTCTACAGCAAACTTAGTAATATAACACACAAATATACTATCGATCCAATAATCAACAACACACGAAATATTATTATTGATACCTTTAATAGTTCAAATAAACTTAGGAGTCCAAATTGTTGGCTCACCTTCCTGGAAACATCTCTTTTGTTTTGCTAGCTTTGACAACCATTATGCTAATATAATAGGAAATTCACCACATAATATTTCATGTAGATCTCAGAAAACATACCTTTCCATCCATCACTGTGAGTTGATCTGTGGATTTTTGTTCTATTCTTTGGAAAACTCTTGCTTCTCCTTATATATCCACTCTAGGATCTCTTATTTAGTTGGATGCCACATCCACATCCCCTTCAATTGCAGACTCCATTCCCGACAATGGAACCATTTGGTGGCTCTAATGTGGGAAAACCCAGGTTCACTACGACACAGACCAACATGTTAGGATAATTAATACTCCATCCTTGTCCTACTTAGCATTATTTACCTTTTCCTAGTATTTGATGATGTTATTTCCCCCCTAGTGGTGTTGTAACATCCCGAAATTTCACTAAAATTAAAAAAATTTGAAGTATCATTAATTACTAAGAATGCTAATTGCAGAAATAAATGTTTGTTAACTACTTATCTAATAGCAGTTTAACACAATTGACTAAATGTAATTCTTAAACATGATAAGACAACAGTTCACTTGAAATATAATGTAATTCTATAAACGGTGTTTAATTTCCCATATGATACAAATTCTTGCGATAAATATTGACAGCTATGTTTGAATGTTGATGAAGGGGTTCCTATGGGGTGCCCTGAGGTTTACTTAGCTTGGATAGCTAAAGCATTGAACCTGTCTCTTTTCGTAGAATTGCAGGTAAGGTATTACAACAATTCAATTAATTCATTGTTTGTTTCTGTTAGCCATCATTGCAATAAAATACCGAAAGTATTGTCTGTATAAGAAAGATGTTAAAGGTATGGACCTTCAGTTTTGTTCCTTCAATTTAACAAGTGATATCCTGGCTATTTATAAAGTTTGTGGACATAACTGTTATTACTATTTGCTTAAAATATATTGATGCCCCAACCTTTACGTTGATTTGTGTCATAGAAACATAAGTTGCTTTCTATTCCAACACCTGCAAAGGTTAGATAAATTCTTACAATTTAAAGTGCCAGTATTATCGTAAAACAATTTCGACATGAAGCTTCCAATAATGAATGATATTACTAATGCGAAAAAGTGAAATTGTGGAAATATAGATTGATCCTTTGATATCCTATTTAGAACATTAAGGGAATGTCATAACATTTCTATGATATTGTAATGGTCTTTAACCTATGTATTGAGACCCCCTTCTATAAAAATTTCGACCTAATGCCAAGTAGAATCACATGCAACATATATCTATTGACTATGCAAATGTGAATTAATGTTTTCTTCATTTAATATCTCTATTAGTTATTATACTAATGTATTGATATTGTGCGGGTTTAGATATGTCAAAGTATTGCAATGCTTATTGCATTGGGTTCTAATTCTTAAGCACTTACCTAATACTACAAATACTATGTTTTTACATAGCGCAATTACCAAAGGTTATTTATAATAATATTTTTTAATAATGTGGAAACCATACATTATATGTAATTTGCGACCTAAGTAGCATAGCAACTAACTATATGATTTGCGAGCTATGCCATAACGATGATTTGATTATAATGTAATGCAATTCTATATGCAATACTATGCAATAGCCTTGATAACATGGAATATTAATGAAGTGTAAATCGCGCCAAAACAACGTTAATGGAGGTGACGGGTCTTTACTGCTCTGCAGTCCTTCATTGGTTGACAATAACGTGTATGCACTGATATTTTAATGCTTCCATCCACTCCATCGGTGGAATGTCTTGTTGGATATCCATGTGGAGGATTTCACGTGAATATATGTATGAAAAGTTGAGCTGTAAAAGAGAAAAATCTACGAGCTTCCTCTGAGCTGGCACTCGACATTAATGAGGTTATAAATGATCTTGTATGTATAGGTGCTTTGAGTTTCATGATCCCCAACTGGCTTGATCTGCTCCGTTGATCTGGTTCTATCCTCAGGTTTGGGTTTTTCCCTAACCACTCATGCTATTCTTACGCTTTGTATTAGTCCTTGGCATTCATTTGGTGGGTCTAGGCTTGGGGAGAGGCCGACATGCCGCATAGTAGTAGGGTTTGATAGTAGGTTCCTTGCGAACTCATGCTTGGATTCGATGGTGGGATCTCTGGTTATAATGTTGATAGTTTTCAGGTTTTCTTTATGGAGTTGAGTGTTAATAACCCTGTGGCTTTCGTCATGAATTTTGATAGAGGGTTTCCACGATTTTAGTTTCAGAGGTCTTGACTAAGAACGAATGTTGAAGTTCGTGGAGTTTGAATGCCTTCTCTGTAGCGGTTGTTAAGTGGATTTGAATCTTGATGGTAACGACATTCCAGCTTTGGCTCCTGCAAATAGAGGTAATGACTTTGAATCTATGAGCTTTGTCTGCAATTGTTTAAGTTTGAACTTCGTGCATCTCTTTTGTTTTAGTAAGATATTTAACTTCGTAATGTTTTAATGGCAGGTTTTGACGCTGTTTAGAGGTTGTAATGTTCAAAAGCTCAATGGAATGGCACTAGCTCGCTCAAACTGGTAAGCCTCGATGGTTTAAACTCCTCGTAGGTTCTCCTGGCATCATTTGATGATGACATTGCTCGTCAGGCTCGGTGCTGGTTCCTGGCATCGTTTTGGCATACACGAAAAAGTTTATAATGTAATGTTGTAATGCACAGAGGGTGATCCCTCACTATAATTTGATAACCGGCCTAGCTGTGTGTTGTTTTTGATATTTGCCTAAAATGTATTGAACTTAAAAGGGATGAACCCTCGGATGTGATAATGAAATACCGAGTTACGTTTTGGAAACAAATAATGATGCAGTCTTGTGTTTGAAATTTATTTACAGTTTAATGTTTTCAAAAGATAGTTAAAAGAATTAACTAAGTGGCTTAACCACTTGCTAGGGTTGTTGTTCCGTCTTGAAGCTATAACGAAAACTTAAGAATGGGTGTTTCTTGTTTCTATCAATTTTGAAATGAAAATGGTTTGTTTTCAAATCGATGATTCCATCCTAATGATAGGATTGTGTTGCATCGACCTTTAATGAAATAAGTGCGAAGGATTTTCACCGAGAGGGTATTGACCCTTGGTCAAATGACCATAAAATGTGATTTCAATTCTTTGATACTATTTAAAGATATAAATAATAGCTCTGTTGTATAATACAAATGTTGGTGAAAGAAATGTTAAAGTGTTAGGTTTTTAGTCGAATGTTTAGAAACGTTGGATGAGACTGAAATAAAATGTTTATGAGTTTTCTGCTGCTATTTGTTTAAGAGTTTGACGAACTCCTATTTGAACTGATAAACGCTAAGGATATTATTGTAAGAATTGAAAAGAAGACATAGAAACATAAAAACCCTAGTTTATTCTATGGCTAAAAGA
The DNA here is from genome assembly GCA_027924585.1 of Larix kaempferi. Taxonomy (NCBI): domain Eukaryota; kingdom Viridiplantae; phylum Streptophyta; class Pinopsida; order Pinales; family Pinaceae; genus Larix; species Larix kaempferi. Next base: position 4,213,993 of record BSBM01000012.1, on the reverse strand, counting down.
AAATAGAAATGAAATCAAATACTGAAAGATGTTATTTAAATTACAACTGTTACAGTTTCCTAAATACTATGTAACAGAAAGCTAATTTCATTACTTAGATATGATATCTGTTTGTTTTTGAGCTATATATACTTGATAATAGTAATGGGTAATAATACTGTGTACTTAGGAAATATAAATATTTTTGCAGCTGTTATTTCAATACTGTTTTGGTGAAAGAAAATACAGTAAATTTTTAGAATATTTAACTGATGAAAAAATAATAAAAGGAGAACATAGAATTATTTTATTTCCTCTAGAATATTAAAGATAGGAAAAACTTAATGATATACTTTAGTGTTGATCTTCTCATTCATCTGGCAATATGCCTATCATTTTATCTATTTTAATCTCTTCTCTGTACTAGAGTACGATGCAGATCCATTAGCATGGGGAAAAATGCAAAGAATATTTTATTCAATTTATCATTACTATTCACAATCCTAACAAGGTTTAGAAATTGAAAAAATAGATGCATCTGAACAAGAATACATTTTATAAATAGGAATTAAATACTTGCAGATAACCAATTTTAACTACTTAATGACAGATAAACAAATAGAACCTATAAATGAAGATAGGGCCTACAAACACCCAAGGAGGCCTGTTCCTCCCAACCTTCTTCAGAAGAAGTAGCCAAACTGCTGGCTTCCTATGAACCCCCGAGCCTGCTTACTGAACCACTAAGTAGATGGAATCTGTGTAGAAGCAAGGCACTAAGTAAAACTTCAGCACTCTGTAGTATAACTTCTGCACTCAAAATATGCCTTATGCACTCAGCAATGTAATTTATGCACTCAACAGTAATGGGAAAACTCACAACATGATCAAAAACTTAGCATATCCCCTCATCAAATCTCTTGGGTGCAAGCACAGCAAAACCCCAAGGTAAATTTCCTCGTCAGGAAAAGTGATGAACCTCAGTTCGTAATTTGATGGCTATTATATAGACTTCCTAGGTCTTTAGTGGTCAGTTTTTGAATAAATGAGCCTCAAGCTCCAGTCCCACCTTCCAGGGCACTATGACCACATTTCAAGGGAGTTGTCCCATACCAACAGCTAGTTAGTTGCATCATGATGCTTCCACTTGTTCATTGCCTTCTACCCCAGATTCCATTCCACCTAGTGGGTCAGTAACCACTCTTTCAGCAGTCCCCTTAGGTGTTTGTCTCCTATTTTATTTATTAAATAATAAAATATTATGCAAATTACAATCATCCTTGGACACTTGTCCAACATAAAAACTTTACAATAAAAGTTAACATAATGTTTCCAACATAAAATGTTCTTCAGTAAAAAAGGGGTATGTTACAAACACCCCCACTTAAGCTCAACATCGTCCTCGATGTTGCGTATTCTTCATCAGATTCCTCATGGAACAGAACTAGATATGTTGCCCGCATATTACCTTCCAGTTCCCAAGTAGCTTCATCAAGGCTAAGGTGCTTCCATTGGACCTTTACCTGCCCTATGGTGCGATTCCGAAGCATAATTTCCCTCCAGTCGAGAATACAATCTGTTTCCACCTGAAAATATCCTTCGGGTTCCACCTATATGTCATTCCAATTCAGCACATGAGTAGCATCATGCACATACTTCTTTAAAACAGAAATGTGAAAAACATTGTGGATTTTTAAATTATATGGCAATGCCAATTGATATGCAACAGCTCCGATCCTTGATAGGATTTTGAATGGTCCACAATACCTTTGTGCTAGTTTAGCACAAATCCCAAGCTTCAAAGAACTTTTATTGGGTTTTACCTTTATAAAAACATGGTCTCCCACCTGAAATTCTCTTTCAGTGCATTTCAAATCTGCATAACGTTTCTGCTGATCTTGGGAAACTTTTAAGTTACCTTGAACCTATTTCACGGTTAGCTCCATTTCTTTCAATAATTCTGGTTCTAGCATTAATATGTCTACAGGGTTATCCCAAGAAAGAAGAGTACAACATTTTCTTCCATACAAAATCTCAAATGGACTTAACTTAGCAGATGCTTGATAATGATTATTGTATGCAAATTCTGCTAAATGTAGAAAATCTTCCCACTTAGATGGCTGATCTTTGACATACAATCTTAGCATGTTTTATAAAATCTAGTCTACCCTTTTGTTTGACCATCAGTTTGTGGTTGGAAAGAAGTGCTGAAATTTCGTTTAGTATTTAAACCTTTAAATAGTGTTGTCCAAAAAGTTCCAGTGAACTTAGAGTCCCGGTCAGAAATAATTACCTTTGGAATTTCGTGCAAGCGAAATATTTGCTTCATGAATATATCTGCAATGTTAGAACTTTAAAAGTGGTTTTAACAGGAATAAAATGAGCATCCTTACTTAACTTATCCACAACTACCATTATGGAGTCATTCTGTTTCTGGTTTTTAGGCAAACCTATAATAAAATCAATACTTATAATCTCCCATTTCCATTATGGAATTGGCAAGGGCTGTGATAGTCCAGCTAGATGTTGATGTTCAGCCTTAATGGTCTGACATTCAAAACATCTAGCTATATATTCAGCCACTTCATTCTTCATGTTGGGCCAGAAATAATCCTTCCTTAACATAGTTATCATTTTTTGATAACCTAGATGTCATGAATAAGAACTCTTATGAACTTCATTCAAAATTAACAGCTTAACCTTTGACACATTTGGTACATAAATTCTGTTTTTATAAGTAATTAAGCCCTTTTTATTAATGTTGTAATCTGTTATTAAATTTTTAGATACATTTTCAACAACTTTACCAAGCAATTTTTTATAGTTTTCATCTTGCTTAATTCCTTCTTCGATCTGATTTTCCAGATCTATCTTAAACGTGTTGATTGCTGCCACAAAACTCAATTTGGCATTTCTTCTCAAGGCATCGGCAACTTTGTTTTCTTTCCCTTTAATGTGTTGAATCTCGAAATCATACTCGCTAAGCAAAGCTAGCCATCTAGCTTGCCTTGCGTTAAGATTTGTTTGATCCAACAAATACTTTAAACCCTTATTATCTGTCATTAGTATGAATTTTCTTCCAATCAAGTGATGGTGCCACATTTTTAATGCATGTATCATGGCTGCCAACTCAAGATCATAAGTTGCATAATTCTTTTCATGGATTTTTAACTTTCTAGATTCAAAAGCAATAGCATGACCCTCTTGCGTTAAGACCCCACCAAGTCCTTTGTTGCACGCATCAGTGCATACAACGAAGTCTTTGTTAGGATCAACAATTTTTAAAATTGGTGTAGTGGTTAATAATTCTTTTAACTTTATAAAGCTTTCTTGACACTTTTGATCCCATACGAATTTCTTCCCTTTCTTCTGCAAAGAAGTAATGGGGTTCGCAATTCTTGAAAACCCTTCAATAAACTTTCTGTAGTAACCTGTTATCCCCATAAATGACCAAACGTCAGTTACATCTTTAGGGATAGGCCATTCGTTAATTGCTTTTATCTTATCAGGGTCAATAGAAATACCGTCTTTAGAAATTATGTGACCTAAGTACTGTATTCTATCTTTATAAAAATCATATTTACTGAACGTGGTGTAAAGTTGAGGTTCTCTTAAAACTTGTAGAATTATTCTTAAATGTTCATCATGTTCTTCTTCAGTTTTTGAGTAAATCAAAATATCATCAATGAACACAACTACAAACTTATCCAAATATTTATGCAGAATGTTGTTCATCAAACACATGAACACTATCGGTGCGTTGGTTAGCCCAAAAAGCATAACTACGAACTCGTAGTGTCCATAATGCGTTCTGAATGCAGTTTTGAATATGTTTTCGTCTTTTATTCTAACCTGATGATACCCAGATCTTAAATCGATTTTAGTGAATATCTATGCTCCACATACTTGATCAAATAGATCATCTATGTGGGGTAAGGGATATCGGTTCTTAATTGTCATTTTATTAAGCTGATGGTAATCGATGCACAATTGCATGGTACCATCATTCTTTTTAACGAAAATTACTGGTGCTCCCCAAGGAGACACCCTTGGCCTTATGTAGTTTTTATCTATTAATTCTTTCAGCTAATATTTTAACTCATTTAACTCTAGAATATTCATCCTATAGGGAACCTTCAAGTTTGGTACCACACTGGGTACTAACTCAATGGTGAAATCAAGTTCCCTTTTTGGAGGTAATCTTAGAATTTCTTCCGGGAATACGTCAGAAAAGTCCCTAAGGATGGGAATATCCTCTAATTTTAACTTGTCTTCTTTAGATGAACACTCATCATTAATAACATTAACAGCAAACATTTTACAGCCATTTCTGGCAGCTCTTTTTACTTGTAAAGTAGAAATCTGTCTTACTAAAATTTTCCTATGAATTTCTTTTACTATTTCAATGTTACCTTCATTATTTAAGCAGGTAAAAGATTTTTCATAACAATTAAGTATTACTCTATGTTGTTCAAGCCAGTCCATGCCAATCAACAAGTCATATGGACCTAATGGTAAAACATTCAGATTAACTTGTGTTTTCAGCTAACTTATAAACACTTCACAATCTTTGACAAAATCTATAACCTTTCTTTTAGTGCTAGTTGCAAGTTGAACTAACCATGCATTATCAAATTTCTCTACTTTTAATTTGCAACTGTTCACTAAAGTAGGTGAAATATAACTCAGATTTGCACCTGGATCTATCAGAATGGAAATAGATTTGTTTTGTATCATACCTTCAATTTCGACCATAGATGTTTAATGGTCAGCTTGACGATTTTCCAGCACTGCATTTATTCTGGGCATTTCTCTTGCGATATCTCCAATTGTAGGTTCTACGTGCATGGTGTGAATATTGTTGACTGTCCTTTTGTTGCGTGGGCAATCAGCTTTCTTGTGTGGTCCACCATAGCCGAAACACTTCAAAGGTCCTTTTTGTTCAGCATACCTATTGTTGTTATTATTATTAGGTACATTCTTGGCAGCATTAAAATTCTGTGGTGCATTACCCCTGTAATTATTATTACTTGGAAAATTTATGTTATTAAAATTTTTCTTAAACTTCCAGAATTTTGATTAAAACTCTTCTTTTTGTGATCAAAATGATTAGACTTATTACTCTTTCAGCTAGTTCTTCCTTCTCTTTTTCTGTTTTGATCAAAACAGAAATTAGCTTTTTTCATGGCCTCTTCCAAGGTGGAAGGGTTATCATACTCAATTCGGTCTTTTATATTGAAAGGTAGAAAACTGAGAAAGCTTTGCACTTCAGGCTTCTCTTCAACCATATAAGGTACATACCTCAACAAACTAAGGAACTTGCTGCACAACTCTTTCATGTTCATTGTACCCAACTTTAAATCATAAAACTCTTTTGACTTATCTTCAAAATATTGTTCTGACAATTTTTTTCTTAAACATCCTTTTAAACATATTCCAGGTTACTTCTCTTTCTTTTATACTCTTAATTCTTTTAAGATCCCGCCACCAAATATCTGCTTTCTCGGTCAGATTGTAAATAGCCATCTTGGATTTTAATTGAGAAGAGTAGTTGTAAATATTAAAGTACTTCTTTATTCCAGACAACCATGCTTCAGCTGTCTCACCCTTCTCACTTTCACCATTAAAGGTTGGTGGCTTAATCTTTTTAAACTCTCCCGTAATCTGTTCATGATGCTTATGTTTTCTCTTTTTAGAACATCAATCACTATCACTATTGTCATGATCAGAGTTATGACTACTTTGATCAGATTCAGATGATGAGTAACTATTCTTTTTATCATTTCTTGCTTTCTTATGTTTGTGTTTGTGGGACATTGTTTCAGAATCAGACTTCATTTTTGATTTTTTGCCTCTTTCATCATTATGACAGTTCTCCCTCAAATTTTGTTTTAACGCCTCCTATACCTTCAGGATCCGTTCATTCTCTTCTTTAACAACTCTTAATTTAGATTTTAAATAATGTACTGTACGTAAAAATTCGGAAGACTAGTTATTTAATTCAACATAAATTTCTTCAGGATTATTATTATTAATACGTTCATTACCAGGTGATCTGTCCTCTGCTGATTCTTCTGGTATTTCCATACCTGCAAATTTAAAGGTCAATTTGTTCTGTATAAAAATAAAATTAAAATAAAAGTTAGTAACATAAACTTTCTGATTTATTTTCTGTTTGCACGCATGAGCCTATTTCAGGCCTAGAGTTTGAACTCGCACTGTGATACCACATGTAACATCTCGAAATTTCACTAAAATTAAAAATTTTTGAAGTAGCATTAATTACTAAGAATGCTAATTGTGGAAATAAATGTTTGTTAACTACTTATCTAATAGCAGTTTAACACAATTGATTAAATGTAATTCTTAAACATGATAAGGCAACAGTTCACTTGAAATATAATGTAATTCTATAAACGGTGTTTAATTTCCCATGCGATATAGATTCTTGCTATAAATACTAACAGCTATGTTTGAATGTTGATGAAGGGGTTCCTACAGAGTGCCCTGAGGTTTACTTAGCTTGGATAGCTAAAGCATTGAACCTGTCTCTTTTCGCAGATTCACAGGTAAGGTATTACAACAATTCAAGTACTTCAAGTAATTCATTGTTTGTTTATGTTAGCTGTCATTGCAATAAAATAGCGAAAGTATTTTCTGTATAAGAAAGATGTTAAAGGTATGGACCTTCAGTTTTGTTCCTTCAATTTAACAGTGTTATCCTGGCTATTTATAAAGTTTGTGGACGTAACTATTATTACTATCTACTTAAAATTTATTGACGCTCCAACCTTTACGTTGATTTGCATCATAGAAACATAAGTTGCTTTCTATTCCAACACCTGCAAAGGTTAGATAAATTCTTACAATTTAAAGTGCCAGTATTATCGTAAAACAATTTCGACATGAAGCTTCCAATAATGAATGATATTACTAATGCAAAAAGGTGAAATTGTGGAAATCTAGATTGATCCTTTGATATCCTATTTAGAACTTTAAGGGAATATCATAACATTTCTATGATATTGTAATGGTCTTTAACCTATGTATTGAGACCTCCTTCTATAAAAATTTCGACCTAATGCCAAGTAGAATCACATGCAACATATATCTATTGACTATGAAAATGTGAATTAATGTTTTCTTCATTTAATATCTCTATTAGTTATTATACTAATGTATTGATATTGTGCAGGTTTAGATATGTCAAAGTATTGCAATGCTTATTGCATTGGGTTCTAATTATTAAGCACTTACCTAATACTACAAATACTATGTTTTTACATAGCGCAATTACCAAAGGTTATTTATAATGATATTTTTTAATAATGTAGAAACCATACGTTATATGTAATTTGCGACCTAAGTAGCATAGCAACTAACTATATGATTTGAGAACTATGCCATAACGACGATTTGATTATAATGTAATGCAATTCTATATGCAATACTATGTGATAGCCTTGATAACATGGAATATTAATGCAGTGTAAATCGCGCCAAAACGACGTTAATGGAGGTGACGAATCTTTACTACTCTGCAGTCCTTCATTGGTTGAAAATACGTGTCAACACTGATCTTTTAATGCTTCCATCCACTCCTTGGGTGGAATGTCCTGTTGGATATCCATGTGGAGGATTTCACGTGAATATATGTATGAAAAGTTGAGCTGTAGAAGAGAAAAATCTACGAGCTTCCTCTGAGCTGGTCTTCGGTGTTAATGAGGTTATAAATGATCTTGTATGTACAGGTGCTTTGAGTTTCATGATCCCCAGCTGGCTTGATCTGCTCCATTGATCTGGTTCTGTGCTCGGGTTTGGGTTTTGCCCTAACCGCTCATGCTATTCTTATGCTTTGTATTACTCCTTGGCATTCATTTGGTGGGTATGGGCTTGGAGAGAGGCCGACAGGCCGCATAGTAGTAGGGTTTGATAGCGGGTTGCTTGCGAACTCATGCTCGGATTCGATGGTGGGATCTCTGGTTATAATGTTGATAGTTTTCAGGTTTTCTTTATGGAATTGAGTGCTAATAGCCCTGTGGCTTTCATCATGAATTTTGATAGAGGGTTTCCATGATTTTAGTTTCAGAGGTCTTGACTGAGAACAAATGTTGAAGTTTATGGAGTTTGAATGCCTTCTTTGTAGCGGTTGTTAAGTGGATTTGAATCTTGATGGTAATGGCATTCCAACTTTGGCTCCTGCAAACAGAGGTAATGACTTCGAATCTGTTTGTCTGCAATTGCTTAAGTTTGAACTTCGTGCATCTCTTTTGTTTTAGTAAGATATTTAACTTGTAATGTTTTAATGGCAAGTTCTGACGTTTTTTATAGGTTGTAATGTTCAAAAGATCAGTGGAATGGCACTAGCTCGCTCAAACCGGTAAGCCTCAATGGTTTAAACTCCTCGTAGGTTCTCCTAGCATCATTTGATGATGACATTGCTCGTCAGGCTCGATGTTGGTTCCTGGCATCATTTTGGCATACACGAAAAAGTTTTTAATGTAATGTTGTAATGGATAGAGGGTGACCCCTCGCCATAATTTGATAACCGGCCCAACCGTGTATTGTTTTTTATATTTGCCTAAAATGTATTGAACTTAAAAGGGATGTACCCTCGGATGTGATAATGAAATACCGAGTTACATTTTGTAAACAAATAATGATGCAGTCTTGTGTTTGAAATTTATTTACAGTTTAATGTTTTCAAAAGATAGTTAAAAGAATTAACTAAGTGGCTTGACCACTCGCTAGGGTTTCTGTTCCTTCTTGAAGCTGTAACGAAAACTTAAGAATGGGTGTTTCTAGTTTCTATCAATTTTGAAATGAAAATGGTTTGTTCTCAAATCAATGATTCCATCCTAATGATAGGATTATGTTGCATCGACCTTTAATGAAATAAGTGCGAAGGATTTTCGCCGAGAAGGTATTGACCCTTGGTCAAATAACCAGAAAATGTGATTTCAATTCTTTGATGCTATTTAAAGATATAAATAATAGCTTTGTTGTATAATACAAATGTTGGTGAAAGAAATGTTAAAGTGTTAGGTTTTTAGTCGAATGTTTAGAAACATTGGACGAGACTGAAATAAAATGTTTATGAGTTTTCTGCTGCTATTTGTTTAAGAGTTTGACGGAATCCTATTTGAACTGATAAACACTAAGGATATTATTGTAAGAATTGAAAAGAAGACATAGAAACATAAAAACCCTAGTTTATTCTACGGCTAAAAGAAAATAGAAATGAAATCAAATACTAAAAGATGTTATTTAAATTACAACTGTTACGATTTCTTAAATACTGTGTAACAGAAAGCTAATTTCATTACTTAGATATGGCATCTGTTTGTTTTCGAGATATATATACTTGATAATAGTAATGGGTAATAATACTGTGTACTTAGGAAATATAAATATTTTTGCAGCTGTTATTTCAATACTGTTTCGGTGAAAGAAAATACAGTAAATTTTTAGAATATTTAACTAATGAAAGAATAATAAAAGAAGAACATAGAATTATTTTATTTCCTACAGAATATTAAAGATAGGAAAAACTTAAAGAAATACTTCAGTTTTGATCTTCTCATTCATCTGGCTATATGCCTATCATTTTATCTATTTTAATCTCTTCTCTATACTAGAGTACGATGCATCATACCAACAGCTAGTTAGTTGCATCATGATGCTGCCACTTGTCCATTGCTTTCTACCCCAGATTCCATTCCACCTAGTGGGTCAGTAACCACTCTTTCAACAGACCCCTTAGGTGTTTGTCTCCTATTTTATTTATTAAATAATAAAATATTGTGCAAATTACAGTCATCCTTGGACACTTGTCCAACATAAAAGCTTTACAATAAAAGTTAACATAATGTTTCCAACATAAAATGGTCTTCAACAAAAAAGGGTATGTTACAGGTGTGAAGATGTCATCTAGGACCCATTAGCCACCTAATGTGCCATGCATGCATGATTTTAGGACCAACAGAGTCAGTTCCCTACATTCTAGGAGATAACTCAATAATTCAGTTCAGTCCAATTGAGTTCCACTAAGTCCTTGACTCTAATTGGGCGTTTGAGCTCCGATCACCACTGATTGTGATCTAATGCACCCTTTTATGATTGATTTGCATGACAAAATCACCATTGCACCCTCCTTGGTCAGTTAACTGAGTTTTGGTTGAGTTGAGTTGAGTTTGGCACTTCCGGAGCACTCCAGTGGTGACAATTCCTATGCTAAACTGACATGGATTTGAATTCTCCTAGGATAATCGAATTCTCTCCATTGTAAAATATCTGTTGCCTATATTGATTAATTGATCATGACACACATTTCTATTTCTATCCGAGTTCCAATGCATGATTAATTTTACTACTCATTTCATTGCAATTTTCACTATAATTCATCTTTTCGGCTCATTCTTTTCACTGTGAGGTATTCTCAGCTCTATGATCTTTTGTATTCTATAATTTCACATGGTATCAGAGTTCAAGGAGTGTAGGTTGAGCAACTTCTTTCAGTAGTGCACCAGAATCCTTTATATTTCCACAGCAAATCCTAGTACTATTGCATTGAATTCATTGGAGAAATCCTTTTGAGGTCTAGCTTGGTGTGAAGGATCCAGATAAAAGTGCCTATTGTCCTAAAGCAGTTCTCAGTAGACGTTTATCTCCAAATTTGAGAGTTTTTTGCAGGATTTTGAAGGTTTTTTAGTGCAACAATTTCAGTTTATATTCTCTCCAGCAGTTTCACATGGAGAATTCAAATGTTCTTTTGTCTCTAAGGATCCTGACACCCTTAAATTATCTTGATTGAAGGGATGATATGTAGATGGTGTTGCACAACAAAAGTCTGTACATGGTCACAATGGGCAAGGAGGTCAAACCTCAAGCAACTTTTGAGAAGGCTAAGTACCTGAAGAGATTAGATGAAGTGTTTGGTTTCATGTGTATTCATATTTCCAGATATTTTCTCTTCCACCTTGAAGGATTGAAGATTCCAAGAGAGGTTTGGTTGAAGCTTAGTACTCTCTTCGGCAAGCAAGATGAGCTGAGAGGCCATATTCTAGAGAATGAATTAATTGCTCTTCAACCCAGCAGTTTCGAAACCATACAATAGATCTTTTCTAAATTCAAATCCTTGGTTATGCAGTGCAAACAATGCAGCATTGAGAAGAACGATGAGAAGCTGGTGCTATCCATCCTAAGCAAGCTTAGTCCAGAATTTTCAATATTTGTTTCTACCTTCCATCATGGGATATTGTCAATCACCAATTGGAAAATTCTCTCCTTAGATGCATTCACTGAATCTCCCATCCAATAACAAGACAAACTGATTCATATGGGTGCCTTGAAGGCCTCCAAAAAGAAAGCTCTTATGGCTGGAGAGTCAAAAAGTGTGAATGCTAAAGGGAAGCAAAAAGGGAAAGAAAAGAAGCAATTTGAATCCAAGCAGAAGGAGAAGTCTAATCCATTAGAAGGAGCCTCCAGCTCCAAGAAGGATAAGCAAAAAAACTTTGAGAATACCAAGTGTACATACTACAAGAAATGAAACCATCCAGAGAGCTCTTGCATGAAGAAAAAGATAGATCAAATGACCAAACTCCTTGAACAACACAACATTTCCCTCCAAGAAGGTGTAAGGAAAAATGATTTTGGAAGTGAGACAGATGATCATGTGAGATGCCATGCATTGAAGGTTGGATTCTCACAATCACAAGCCTTCCTCATAGATTATGGAGCCTCCAACCACATGGTTGCTTCCAAAGAATCTGTTTCTTCTCTAGATCTTACCGATGGTCCTAGTATTCACATGGGAGATGATTCACGGCCCTTTATTGAAGGGAAATGCACAATACAATTGGATCATGAAAAGTTTAGTAATATTCTGTATGTTCCTGCTTTGGCAGCAAACTTGTTGTCTATTTACCAGATGACACACATTGGTTCATCGAAAAAAATTATTTTTGGACCTAACACAGTTGAGATTTCAGAGATCTCATCTTGGAAGCTAATAGCTAAAGGTGTTGCAAACCATGCCTCAAAGGCATATGATTTCTCACATTTTTTGCTATATTCATATCAAAGTGCTCTCTTGACTCATGGAAATGAGACAAGCAAACTCTCAAGAGTTGCACAAGGAAGAGATGGTTGAAGGATTTCCCGGCATAAAGTTCTCTCAAGGGATCTGCAAAGGTTGCTTGGTAGGGAAGCATCTAGAGTGAAAGTATGATGTTGGGAAGTCAAGGAGAGCTAAATTTTCTTTTAAGTGCTAAATTTTCTCTTAAGTGCACAATTTCTCTTTAAAATTATAGGTAATAATATTTTTTACATTATCGATATTATGTAAAGTGTCATTTTCATCAATGCCTCAATAGTCTAACCAAGTTGAATTTTATTTGTCCATCATAAATATAAATTATTAATAATAAAAGTGAAATTCAAATCTTAAATATAAAAAAATTGAAAGATACATTTAATTGATCTAATTACTACTATTGAGGATTTCTGTTTTTGGTTAGACCGAGAAATACTATTTTTTACATTATCGATATTATGTAAAGTGTTATTTTCATCAATGCCTCAATAGTCTAACCAAGTCATTGTATGTTTGTTGGATTTATTGTGTTTATTATCCTATATAAGAGCTATTTATCTAGATTCTCTCATACATATGAATTTTATTTGTCCATCATAAAAATAAATTATTAATAATAAAAATGATATTCAAATCTTAAATATAAAAAAATTGAAAGTTACATTTAATTACTATCGAGGATTTCTGTTTTTGGTTACACAGGGAATGCAAGCTGCCCATTAAAAATTTAAGTCAACACCCACTAAATGATTATCGTGAATTGCAAATCCAACAAATAAAACATAAATAAAAAGTGCAAATTAAAAATTTATGAGATTTTCGAACATATCGAAATCTATAACAGATTGTTGCAAAATAAAACTTTTATTAGTGAGATAGGTCATATCTGTAAATGTGTTCAGTTCTAAAAGAAAATAGTTTAAAAAATTATAAAACCACATTCATATATTTAATTATTAAAATTAATATTATATATATATAGCAGCAGACGTTACTAAAACCACATTCAAAGCATCCCACGGCCATACAGCACAATCAACTGTTAATACAAAACATTAATAGTAAACACTGTACAGAAGATCCTACTCGTTCCTTCCATTTGGAGTATCCCACGGGATTTTCAGTATCCCACGGGCTTTTCAGTCCATTTCAGCTGAGATCTTCCAAATCTTTCAGCATTGCTGGTACCTCGTGCTAGTTGATGGGGGATTCCTTAATGCCCTCCTTCCAGCGAGTCTCATTCCGTCGACCTCAACTCATTTATTCCGGGACTTGAGGCTTTGAGTTCGGTTGAGTACCTTGAGGCTTGCAGTCATTAGTGGCAGTTTCTCTCGCCATCGAGAGTTTTGGGAATACATCAATGTCCCCTGATCAATGGATTCATCCTAGTGTTCGACTTCAACCCATTTATTCACACTCGGATGATTGTGCTCTGTGCCTTGATGCCCATTTTCATTATCGGTGGGTCATCTCACGTATGTTAACGCTATACATCAATGACCGGTAATCAGACGATGTCTCATCAGGTTCGACCCCAACTCCTTTATTCACTTGATGGGACTTGCACTGTCGAAGACTTGTGTAGAAGACCCCGGGCGATTGTGGCATTCAGTATGCTACATATGACTTTGACTTTACATCTGAGTATCACCTCTCAGATTTCAGCAGTTTGTACCTCCAGTTTGCACTAGTTGTCTTCTTTTCAGTAGAAGACCATATTTTACTGTAGAGAGATCATGGCTATGATCGCTTATGACATGTATCTATTTATATGTTGCCTATTCATGGCCATTGTATCATATTGTTGTACTATATTGACATGTATTTAGAGATACTATTGTATTATGACGAGTGATCCATTCTTTCCACTTGTGTCTCCATCACTCCATTTCTGAGTTTTATAATGTATTTTGGCCATCGTAGCACATTTCAGTCTCTGACATCACACATTAGGGGGCATCTGTTATATAGAAATCTTCCACCCTGTGAGCATCAACATTCTTTGGCTTGTAGGATCCATTTCAATGACTCAGATCCATTTTCATCCTTCAGTGATACTAGTTTATCCTATTTTTGTTCCTACCCGCATGTTGCATCACTATAGCATGTGTACCCGTGAGTTGCATCCCTATAGCCCGCAGGTATCAAGTAAATGGTAAAAACCACTATTTTATTACATTTTACTCCCAAAAAGCGGTCATTGGGTGACCTTTGGCTCTCCATCTGCCCGAGTAACGTCTCAATGAGTCCTTTCACCTACCTTTGAGAGGACTATATATTGAGCACATATGGCTTATGGACGGGACGAGAAAGAGAATAGTAAAGGCACTCTAGTGGATTTTTGCCCTGTCTTGAGTCTGCACTCATTGATTCTTGTAGTTGTGAATCAGTTATGTTCACCTTCCAAACTCCTTTCTAGTTTGAGTTTTCCATTCATGGAGGATTGAAGTGGTGGAGGCACAAGTGGATTGATCTAAATCTTGGTTCAGATTGGTTGCCGGCAAGAGGTCGTATCACTTTGTACTTCTTCTTGTTCATTAATAGAAATACTCATGTTCTCGTCCATTCACGGTGTGAATGTCATTTATTATACGTTGGGTTGCATTTGCTTATGATATTATGGACCATTGTTATTGATGATGTTAATGTTATTTATATGTCATATGTACTTGTTAGATATTTGTTGTCAAGACTAATTTACAAATTACAAGTGCTTGGACATGCACGGATTGAAAGCTCCAACGGGGATCTACATCGAACGTTGGATTGAGGTTGGTTATATTTCTCCATTGTTTTAACATTGTCGTTTATAATAGCATTGTTATGAGAATTGAGTAGATCTCTGGTAGTCATCTGTTTGTTGTGGTATTCCCAAGCCATAGTGAGTTTTCTCCAATACACTATATGAAATGAAAATCGAATCTAGACTTCCAAACGAGGACCATTTTTAATATATAAATAAATTGTTACACATCTTTAATTCGATTACATGATTGACTCATTGGATAGTGTAAAGTCAAATTTGATTTTAAATTTCACTATTTTGTTTTTTTACACCAAATCATTTCATCCATTTAAATTAAAAAGTATTTATAATTAAATATAAAATAATGAGTCGTACTAATCCGAATTTTTATGGATATATGCATGTATGAAACTGTAATCATAAATTTATCAAATATATGGAGAACAAGCAACATATAATTAACTTATTGATTTATGATACTTAACTTATGACCTATAGATATTTACAAAAAACAAATTAATTGACTCTACCAAATGAAAGTCTAATCTAGGACCATTTTTAATATATAAATAAATTGTTAATTACCACGTCTTTAATTCGATTACATGATTGGCTCAGTGGATAACGTAAAATGTAAAGTCAAATTTGATTCTAAATTTCACTATTTTGTTTTTTATGGCCCATCATCCATTCCATTTAAGTTAAAAAAGTATTTATAATTGTCATAGGATAATTTTTTGAATATGTTTTTGAAAAAATATATTACATAAACAGTTTACAGTTTATTTTTTGAAGTAATTAATCACAGGATGACGTTAGCACTTACGCCATTCAATCAGACCACGAAATGAAAGTCGAATCTAGGGTTCGAAACCGCTTCAACGGCGACCATTTTTAATATCTAAATAGATTGTTACCTGTCACTTATTTAATTCGATTACATGATTGGCTCATTGGAGACGGTAAAGTCAAATTTAATTTTAAATTTCACTATTTCGTTAACTATTTTGTTATTTATAGCGTATCATCCAATCCATTTAAATTAAAAAATATTTATAATATGTCATAGGATACTTTTTGAAATATGTTTTTGATCAAATATATTACATAAAACAGTTTACAGTTTAATTTGAAGTAATTGATCACAGGATGACGTTAGCACTTACGCCAATCAATCGCAGGGCGCACGACGAAATGAAAGTCCAATCTAGGCTTCGAAACCGCTTCAACGGCAACCATTTTTTAATGTATAAAATAGACTGTTACGTGTCACGTCTTTAATTCGATTACGTTATTAACCCATTGGAAACAGTAAAGTCAAATTTGATTTTCAATTTCACTATATTTTGTTTTTTTAATAGCCAATCATCGTATCCATTTAAATTAAAAAGTATTTATAATTGTCATAGGATATCTTTTGGAATATGTTTTGGAAAAATATATTACATAAACAGTTTATTTGTGAAGTAACTAATCACAGGATGACGTTAGCACTTACGCCAATCAATCGTAAGTAATATTGTAACGTATCATATTGAATAACATTATTATAATAATTATTATACTGGCCAAAACTAGGTTCACGTTAAACCAATTTGCATTTACTTTAAATTAATCAGCATAATTAAAAAACTATTTTAAAGTCTAACTTTCTAATATATAAAAAAAAAAAAAAAATTATTTATAAAATTAGTTATTTTTTTGTTTAATTTGTTAAAGATATGATTAAATCATTACAAAACCCTATCATAATTAAAAGAAAAAGAAATGCATTATCTTAGTAAACTACAAAAAAATCTCTTACACTTCTCTAAGGTAGCTTTTAAGAAATTTTGGAGGCAAATTCTAACTAGCAAAACAAAAGAAGATAATAAGATTGCTTTGAAAGATTAGAATTCCCATCTTAAAAAGCTTTACAAATATCATAGATAGCATTCAACCCTTCTTACAACTAAATAAGTTTTCTTGTTAGAAGGACATAGATTTCGGGGTTAAGCACTTAGCAAATTGAAAAACCAAAGACATTGAAGGCTACCCAAATTGTGGGGCGTGTCCTCATCTTATATATCCAAAAACTCTTTAATCTAGCGGTCAAGCAAGGGTCCCCTACACCTTGGACTCAGAGCCTCATTATTCCTATCTTCAAAAGTGGCAATAAAAATAACCCCTCTAATTATCGGGACCATTATGATTAGCCCTCTCCTAGCCAAGTTATACAGTATTATCTTAGAAAAGAAGATCAACGAGTAGCTGGAAATAGAAGGTAAGCGGGCTAAAGGCCAAGCGAGTTTTAGAATGAATCATTCAACCACAGACCACCTTGTTATGCTTAGGATCATTGCATAGGAATGTCGTAATAATAAGTTTGACATCTTTTGTTGTTTTGTGGACTTTATGAAAGCTTTTTGATACAATGTCTAGAAATAACCTCCAGAATAGGCTAGAGGAGGTTAATATTCATTTTGAGTTGAGAGAGCTGTCATGATAAGATTATACAAATAGGTCATTGCCAAATTCAAGAATAATGAGGGCTGGTAAACGGATATAAACTATAATATTGGAGTTAAACAATGTTGCTCCCTCTCCCCTGCCATTTTTGGCATTTACATTGATAAACTAGAAAGATGTTTAGATGAAGCAAGTTGTGCCGACATGATCTTAGTTAGGATAGCTATCATCCTCCTTCTTTATGCTGATGATATTGTTCTTATGGAAAGGTGTCCATTTGATCTCAATAAACAATTAAGAATTCTCAAATATTTATGCTCTAACATGGGTATGACTATTAACACCGACAAGACAAAATTTATGATTATAAAAATCTAAGAAAGACACCTACGCAAATTTAATTTATGACAACAGTAAATTGGATGAAGTGACTTCTTACAAATATCTTGGAATTGATATTCATCACAAGTTCAATTGGAACCATAGTATTGAGAAAATGATTACTGGAGGATGGAAAGCTTATTTTGGTCTTGAAAATAATTATAAATCAGCCAACCACTTCATGTGGGATAAAAAAGTTCCTCTTTGAAACTCTTGTCATCCATGTTATCTTATAGGGTTGGGAAGTATGGGGGTGCAACATTTCTAGAGAATCTTGGAGAAAGATTGAGCGAATTCAGAAGCAGTTTATAACTTATAACCTCAAATTTAAAAGCAATACCCATTATCCTATTCTCCTCATAGAAGTGGGTCTTTCCCCCCATCGAGAGCATGGCTATGACTAGGCACCTGATGTACAAGAACAAAATAAATAACATGGGAAATGAGAGACTTCCTAAAATTGCTTTAAATTCAAGTCAAAACCAACTACGCCTCATGCTAAGTTGGTGCAAAGATATGATGGATTGGTTAGACCATTGGGGCATTGATGAAAATGACACTTTACAGAATATCGATAATGTAAAAAATATTATTACCTTTAAGTTTAAAGAGAAATTGTGGTGTGAGGAAAATTTAGCTTCCAAGAGAAAACTAAGATACTAGAAGGAAGTCATTAACTATGATTTGGAAGATGAGAGATATATCTTGATAGTAATTAGTTCAAAGAAGAAAATTAATATAGCCAATATTAGAACAAACTCCCATGAGCTTCATAGTGAAACAAGGTGTTGGTTCCCAGAACTCTGCTGGGCCAAAGGGATTTGCCATCTTTTTGAGTCTATGAAAATCATTTTCTCTTAGAGTGACGTGCTTACACCCACATTAGATGCGAGTTTCATAGTATTTGCTACAATATAAACCTTACTAATCTCCTAACTTGCCAAAACTATAGTGAGCTTGGAAAGCTTCTTACCAAGCTTTTTGAGCATAGAAACAAAAGTTTAAAACAAACGAAGTAATAACTTTCTTAAGGTGCGATAGACTAAAGTTAATTTTAGTGAACATTAATCATCATCATCATCATCATAAAAATAATATTTTATTTATTTATTTATCTTTTATTTAATTGATTAAAAATGTGAAGTGATGTTAGTCATCATTTAAAATACAATACAAAGAGGACTTGTTATTCATTATAAAAGGAAAATTTATTCAAAACATTTTATTCATTACACTATCATATATATAAAAGGAAAATTTATTCAAAACATTTTATTCATTACACTATTTTATATATAAAAGGTATGTTTTAAGCAACTTTGTTGCTTATTTGGTTTTTTTAAGTTTATGTTAAGTATTATATTAAAATTTATTATATAACTACATAAATTAACAATAAAATATGAAATCTAAATGTTTTATTTAATTGAGTTGAGAAAAACCAAGTGTTAGGGAAAATGTTGTTAAGTAAAATTAAAACTAAAATAGATCCATCTTAAATTCAAATTTATAATAAATTTAATCTATATTAAAAAATTTTGAAGTGACAAATTTCTTAAAAGAAATTCATAATATTAAAAGAATTTATTTAGTATTTTTTTTTACCATCTAATTAGCAAAAATATTATTAAACCTATTTGACAATTATTAAGAAAAGAGAAACTATTTTCACGCACAAAATATATTTTTCTATTATCTAATGTTGCACACACTCTAGTTCCATGAATTGTGAAAATAGTTCCATGAATTGTGAACCTAGATCACTATAACACTCTAACACCAACTCACAATCTATATAAATTCCAATGACAACTCAACAAGCCACCATATATTTAATATTCATTAAAAAATTAAAAAAAACTCTCTAGTTCCATGAATTATGAACCTAGATCACTATAACACTCTAACACCAACTCACAATCTATATAAATTCCAATGACAACTCAACAAGCCACCATATATTTAATATTCATTAAAAAATTACTTTGAACAACAATTACCTGCACCGTTACTTCCAACGACAATTACCTTATCTACACCATGTTTACGTTATAAATATGGGTCAGTTCCCACACCTAGTCACTCCAATCTGCCTGCGGCTCTGTGTTCTGTTGCGTGTTTTTACGGTTGTGGAGTCATGGCGTTGTCTACTTCTTCTACATGTGCCCATGAGTTGGTATGCATTCTGGCTCTAGTTTTGCTCATGTTCTCGCAGTGTACGGCCCAAAATGGAGGACTCCCGGAAGCAGAAGCCGACAGAGTTGTGAATCTTCCCGGCCAGCCGCCGGTCGATTTCGCTCATTATGCGGGATATGTGACAGTGAACAACCAGAGCGGCAAGGCTCTGTTTTATTGGTTCTTTGAAGCTACTAAGAACGCGTCGCAGAAGCCTCTTGTTCTCTGGCTGACTGGAGGTACTTTAACTACTTATGTTTCATGGCTCCTGTTAATGGTAACATGGTAACATAGCAATGAAGTAACGGCCAAAGTTGTTTATATAATATTGAAATTCAGGACCAGGCTGCTCATCAATTGGAGGTGGAGCGTCACTGGAGTTGGGGCCGTTTTTGGTAGAGAAGAACACATCGCTTCTTCGGTTGAACGAGTATTCTTGGAATAAAGGTTCTTCATCATTCTCTTCCAATTGCTCAGCGGAATTTACCTCTCGGCCTTACACTACTGGGAAATTTTTTTATTTTATTTAATCGTTTTTGGATTTTTAAACGTAATTGAAATTCTTCTCTTATTAGAATTTGTTTTCACATAATGAATCATTTTAGTTGTTTTTCTATTTTTTTTTCTCTTTTATGGTAAACCACTTTATAATTATTAATTTTAATATTTTCATAATAGAAAATATATATCCATGTTATTTATTTACTGTTTTCAGTTCTTTTACCTTTTTTTATTATCGATATTCACTTTTTCAATTTTGTTGTTTTTAAATTACTAATATGAAAAGTTGTTTTGAGACCATTATTTTAAGATCATTTTTTAAAATGCTTTATTGAAATTGAATTTCCTATCACATTTCATATATGGAGATAAGGATAGTACTTTTGGATATTATATAAAAAAAGGTTCGCTAATCTCTCATATGTATATATAATAGTAACTTTGTTTTTAGTATAATTTTAAAATTAATTGTTTATTTTTAATTAATTAGTTAAGTTCTTCTGTTTTGGAAAAAAAACAGTAATAATATTATTTTTTCTGGTAAGAACTTTGATCAATTTTTGAAACATTTCTTAACTTTGTCATCTTTTCTAACATTTAAGTCAATTTAGAATAATTAGAATAAAGTAAGATATAAAAAAAAGTTACCTATATCTAAAATTTTAACCAAATTTATCTTAAAAAAATCCCTAAAAAAGTACTGGATTTGCTATTCCATTAAGTCACTCTTAAATTCTTAAGATTATATATATTAAATTAACCTACTTCTTATTCTTAAGATTATATATTACATTAACCTACATCTTATTAAGATTATATCTATATAGATTAAACGAATAACCTTGCATTTATAGACTTTTCTCCTATTTTAAAGAAACAAAACAAAAAATTCCCAAAATTTGTGAATTGCTTTAAAACCCTGCCAGTTTTTTCTAACGGTGTTCTTTTCACTGTTATTTATAGAGGCAAATATATTATTCCTGGACTCACCGGTTGGAGTTGGATTCTCCTATACAAATACATCCTCCGATTTGTATCATCTTGGAGACAATATTACAGGTACCTTATTATTATTCACGTTGGTTTGGTTTCGTCTTTGCGGAGTCTTAAACTTAAATATTATTATGTCTAAAAGCTAAAAGTGCTGATTAAAGATCTACCCCATATTGAACTTGCAGCCGAGGATTCGTACGTTTTTCTGTTGAATTGGTTGGAAAGGTTTCCAGTGTATAAATCTCGAGACTTTTACATAGCGGGAGAGAGTTATTCAGGTAAGTTGGAATGTTTATATAATTTTATGATATAAGATTAAGATTACGATCCACGACATTAACTATCAACCTGAATTGTAATATGCACACTATGAAAAAGTAGTATTCATGATTTCTAATTTAATTTATTTGAAAACCGTTGAATTTACTTTATTAAAAACAGTTGAATTAATAATAAACATAGCAAGGGTTTAAAGGTCCACTAGTCTGTTTCATATTCTGATTGTCGGTTTATAGAATGAGGTCCGGATGTTAAGAATAAATTTGATGTCCTGACATTGTGAATTTATGTATCAGGACATTATATCCCGCAGCTTGCAGAAGTGATAATTGACCGCAACAACGATACAAACCAGGTCATTAATATCAAAGGCTTCTTGGTAAACATCTTGATTTTTTCTTTTACATGTTCTTTATGTTCGATATTTCATAATAACAATAAAAATACGTCGTTATTTTTCTTCCCGTTTGATGTTTCATAAAAATATATACGTTATTTTTCTTCGTGACCAGTCTTTTTAATTAATTATCTGATAAAAAATTCCTTAATTCTGTGTTGAAGGTAGGAAATGCAGAGCTGAATGATGATACTGACACGAATGGTATGATAGACTACGCATGGAGTCACGCAGTAATTTCAGACGAAGAGTACCAGAACCTAAAAAACTCATGCAATTCGAAGACGAGCAACCAGTCATTGTGTGATATTGGCTTGAATAGCTTGTATCAAAGCTACGCGGATATCAACATTTACAATTTGTACGTGCCAAGTTGTGTCAATCTAACGTCATCGTCAAAACATGTACGTAACACGACCTTTCACTTCCTTCTCTGGTAAGGATTAACCTAATACATTGACAGTTCTGATCTAAATATTGTATGGTGCTGCTCTTCAACGTAGGGTCACGGGCTTAAATTACGTTCCGGTTATGATCCCTGCCTCGAAAATTATGCACCGATATATTTCAACAGACCTGATGTGCAGAAAGCCTTGCATGCAAATACAACCAAAATTTCTTATCCCTGGACACTGTGCAGGTAAAGCTTACTTGTAAATATAATCAAAATTTCTTGATCCAGTGCGCGAGAAGTTTAGAAAATTAAAAATAAAACTATTCATCCGATGTTTCACTTGAGTAAAACTTTGGGTATTTATTCAACCTGCGAAGAGAGTAACAAATTGATAATTTTGTTTTTTTATATACAGTACCGTCGTTTTCGATAACTGGAACGACTCTCCTACATCAGTTCTGCCTATTTACACGAAGCTTATCAAGGCTGGCTTAAGAATATGGATATACAGGTATGAAATCTTCTGCACTGTTGAATGAGTTTTTCTAAAATGATCGGTGAAATAAGCTACCCATGTGAAGTGGAAATTTCCACTATTTGGATTTAAAAACAGAACAATTAGACTGTATATTTACCAACATAAAGTATTCAACATACAAGCGAAGCATTCTCCCAATAGAGCTTTGGAACTTCAGATCTTGACCATTGCTGTTAGACTTCAGTAAAAATGGACTATAACTCGAATTAAATAAATGATTTGTAGTGGTGACACGGATGGGCTAATTCCTGTAACTTCAACACGGTATAGCTTAAATGAACTTGGACTTCAAATAAAAGAAGAATGGCGTGCTTGGTATAACAACCAGCAGGTAAATACAGTGCTCTATCTTTCTGTCTAACTCTAGTTTTTGTAATATAGCTTGCCGGGATTTGAACTGTGGCTCTGACAAATGACAACAGGTGGGAGGATGGACCATTGGTTATGACGGACTTACCTTTCTGACGGTCCGAGGAGCAGGGCATCAGGTGCCAATGTACACTCCGGAAAGAGCCCTCGCAATGTTCGAGCATTTCATCAGAGATGCGCATCTACCCACATCAAGATCTAGCACATAGCCAGGCCCACATGATGGGCTTCTTCTAGTTCTGTTCACGCTTACGATTATAATTTCTCCTCCTTCTATCAAAATCCCATCTCTATTAATAAAGAAGAAAATAGCATAAAAAAAATTGATAATCAAAACAGTAATTAGAATGCCAAAAATAAAATGCTTAATGTTAATGATCAAAACCTTTTGAAATTGTACATTAACATTACTTCTTTCGTAATTACTTCTGCCTGCACGCTCTGGCATTAAATTCGGGAAGTAGCTCTTGTGTGTACCTAAGAAGCAAGCCAAATCTAGAGCACTTGTGTTGGGCAAAATAAGATCAGGACGTTTGAACTGAGAAAAGAAATGCGCCATCACAATTCACATGTACAGCTTGCACATTTACATTGTCGAAGTGTGTATGGATTCAATTGTAAACTAAGGAGACCTGCTAGTAAATTTCTTTCACTGTATAGCCCAGTGGCGGACCATGGTAGCAACTGAGATATTTCGGTGGAGGATTTTGAAAGGGATTCATCCACGTTACCTTGTTTTTATGAATGGGATTATTAGCATCATTTTCTTCTTATGGGACTTCAGTGAAACTTATTTTTTTACCACAGAGTTTGTCTGCTCCTTTTTGTGCTTATGTTTATGCAAGTTGAAGTGTTTATCTAGAAAATTATACTGCTCAGTTTGAGTTTTACTGAGCGATTTTGATATTCAGAGTTTACTGTGCAGTCTTTACACTGTGCGTGACAAATTACTTTACATTCACCGTGACACAAATTACTTTCCTGCTAGGCGATTTTCACTTCTGAACTCAGCCCAATTACAAAAGGCTTTAATAATTATTTTTTAAAGCTTTACTCCACTTTTTGTAACTAACCAGTAAATCTAAAAGTAAATACTTTTTAACATGTGAACTTATGAATTTGTGCCACTATTTGTGTGTGCAATAATTTGAGTACAAAATCTTTTAGGCACGGTAAACATGAACTAACATAAACCAAGAAGGTAGATTTTTTTATCAAGAAACATATTCATGATTTTCACTCACTTGAACATAGAAAATATTACTCTCAGTAATAAAACATAGTATGTATAAATATATTATCTAAACAATCCAACACACATAACTTGTCCTCTCAATACTTTTGATTTATTCCATAGGAGCTTGAGCTCTCTAGACTTCTCCAAGTGATATAGTTCTCAAAAAAAATTGTCATACTTCTTCTTAGATTTCTCTTTCATGATAATGACTCTGATTTCCTTTACATAGATACAACCGTTCACTTTTCTTGGAAGCTACGAGAACACAATGGTAATAAATTTCTGATTGAAAGAACTTGACTTCTAAACAACTATACGCCTGCTTAAATATGGTGAGACATGTGCACCATCTCGTAGCACATTGACCAACATTGCACACAGATAATGACTAACTAACTAAGCCAACGCAAGCTAGATACACAACAACTCATAATTAATATTTCCAACACTCTCCCTTAATTATGAGCAGTTGAAAACACAACAATTTACATCAAAACTAAAATTAAAAAGAATTGACTAAGGATTCTCAGTTACTTGCAAAATCAACAACTCCTAAATAGCTACACAAATACTAGAAAGTGTCCCTTGCCAATGGTTTCATGAATATGTCTCCCAGCTAATCTTCAAACGTGTAAAAATCTAAACAAATTTCTTTTTTATTTACCAATTCTCTCATGAAATAATACCTGGTGTCAATATGCTTTGTTCCCTTGTGATACACATGGTTATTTGACAATGCAATGGTTGAACTGTTGTCATAGTAAATTGTTGTGGGTTCTTTCTCAAACCGGGACATATCTTTTAACATTATGTGAATCCAAACAGCTTGACATGCAGCACTTGTAGCTGCAACATATTCAATTTCAACTGAAGAAAGAGTCACAATGGGTTGTTTCTTTGAAACCCATGATACTACTCCTGTACCAAAATGAAAAGTATACCTGGATGTGCTTTTCCTATCATCCATGCTGCCTCCCTCCACAATCACTGTTAGTGTATCCAATGAGTCTGAAATCTTCTAAAGTAGAGTACAATATGCCAAATTCTTTTGTGCCACTTACATATCTCATAATTCTTTTACGTGCTCTCCATTGTGAGTCCTTTGGATACTCCATAAACCTTGAGAGTAAGCTGAATCCATACATAATATCTAGCCTTGTCGCAGTAAGATACATAAGGCTTCAAACCATCCTTTTGAATAGTGTAGGATCAACATTTGATCCATCATCCTCCTTGCTTAGTTTCAATCTCGTTATCAATGGTGTTGGGGAATAATTGCAATTAACCATATTGAAACTTTTCAAGACTCGTTTGCATATTTGAATTATGAAATAAATATACCATCTTTGGATTAATGAACTTCAATGCCCATAAAATATCCCATAAGTCCTAGATGAGAGACACTTTGTTTCATACTTGTCCAAGCTTCTTGAGGAACTTTGTTCTTCACACTCTTCATTGTACATATGTTCATAATGTATAGAGCATTTTCTACTGCCTCATCCCAATATTCATTTGACAAATTTTTGGCTTCCATCATACTGCCTACCATCTCCATAATGGTTCTATTCTTTCTCTCCATGACACCATTTTTCCGTGGTGTATAGTGTGCAATAAATTGCTTATGTATGCCATGAGATTTATAGAAATTTAGAAAATCATTTGATACATATTCACCACCTCTATTTGTCCTTAAAACCTTGATATAGTAGCCACTTTCCTTCTCCACAAGTGCTTAAACTGCTGAAAACAACCAAATGCATCATATTTATGTTTTAAGAAATGAACCCAAGTTTTTCTTGTGAAATCACCAATAAATGTGAGAAAATAAGTGCATACTCCTATGGATGGTGTTTGCATTGGCCTACAGATATATGAATGTACAATTTCAAGTGGTGTGCTGTAATATCCTTGGGAAGATTAACCAAGATATTAACTCAACTCCCAAAAAATTTCATAATTTTTCCTAGTAAAATTTCTGTCAATTCCTTCGAACGGTGCAGGAGGTAAGTGAGGGGTACTGAGGTACGGAATGAGGACGGTGGGATGAATCTTTAATTCTGGAAAATGTATGAGGTTAGGTGCAGCAGCAGCAAAACATATCAGAGTGAGAGTCTTAAGCACAAAGCACCGGGGCCATTTATGTTTTGGACATCAGCTACCACTGAAGCCTACCGCAAAGCTTCTTGGGCACACCAGCATATGCTTACTAGACTGGGTGGGTTCCTAAGAGTTAATGACAGAGTTTATATCAATCAAATGAGGGCTAGTTATGTTCAGGAAAGTATTTTTGTAGACTTGGGAGAGTTAGGGAAAAATTGGGGTTTTCGGGCTCTCCTAGGATTGCTGAGCTAGTATTTTTCTTAACTTTCCAAGAAAGGTCTAAAGGCTTTCAAACTCTGATTTTTTGGACTGATATGGATATTATACTAAGTTATCAACCTCCTCCAACTGACAGAATGCAAAATGGACTCTTAGAAAATATTTAGCAGTAAATATGGTGAAACTAGTCTAGAATAAGCTCCCAACTAGCTAGTCTTGCATTTTAATCTATCAAACTAATCTAATAAATGATAAAATCTGTTATGATATTAAATAAGGCTCTAATATAATATAATAAATAGATGCAGGTCGAAAATAATATATCAGAACTCTCCTTCTATTGATTTAACTGCCTTTCAAAACAACAGTGCCTCACAGGCTAAATATTCATTACATTTGATGGAGAATGGAAAGAAGAATTAGAAGATTACTGTGGCTCTTCTATGGAGTTAGGATCAGGTCATCTATAGGTCATATGACTGTAATTTGCTGCTTACTGAGCTTCTGAACTTGACTGGGGCGCATTCACTAAGTCATCCCTCTCCTTCAGGGAAAACTCCTCTAGATTTAGCTGTGAATGTGAGAAAGAGTGAGAAGAGAAGTATGGATCTGATATGAAGTTGGTTACTGATATTGAAAACCTATGATGTCTGCAACAATGGCTGTACCAAATCTCATTCAGCTCTTGGTTGCACTCCCAAGATCTATCTTCTTCAACGGATGAATCTTCACCAAAACTAGCTGTAGAATCATTGTTGGAGGAATCCTATTCTCCAAATAACTGAGGATCTTCAATGGAGGCTGGAAGCATATGTTAATGGCTGCAATATCTTGATATGAACCTGCACAACACTCACTGGAAACTATGGGCCTTGGGGCACATCACCCAAGAAGCACAACTGAGGCACATCACTCAACTAGAGAAGCATCAGAGCTCTCATGAGAAAACATAAATGATCAAAAGTTGTTCAATGGAGTTAGTTGGATTCTTTTATAAACTTCATGATGACCTGCTGAGAAGGTTACTTGGATTGGTGACCTGTGAGAGTAGGTTACCCACTTGCCCATTCTACTCCAAAGCCATGAGGATGCCACCTTGGGATAATTAGCAAGTTTAGCTCATCCAAAATGGAAAGTGCACCCTCCTTGAGAAGATAGAAGTTTATCTTAACACAAGATGTTTCCTTTATTGATAAACTTGGTCTGAATTAGAAACTGTGCCGTCAACTTACTTGCTTTTGGGGCTGACATTCTTTTGTCTCTTTTTTAGAAATTGCACCTTCAAAGTTTCCTGCTTTTTAACTATGGCATCTTTTCTGTAGTTGCCTCTTTTGTCCTAGATTTCCTCTTTGACTGAATTGGTATGCTCCATCTTTTTTGGCTTGAGTGATTTGGGTAATTTTCTTGATTTGCTTGGTTGTTGCCATTAATGAATGCCAACTCATGGTCCACTTGGACCCATGCGCTCTCCAAGTCACCTATGCACACTTAATTCCAATATTTATTAACATAACATAATTAATAAATAAAATTGAACTTAGTACATGCCTTCTTCATATTTAATAATTAAAATTTTCCTAGGTAGATTGATTAATTCCACTTTGACCCCCTAGGTGCTTAGCAAGGTCAAGACTTTATATGTCCTTCTAGGAAGGGAAATTACATGTGCACGCTCTATATGACTTGCCAACTAGAAATGGCTCTCTATGTTGCTTTTCAAAAATACAGCCTTCACACATTTTCAAAAATACAGCCTTCACACACTCTCTTTGGTTTTCCAATCAGTGGCAATCCTTTTACCATATTCTTCATGAGCATCATATTCAACCCTCCAAAATTCAAGTGTCCAAATATGAAGTGCCACAACTAAGACTCATCATTTGTCTCTGTATGAAGTGCTACTTGTATTTTTGCACCACTGTCTTTTTCTTCCTTGGAACAAGGGCTATCTTCTTCTTCATTTCCTGCCTTGAATGCAGCTCCAAATTCCCCATATTGTGCTTCATGAACAACTTGAGTTGTATTTTCCTTCATAGTTGGATTTAATATTAATGGAAACATACGATTGCTTGTCATATGAATGTTGGTGATGAGTTGCTTACTTGGGTACCTATCCAAAATTACACAAAGATTTTTCTTCATATACACTTTGTAGCCTTTTTGCACTAACTGTTCAATACTCATCAAATTGTGTTTTAGTCCCACAACATAATAAACATAGGGCGTAACTTTTTTCTCCCCCTTTTTGGTTAGAATATCAACATTTCCTTTTCCCAAAATAGTGACTAAGTGAATATTGTTACCAAATGTGACATTAGTTTGAACTCATTCATCTAAACTAGAAAACAAATCTAGATTTCCCATCATATGATTGCTTCTTCTAGAATATAAATACCATATGTTGTAGGGACTTTCTTGAGAAACATTACACTCAACTAGAGAGATTATAGGAATTGCTTCAACAATCCTAGTACATGCCATAAACATAATGCTGGTGGAAGTGCTTGTGTTGCTTTGTTCATTTTGAGTTGGATTATTTTGATCATGTTGTTTCTTCTTGCATTCATATGCAAAATGTCCATATTTCTTGCAATAATGGAACTGTATCCTTGATTTATCAAATATTTGACCACTTGGATGACTGAAATTCTGATTTTGACCTCTAACACCGACATTTGTAGGACTATTGTTGTGCCTACATTTTGAAATACTTCTTCCTCTGCCTCTAGGATTTGATCCCCTGCTTCCTATTCCATAAATTATAGATGTATGAGTTTCAAAATCATTTTCTAATAACACATTTGATATATATTCTTAATTGATGAGTGAGGCTTGCAACTCATCAAGTGTAAACTGACTCAAGTCTTTTGTTTCTTCCAAATCCACAAATAGAGGATCAAATTTAGAAGGGAGACCTCTAAGAACCTTTTCTACAACCTTTTTGTCATCTATAGTTTCTCCATGAAACTTCATTTGGTTTATCAAGCCAACAAATTCGGTATAAAACTATTCTGCTGAATCTGTATCTATCATTGACAAATTCTCAAACTCTCTTTTAAGAATATTTAATTTAGTAGCCCTTACCTTGTCCAAACCTTAGTAGGCAGTTTGCAGAGTATCGTGCGCTTCATTAGTTGTCTTGGTTGTTTCTACTCTTAGGAGTATGGTCTCATGCATTGCTTAATGTATGCAAAATATGACTTTTCCATCCTTTTTCCTCTGCTTCTTTAGAGCATCCTTCTCATCTTGTGTGAGAGCATTATATGATGTATGATATGCTGGTTTTGCATAGCCATTTTCAATTATCTCTCATACACTTGAACACTGAACATATCCTTCATGGTTAGAGACCAATATCAATAATTCTTCCTTATAAAGATGGTATTTTGTAGGCTTGACATTTATGCACCAGAAGTGGAAGCCATTTTTTTTTAATTCTTCAAATTCATCTCCTTGAAATAGAGCTTTTGTTCTTCCTGAACCTACTTTGATACCATTTCTAGAAAATTATACAGTGCAGTTTGGGTTTTACTACACAATTTTTCTATTCACAGTTTATTGCGTAGTTTTTACACTCACTGTGAGACAAATTACTTTACCACGAAGTGATTTTTCCTTGAGAACTCCACGTAATAACAAAAGACGTTAGTAATTATTTTATAAATATTTACTCCACCTTTTGTAACTAAAATATATTCATCGCACATATATAAAATTAAATACTTTTACCGTGTGAAATTTTATGAACCCAAAAATTAGAACCTAGAACTTAGTTCCATCACGACATATAAGGACACAACCCTAAATTTTTGTGCAGCAATTTGAATTTCTCAAACAAAATATTTTACGTGTGGCAAATATGAACTCACATAAAACAAGAAGTGAAATTTTTTATCTTCATTATAAAAGAAACATATATATGATTTTCACGCACTTGAACATACAAAATATGTGTGACATGAAATACCCTTAGGAATAATAGAGAGGATGTGTAAATCTATTAATGAAACAAAATAGGGGTAGCTATAGTTGCATATACAACGTTCAATCCAACACACATAGCTTGTGCTCTCAATACTCTTGTTTTCTTCTCTATTAGCTTGAACTCTCTATACTTCTTCAACTGATATATTCTCAAAAAAATTCTTAGACTTCTTCTTAGAATTCTCTCTTATGATAATGATTTTGATTTGCTTTACACAGATACAACCACCAACTTCTCTCAGAAGCCACCAAAACACATATTAAAGATGGTAATAAATTTGTAATTGAAATCTACCTAAGAACTTGACTTCTAAACTACTATGCATCTGCTTAAATATGGTGAGATGTGTGTGCCATATCCTAACAAATTGAATGAGATTGCAGACTAACAATGACTGATTGACAAAGCCAACACAA
Organism: Larix kaempferi; assembly: GCA_027924585.1. Lineage (NCBI taxonomy): Eukaryota > Viridiplantae > Streptophyta > Pinopsida > Pinales > Pinaceae > Larix > Larix kaempferi. The sequence continues at coordinate 4,182,739 of BSBM01000012.1, read as the reverse complement.
GCTAGATACGCAACAACTCGTAATTAATATTTCCTTTTAATAATTAAAGTAGCGAAAATCTAAAACTCTTTGTTGTTTATGATTATTGGATCTATAAAATATATTAATATCACGGGAGAAATGTGAAATTATAAATCACAACAAATCTAAGAGTTGAGTGTACCTCACAGAGAAAGAATGAGCATAAAAGATGAATTAGAGTGAAAACTATAGTAAAAATGAGCAGACAATTAATCATGCATGAGAAATCAGATAGGAACAGAATAATGTCACATGATCCAATAATCAGTATAGTAAAAAATGATGTTACAATGGATAAAATTCGAATCACACAGGAGAATTCGAACCTCAGCTGTTCTAGCATAGGAATTGTCACCACTGGAGTGCTCCAGAAGACTCAAACTCAACCAAACTGATAAAAGCTAAAATAACTGTCCATGAACCAAGGAAATGGGGAAAAACCTCATGGGAAAAATACCCCTCCTAAAAAAGGAACAACAATAGGGAATTCAAAGAACCTTCATACTAAGCATAGAAGGAAAAAACTTTCCTGAGTGAAATCCTTTGCAAAAATGTTGGCAATCTGCTTCTATGTAGGATAACAATGCAGGTGCTAGATCTAGATATGCTTCTCTAATGTACCTCCCATCATGTAGAAGTTGTATTTTCCAAAACAGGTATTTCAGGAACCCTTCGTGCTACTGGAGCGAATGGCTCATTGTGGTCCAAATCATGAACCTTTGAGTACCCTTTTTCAGGAAACTGAGATTTATTCTTGGTTATAGATCCCCCATGGAAAGTCTCTTCAAGAGATTGTGGATCAAACCCCACCATGATGTAGCACCTCTATGAGAGAAGTGGATCTGCATGACATAGTGCAAGTTTTGCATGATACTGATATCTAGTGGTTCTATGGTTAGATGGATCCCCAACTCTGTTCCCAGCAACTACAAGGACTTTGCGAGCCCATATTGGACTTGGCCATGGATTGGGATCATGTGTTGGATCTGGATTTGAATCTTCTTGAACTTTATTCTCAACATCAAGATCTTGATCCTCATATTCATTGGAAGAGATATCAATCCGATCTTCATCACATGCCAATGGGGTAGGCAGAGAGCATGGAAAAAAATGGGAGAATTCATATGCCTTAGAGGCATGGTTTACAAACCCTTTCACTATAATCTTCCCAGTAGAGATATTTGCAATCTCAACTATGTCAGGACTAAAGACCACATTCTTCGGTGAACCTGTGTGAGTCATCTGATATACAAACAACAAATTTGCTGACAAAGAAGGCACAAATATAACATTTTTGAACTTCTTATGCTCCAGATGTACTTAGCCCTTCCCTTCAACAGAGATCTAAGAGTTATCTCCCATGGGAATAATCAGACCATATTTGATATCTAGAGAAGAAAATGATTCTCTGGAGGCAACCATGTGGTTGGAGGCTCCTAAATCTATGAGGAGGGCTTGTGATTTCAAAAATTCAGCCTTCAGTGCATGGCATCTCTCATGACCATCAAACTCAACTTCCAGAATTAGTCTCTCTTGCACCTTTTGGGAGGGAAATGCTGTGTTATTCAAGAAGCTTGGTCATATGATATATCTTATTCTGCATGCAAGATCTCTTTGGGTGGTTTTCTTTCTTGCAATATGAACACTTGGATTTATCAAATCCCTTTTGTTTGTCCTTCTTGGAGCTAGAGGCTCCTTCCGATGGAATTGACTTGGCATCCTGCTTGGGTTCAGATTGCCTATTCTCCTTTCCCTTGTGCTTCCCCTCTTGATTCGCACTTTTTGCTTCTCCAACCAGAAAAACTTGATCTTTGGATGCCTTTAAGGAATGCATATGGATCAATTTGTCTTGGTCTTGGATGAGAGATTCAGCAAAAACATCTAAGGATGGAATCTTCCAACCAGGAATTGACATTTACCCTGAATGGAAGGTAGAGACAAATATGGAGAACTCAGGACCTATCTTGCTTAGAATGGATAGAACCAACTGCTCATCCTTCTTCTCAATGCCACACTACTTTCATTGCAAAACCAAACATTTGAATTTTGAAATGAATTGTTGGATGGTCTCGAAACTGCTCAGTTGAAGAGAAATCAACTCATTCTACAAAATATGGCCCCTTAACTCATATTGTTTTCCAAAGAGGGTCTTCCTCTTCACCCAAACCTCTTTTGGAGTCTCCAATCCATTGAGGTGGAAGAGTAGATCTCTAGAAATATGAATACACATGAAACTGAATGCATCATCCAATCTATTCAGATACTTGGCCTTCTCCACATCTGCTTGGGGTTTGAACTCCTTCCCCATTTTTACCCTGTACAGTGACTTGTTGTGCAATACCATCTACATATCATCCCTCCAATCAAGTTAATTGAAGGGTTTCAGGATCCTGGGAGAGAGATGAGAGTTCGAATTGTCCATGAGAATTCCTGGAGTGAATACAAGGTGAAACTGCTGCACTAAAAAAACTTTTGAATAACCTGCAAAAAACTCTCAATTTTGGAGATAGAATACTAATGAGTACTGCTTTAGGACAATAGGCACATTTTTTTGGATCCTTCACACCTGGATAGAAATCAAAGGATTTCTCCAATGAATTCAGTGCAATTGTACTAGGATTTGCTGTGGAAATCCAGAGGCTTCTGGTGCACTAATGAAAGCAATTGCTCAACCTACGCTCAAATGGATCTGATACCATGTGAAATTCTAAATCACAACAGATCTAAGAGCTGAGTGTACCTCACAGAGAAAGAATGAGCAGAAAAGATGAATTAGAGTGAAAGGGTGATTCCATGAAGATGGGTAACTCTTTTTTTCCAAATATGGCGATGAAAAATGGAAATTTTACCCATATATTAAATTGAATCCCTCAAAACTCATATTTTCCATATGAATGTTGACATGCGGTTAAAAAAAAAATGTAGAGAATTATGTTGGATTTCCAATGATATTTTTTTAAAAATATACCAATGTCATTTATCATGTTAAATTTTCATTTAATGAAATGTATGTCCTTAAAAATTTGAAGAGCAAATAACAAGTGGCTCATGTGTGTGAAAAATAATTTAATGTTAAAGTAATAATTAAAAAAAATGAAATATGTGATCATGATCTAGACAGAATGCACTAGTGCGTACATATTTTTCTTTTAATTTTTCTCTAAAAATTATAATTATTATTATTTTTCGAAACTGACTAGTGAATATTTCAGTCGCATTTTGCACACATGTGCGTGTGTGCGCAAAATATTTTGATTGTTTACATAATTTCCAAAACTAAAAATACCATTTTGAAGAGGATGCATTGATGTAGTACCTGTATGTTTGTTCAAAATTTTTGGATGTATATTTTGAATGTTGTTGATTTATCTTTGAGCTCCTTCGAAGTTGTCAACAGGGTTTTCTAGGGTAAGCTTTAGAAGAAATTAAAAAAAAATGGCATACGAAGATAAAAATTCGTAAATTATATGTACATGGATAGAGGATTCAATGACGAATCCAACGTTATCAAGCCCTCCCATTAATGTGCATTTAATGACATAGTTTATGCTTGTGAAAGACAGATCAAATTTGTTTTATGTAGTGAAAAGGGTTTTCAACTTGTTTTTAGGCCCTCAATCGAGCTATTTGCTCGATCGAGGTTTTTAAAAAACCTTGATTGAGGGATAAAATGAACCTCGATCGAGGTATCGTAAATCCCTCGATCAAGGTTAGTTGCTCGATCAAGGTTTTGAAAAAAGGCCTCGATCAAGTATTTGTGTGTGTAAATAAAACATAAAAAGGAACCCGGAAAAGGAATTGGACAATTAATGTTGCCAACCACCATTCCCACTCAAAATTAACAAGAAACCTCTATATAATCACTTAACAATTACCAAACAACACTTATGTAATTCATTGTTAATTTACTTTCAAGTAGAGCTATGTGAATTTGATGTTGTTCAATTAGAGTTCATTAGACATGTAAGAAGTATTATTGTTGTTCAATTAGAATTCATTAGACATGTAAGAAGTATTATTGTTGTTCAATTTCATATTACATATTGTTGTTTGTTATAACAATTTGAAAAATTATTTGTTTGTTTTCATTGTAGTTAGATGGGGAGCAAAAGAAAACGACAAAGGAAGCATGCCCGTCAACAAAACGAGCAGAATAGGGAAATAATGAGACAACAAAGAGCAAGATTGAGAGAATAAGAAGATGCACCTTTGGTGTAACAAATTCCAATGAGGACAACCAAGGTAAATTTTTGAATTATATGGTACCTAATTTAAATTTCATATATATTTCTCTAATAATTTGTTATATATATACTATTTTTTTTTCATTTTAGCCTTACTATATTTGATTTGCAATAAGATTTTTATCAATTTGTTATTTATACTACAAAATTAGTAACAATTTAAAAAAAAAATTAACTATTTCACAATTTAATTTATTTAATATATTTGTTTGTAATGAGATTCTTATTTATTTCATAACTTTGTTATTTGAATTTCAAAATTTGTAACAATTTTCATGTTAAATGAATAATTTTTCAAGTGACTAACAATTTTCAATGTTATTGGAACAATTTTCAAATTAAATGTACACTTGGACACTATTTTCAAGTTAAAATGTACATATTTAACTAATTGCAATTTTCTAAGTTACTAGCAATTTCAAGTTAAATGTAATTTCAATTTTTGTTTTGTTATTTGTTAAAAAAATATAAATGTATAGCCTCATGTGAGCTCCAAGTCTCAACATGTGTTGATTGAAATAACTAATAATGTCTAATTTTAACTTACCCTCATTTTATTTGAAATGAACATTATGATAGTTATGTATTGGTTAGAAAATTCAATTTGAAAACAAATGAAATGAATATTTTGATAGTCACGTAAAAGATGTAAAATTCAATAATTATGTAGTAGTTGGAAAATTTAATTATGTTATTTTTAATATATTTTCAATTAATGTACCAATTGTTTCTATGCATGAATGTAGGGATAAGTTAATTTATTTTTTCCCTATAGTAAGTATATATGTTATTTATATTTCAAAATTTGTAACAATTTTCAAGTTAAATGGATAATTTTCAAGTTAATGATAGTTATGTATTAGTTGAAAAATTCAATTCACACCTACAATTTTCAATTTGTCAATTTCTACATCAAATTTCAAGTTACTAGCAATTTTAAAGTTCAATGCACAGTCACTAGCAATTTTCAATTTGTTAATTTACATGTAACAAATTTCAAGTTACTAGCAACTTTAAAGTTAAATGTACAAGTTACTAGCAATTTCAAACATTACTTAGAACAATTTTCTCAAGTAATTACTAGAAATTTCAAGTTACAAGCAATTTCAAACTTTAGTAGCAATTTCAAATTTCAAGTTACTAGCAATTTCAAATTTTACTTAGAACAATTCTCAAGCTAAATGTATTAGTGGGAAAAATTTTCTCAAGTCACTAGCAATTTTCAATTTGTTAATTTACATGTAACAAATTTCAAGTTACTAGCAATTTCATACTTTACTTAGAACAATTCTCAAGTAATTACCAGCAATTTCAAATTTTACTAGCAATTTCAAATTTCAAGTAACTAGAAATTTCAAACTTTACTTAGAACAATTATCAAGCTAAATGTACAACTTCAACTTAAATGTGTAGATATTTAGTTATTTTGAATTTAGCTTACAAACAACTTTCTTGTTTTAAAAGTATTTTCAATTCGTGTACCAATGCATTTCAAAACACTTCAATTTGGTACTTTAAAATTAACCTCCTTGTATAGTGCATTTCTCATTGAAATTCCCTTCACATGATATTTGATTATGTAGGGAGAGATTATGGTCATCCATCACATCATGGTGATCAAGAATCACATGACCCTGTTCCTCCTTTGGATCTCGATCAGCCATCACATGACACCTTGCCCTCTCACATTTCAAGTATAATTGGGAGTTGCAGTGGGGTTGGAAGGCGTGGAAATTGTCTAGAGGATTGTGCAGTTTTTTCTGCACGAGAAGAGCTTGGGAACTCGATCCCTAGTCGGACAGTTAGAGAGCATGTTAGTAACATAATTAAGTCATATTTTTAACAACATTCAATGATGGCACAAGCTCAAATCCTACATGGGTTGATAAAACACAAAAAATTGAAACGTGCCAAAGTTTTTGGGTTTTCAAGATGCTAAAACAAAAAAGGCATGCAAGAATGCAATAGAAAATGTAAGAACTGCATTATATTCATTTGGTAATTCAAAAAATAATGATATTTGAGCTTCTCGTAGGGAAATTACAATGGTTGTTGTGGCACAAAGCACCTCAAGAAATTGAATGGTATCAACAATGGCATCATTGCTCAAAGTTTCAAAAAGAACATTGTTCAAATATACTAAATTCAGGGTCCGGATATATGAAAATGATGAAGCTGCCTGTTGGGATCTTATTTGTAAGGAACCCTATAGAGTCAGGATGGCAGCGGGCATTAGAGAGAAGGTGATATTAGAGTTTTGGGATAACTATTATCGTGTTATTCCAGATCGAAAGCATGTCCTACGACAACGTTTATCCAGAGGGATTTATCAGGAGCACTGTAAGCATGTGATGGAGATGATGGGAGTTGCACTTTACGAGGAATTCCAAGAAACCAATCTTGGTGTTAAAATATCATTTAGCATGTTCAACAAATTGAAACTATGGTATATTAGGCTGAATACGATTCGCGACACTTGTTGCTGCCGATACCACGTTGAATTTCAACTATACTATTACACATTTCTTGATTTTTACAAAAGGAATTGGAACGGTGAACTAGCTCCTCACATAGTGCAAGATTTTATTTGTATGATACTATGCAACAGGAATCATGAACAAGTGTTTTTCAATAAGAGGTGTGTAGGTGGGAGAAGATGCCCTAAATGTAGTGATTTGACATTGTTCCATAGGAAATTTCCTATCGATCCAACACACTCTGGATTGTCAGATATCATAGTTATGTGGAAGAGGTACAAGTATGTCTCCATGAATACATCATATTCTTCATCTATGCCATCTAAGAGGATCGACTTGCTCCAGGATGAGATTCTTGTTTCAGATTTTATGGAGAAGTTTCAAAGTCAGATTTATAAATACATAAAGCACTCCCATAGGTCCAGGTGGAAAGCTTCAGAATTGTTAACTCAAACCCAATTGACAGGGGCTCCCATCACTATCGACACCAACCCACCACGATCTCCCTAAGCACCGGCCCAGACAGGTTTTACCCTATCTAGCAACACCTGCAGAGAAGATGAGGTCTCACCCGAGGCGATCAAGGGAGAGTGGATGGAACCATGTTTCCGTTGAATGAAGGAGGATGATTGCGGCAACAATTACTTAACTTATCGCAACATTCAAAATAGATCTATGCATTCAAGATTAACATCATTCATATTCATAGCATCATTCAACAGAAACATTCATCACGACAAGTATAACATTAAAGTATTAACTGCAGCAAGAAATCATTGCAACATGCATTAACATAAAAGGTACACAGGGAATTTCACCAAACGGTTCCATCATGTCATATTACTTCAAAAAATCCATCATACAACATCTCCGCAAAACTAGATCTCAGCAATATCTCTTGATCTCACATACAGACTCAAAGATGCGAACAAACAACATCCAAAAATCGTACCAAGATCAGATGATCCAACACTTACAACTCATGTCTATATATAGGCTTCTGCCTTTACAATGCTTGTCCACTTACTAACAACTTCCTAATCGACAGTTGGACAGATGACTCAAAATCTAATTGACGTGGTCCAAATGACCCAAAAAATCGCCTACTGCGGTACAATTAGCCCAAAATTACATATCATATGGTCCAATGACCCAAAAACCCGCATTCTGCGGTACAATCGACTCAAAAATACATAAAATAATTCAGCCTTCTTCCTTCCGCGACCTCTTCTGACATGTCGCAGCATCGGCGATGCTGCAATTTTTCCTTACCAAACCACCTGCCAACAGGCCCCCAACACAGTCTCGTGGCTCGATCTCGAGCCACATCAACTGGACATGGTGTATTCTGTGGTCTTCACTTTGAAGTCCTCGTACTGCTGCGCGACTGTCGTCACCATTTCCTTGACTTCCGTAGCCGCCACCTGACTGTTGAGCACATCTTTTGCAGATGGATGTGTAGTGAGCTTCGCCGTCACCTGTTGACAACCCTTCTGTACTGCTTGAAGTGCTTCACCAGCCTTGGTCATGAATTGTCCCCAAACATCCTGAGACTGCTCTAGCTGCGCAACATGCTTCTTCTGTCACTCATCAACCTTGCTAACTCGTTGTTGTAATTCCTTTAAGTGCTAAGACTTGGCGACCTGTTCCATGGGTGGCATTGTGCGCATGGTTGCCTTGAGTGTTTCCAACTGTCCTTCTACGTCCTGCCGATACTTGATCAACTAGTCAACCTGCTCATCCTGGACAATTTATCTCCAAGACTGTACGATATCGGCTGTGAGCTTCGTTGTGGCCTTTTCCAACTCCTCCATCTGAGTTGTGACCTCCTCAATCGCCCTTTTTCTGTCGTCGACTTCAACTTGAGGCATACCAGGATTCACCTAAGCCTTCAACTCTTGATTCTCCTACCACAACTGGACAATGGCATCCCCTAGTCGCTGCACCCGTTGGAGCACATTTGACTCTACGATAGGCTCCTACACATGCTAACATGCCTCAACAATATCCGTCTCGACCTGCACGCTTTGATCCCATAGATGGGCCTTCTCAATAATAAGGAAATCGTGTTCCTTCTTTAGTCCTTTGATTTCGTGAGCCTTCTTAGCCCGTTCTTTCTTAATGTCTGCTTCGAGCTCATCCACAACCTACCGTGCTGAAGCAGCCATGTCCTTCAATTCTGCAATGGCACGCTCTGTGTCGGCCTCGCTCTCCTACAATCATATGCACATACCACTAATATCCCGCAGTCGGTCTGTCGTCTCCTGGATGGTAGCTTCCTGCATAGTGGTCAACCCTTCCGTTGGAAATGCATTCACATTGATGGTCACCTTCTTCAACTGTTGCATCAAGGCATTCACAGCCTCATCTTCAGTCACAATCACAATTAGGGGAATCTCCACATTCCTGACCTGTGGCTTGGTGCTGATTGTGCTAACTTCTGGTGCCATTGCGTCTTCTGGTTCCCTCCACGAAACCATGTCATACAAAGAGTCCACACGAGCAGTGAGTGCATGGAATCCTTCATCTGTCACCCTTGTCATCTTCTGAGCTGCTGCGGTGGATGCATCCGTGATTGCTTTGATAAGTCGACCCAAGTGCATTTCCATTGGCAGGGGAAGCCCACTGATTGTCGTTGGGTCTTGGTGCCCTTTTGTTCTCTTCTCTTCCAAGGCGCGGTCACTGTCGTCATCCGTCGGTGTTTTAATGGACTCTTGATCGGAATCATGATGACTGTGCGGGTCCTGTGCCGATATACAATCTTCTGGACCCTTCGCCGGCTCTCCAGCATCAATCTCGGCCAACGCCACAGGTTCGTGCCATTTTGGTGGCCAATCATTCACAATGGAATCCAGTGCTTCCATCGTTACCTTGTAAGGTATCAGCAACCACTGCTGACCGGGGTCACGCCTTGCCTGCACATAAATAGCATGCGGATGAACCGCAAACTCCATGATTGGCTTAAAATTTGCTGCAATGTCTTTGTATATCCGCAGTACCTTTGTTGTTGCATTACAAAGCATCTCCCAATAGAGCTAGAATAGAAATTGGCAATCCCAGAGTCACTCAGGCTCCCATACATACCATAAGTTCTGATAGCGCACACCCCGCCGCTCTTTTGCAGCCACCACTTCCATGCCCTGGTACACATCGGGCTCCTTCCAAGCCACAGATGCAATCAAGAGCAGCAGCTAGCTATATGTAAATGAGCCCTTACCAGCCTGAACTGCCGTGGCATCCTCCACCAACTGATTTAATAGAAACAAGGACCAGTTCATTTGTACGCCCTCCGCACATTGTACTGCACATGCGATGATTCCTGAGTTGCACTGGTTAGGACGACCACCCCTAACCACCTTGTAAGATAAAATCTTGGTGCTGGTGAGTACCACCTGATCATTAATACTGCCAGTGCGATACCCATGGCCATCCGTTTCCAAGCCATATTTCTTCACCAGCTGTCCTGCCCGCTTTTTTTCGTTCTCCTTCCCTTGGAAGTACTATGACAGGTTGATTCCATCTTTAGGTAACCCGGTAATGTGGGAGATCAAATCAACAGTAACCAAAATTTCTCTGTCCAGCCACAACGAACCACCATGGAAGCAAGCAAGCAGCTGCATTACACATGCATTAACTTCCGCCATCCACCCGAAATGCAACATGTTTATGAGCCCTAACAAGCCAGCCTGCTTCAATCCTCGTGCCCAGTCCTGTGGAATCGACGTCGCAGTTAGTTGTGACTTGGGCACATATGGGGTCAATGCAATTTCTGGGTAGGCCACCATATCATGATCATCATATCATAGGCACATCAACGCCGGCACAATATCAACAGAGCACTCCATTCCAGCAGGGAGCACCGACATCTTCACGCCATACTTCTTCTTCGGATTCAACTTGCGTGGGGTTGCATCCGACTGACTGGGAGGGAGATACCCAGGGATGTCAACAACTGATAGTCCCTCCCATGGTGCAGACTCATAAATGCGGTGACTGGACTACCCTACCTACACCTGAGCTTCTCCTACCACTGCAGTGGATGATCTAAGTTGCCTCTTGCTTTGCGGGGACTCAGAATGCTGACCCCCCCACGCTTCTTGGCGATGACTGACGCTCCCACCGGCATGTTTGCGACTTCTACCTCAAGATTGATGTCTCTTGTAGACATAACTTCTTCCTCAACTACAATCCTAGTGAAAGGAGATTCAACCTCGCTGCTAATCTCAACTGTTTCTAGCTCTCGTGGCATACCTTACCCAACGCTCTCAACTGATAGCTTCTTCATCCTAACAACACTCTGCAAGTTCAACCGAACCTTGCCCAACTCACAACTATACTCACCAAGCTATAAAAATACTCTTCAGCTCTGCACAGGCACTTAACAAATAAAATCTCGGTGCCTTCCGACCAACTTCTACCCATTTTTATAGCCTCCATTCGAATCCACCATAATCATCACTAAATCTGGTATTAATTCAACTGAAATCTTGTATTAATGACACAAATCCATCGTCGATCCTATCAGTCGATCGACCGGATCCGCCTTTAATTCCCATCATTTGAACAAGCATCGTTAATTAACTATTTTAACTTTTGGAATTTATTGCTGATTTGACCCGGTCGCGACCCTGCCACTTGTCGCGGACCGCTCCAAATTTGCGGCACAAGCCTCCCTCCTTCCGCATTTTGTTCCTGTTGGTGTGCCATCCTGCCACTGATCCACCTGTATTTTTTTTTCGATGCGACTCAGGCATCGCGTTGTTCCAAGCCCAACCAATAGGGCTTCAATCTGCTACCATTAATCAACTTGGGGAGCATCGCTCCATCCAACTGCTGCAACTGTACCGCTCCTCCTGAAGTTATGCTACTAATGTGATACGGACCAAGCCAATGCATCTGCAATTTTTACGGTTACTTCCAACGACAATTACCTTATCTACACCATGTTTACGTTATAAATATGCGTCAGTTCCCACACCTAGTCACTCCAATCTGCGTGCGGCTCTGTGTTCTCTTGCGTGTTTTTACGGTTGTGGAGTCATGGCGTTGTCTACTTCTTCTACACGTGCCCATGAGTTGGTATGCATTCTGGCTCTAGTTTTGATCATGTTCTCGCAGTGTACGGCCCAAAATGGAGGACTCCCGGAAGCAGAAGCCGACAGAGTTGTGAATCTTCCCGGCCAGCCGCCGGTCGATTTCGCTCATTATGCGGGATATGTGACAGTGAACAACCAGAGCGGCAAGGCTCTGTTTTATTGGTTCTTTGAAGCTACTAAGAACGCGTCGCAGAAGCCTCTTGTTCTCTGGCTGACTGGAGGTACTTTAACTACTTATGTTTCATGGCTCCTGTTAATGGTAACATGGTAACATAGCAATGAAGTAACGGCCAAAGTTGTTTATATAATATTGAAATTCAGGACCAGGCTGCTCATCAATTGGAGGTGGAGCGTCACTGGAGTTGGGGCCGTTTTTGGTAGAGAAGAACACATCGCTTCTTCGGTTGAACGAGTATTCTTGGAATAAAGGTTCTTCATCATTCTCTTCCAATTGCTCAGCGGAATTTACCTCTCGGCCTTACACTACTGGGAAATTTTTTTATTTTATTTAATCGTTTTTGGATTTTTAAACGTAATTGAAAGTCTTCACTTATTAGAATTTGTTTTCACATAATGAATCATTTTAATTGTTTTTCTATTTTTTTTTTCTCTTTTATGGTAAACCACTTTATAATTATTAATTTTAATATTTTCATAATAGAAAATATATATCCATGTTATTTATTTACTGTTTTTAGTTCTTTTACCTTTTTTTATTATTGATATTCACTTTTTAAATTTTGTTGTTTTTAAATTACTAATATGAAAAGTTGTTTTGAGACCATTATTTTGAGATCATTTTTTTAAATGCTTTATTGAAATTGAATTTCCTATCACATTTCATATATGGAAATAAGGATAGTACTTTTGGATATTATACAAAAAAAGGTTAGCTAATCTCTCATATATATATATAATAGTAACTTTGTTTTTAGTATAATTTTAAAATTAATTGTTTATTTTTAATTAATGAGTTAAGTTCTTCTGTTTTGGAAAAAAAAACAGTAATAATATTATTTTTTCTGGTAGAAACTTTGATCAATTTTTGGAACATTTCTTAACTTTATCATCTTTTCTAACATTTAAGTCAATTTAGAATAATTAGAATAAAGATATAAAAAAAAGTTACCTATATCTAAAATTTTAACCAAATTTATCTTAAAAAATCCCTAAAAAAGTACTGGATTTGCTATTACATTAACTCACTCTTAAATTCTTAAGATTATATATATTAAATTAACCTACATCTTATTCTTAAGATTATATATTACATTAACCTACATCTTATTAAGATTATATCTATATAGATTAAAGGAATAACCTTGCATTTATAGACTTTTCTCCTATTTTAAAGAAACAAAACAAAAAATTCGCAAAATTTGTGAATTGCTTTAAAACCCTGCCAGTTTTTTCTAACGGTGTTCTTTTCACTGTTATTTATAGAGGCAAATATATTATTCCTGGACTCACCGGTTGGAGTTGGATTCTCCTATACAAATACATCCTCCGATTTGTATCATCTTGGAGACAATATTACAGGTACCTTATTATTATTCACGTTGGTTTGGTTTCGTCTTTGCGGAGTCTTAAACTTAAATATTATTATGTCTAAAAGCTAAAAGTGCTGATTAAAGATCTACCCCATATTGAACTTGCAGCCGAGGATTCGTACGTTTTTCTGTTGAATTGGTTGGAAAGGTTTCCAGTGTATAAATCTCGAGACTTCTACATAGCGGGAGAGAGTTATTCAGGTAAGTTGGAATGTTTATATAATTTTATGATATAAGATTAAGATTACGATCCACGACATTAACTATCAACCTGAATTGTAATATGCACACTTGGAAAAAGTAGTATTCATGATTTCTAATTTAATTTATTTGAAAACCGTTGAATTTACTTTATTAAAAACAGTTGAATTAATAATAAACATAGCAAGGGTTTAAAGGTCCACTAGTCTGTTTCATATTCTGATTGTCGGTTTATAGAATGAGGTCCGGATGTTAAGAATAAATTTGATTTCCTGACATTGTGAATTTATGTATCAGGACATTATATCCCGCAGCTTGCAGAAGTGATAATTGACCGCAACAAGGATACAAACCAGGTCATTAATATCAAAGGCTTCATGGTAAACATCTTGATTTTTTCTTTTACATGTTCTTTATGTTCGATATTTCATAATAATAATAAAAAATCGTCGTTATTTTTCTTCACGTTTGATATTTCATAAAAATATATACGTTATTTTTCTTCGTGACCAGTCTTTTTAATTAATTATCTGATAAAATATTCCTTAATTCTGTGTTGAAGGTAGGAAATGCAGTGATGAATGATGATGCTGACATGTATGGTATGATAGACTACGCATGGAGTCACGCAGTAATTTCAGACGAAGAGTACCAGAGCCTAAAAAAGTCATGCAATTCGAAGACGGGCAACCAGTCATTGTGTGATATTGGCGTGAATGGAATGTACGCGGATATCAACGTTTACAATTTGTACGTGCCAAATTGTGTCAATCAAACGTCATCGTCAAAACATGTACGTAACACGACCTTTCACTTCCTTCTCTGGTAAGGATTAACCTAATACATTGACAGTTCTGATCTAAATATTGTATGGTGCTGCTCTTCAACGTAGGGTCACGGGCTTAAATTACGTTCCGGTCCTGATCCCTGCCTCGAAAATTATGCACCGATATATTTCAACAGACCTGATGTGCAGAAAGCCTTGCATGCAAATACAACCAAAATTTCTTATCCCTGGACACTGTGCAGGTAAAGCTTACCTGTAAATATAATCAAAATTTCTTGATCCAGTGCGCGAGAAGTTTAGAAAATTAAAAATAAAACTATTCATCCGATGTTTCACTCGAGTAAAACTTTGGGTATTTATTCAACCTGCGAAGAGAGTAACAAATTGATAATTTTGGTTTTTTTATATACAGTACCGTCGTTTTCGATAACTGGAACGACTCTCCTACATCAGTTCTGCCTATTTACACGAAGCTTATCAAGGCTGGCTTAAGAATATGGATATACAGGTATGAAATCTTCTGCACCGTTGAATGAGTTTTTCTAAAATGATCGGTGAAATAAGCTACCCATCTGAAGTGGAAATTTCCACTATTTGGATTTAAAAACAGAACAATTAAACTGTATATTTACCAACATAAAGTATTCAACATACAAGCCAAGCATTCTCCCAATAGAGCTTTGGAACTTCAGATCTTGACCATTGCTGTTAGACTTCAGTAAAAACGGACTATAACTCGAATTAAATAAATGATTTGTAGTGGTGACACGGATGGGCTAATTCCCGTAACTTCAACACGGTATAGCTTAAATGAACTTGGACTTCAAATAAAAGAAGAATGGCGTGCTTGGTATAACAACCAGCAGGTAAATACAGTGCTCTATCTTTCTGTCTAACTCTAGTTTTTGTAATATAGCTTGCCGGGATTTGAACTGTGGCTCTGACAAATGACAACAGGTGGGAGGATGGACCATTGGTTATGACGGACTTACCTTTCTGACGGTCCGAGGAGCAGGGCATCAGGTGCCAATGTACACTCCTGAAAGAGCCCTCGCAATGTTCGAGCATTTCATCGGAGATGCGCATCTACCCACATCAAGATCCAGCACATAACCAGGCCCACATGATGGGCTTCTTCTAGTTCTGTTCACGCTTACGATTATAATTTCTCCTCCTTCTATCAAAATCCCATCTCTATTAATAAAGAAGAAAATAGCATAAAAAAAATTGATAATCAAAACAGTAATTAGAATGCCAAAAATAAAATGCTTAATGTTAATGATCAAAAGCTTTGAAATTGTACATTAACATTACTTCTTTCGTAATTACTTCTGCCTGAACGCTCTGGCATTAAATTCGGGAAGTAGCTCTTGTGTGTACCTAAGAAGCAAGCCAAATCTAGAGCACTTGTGTTGGGCAAAATAAGATCAGAACGTTTGAACTGAGAAAAGAAATTGCGCCATCACAATGCACATGTACAGCTTGCACATTTACATTGTCGAAGTGTGTATGGATTCAATTGTAAACTAAGGAGACCTGCTAGTAAATTTCTTTCACTGTATATCCCAGTGCCGGACCATGGTAACAACTGAGATATTTCGGTGGAGGATTTTGAAAGGGATTCATCCACGTTACCTTGTTTTAATGAATGGGATTATTAGCATCATTTTCTTCTTATGGGACTTCAGTGAAACTTATTTTTTTACCACAGAGTTTGTCTGCTCCTTTTTGTGCTTATGTTTATGCAAGTTGAAGTGTTTATCTAGAAAATTATACCGCTCAGTTTGAGTTTTACTGAGCGATTTTGATATTCAGAGTTTACTGTGCAGTCTTTACACTGTGTGTGACAAATTACTTTACATTCACCGTGACACAAATTACTTTCCTGCTAAGCGATTTTCACTTCTGAACTCAGCCCAATTACAAAAGGCTTTAATAATTATTTTTTAAAGCTTTACTCCACTTTTTGTAACTAACCAGTAAATATAAAAGTATATACTTTTTAACATGTGAACTTATGAATTTGTGCCACTATTTGTGTGTGCAATAATTTGAATACAAAATCTTTTAGGCACGGTAAACATGAACTAACATAAACCAAGCAGGTAGATTTTTTTATCAAGAAACATATTCATGATTTTCACTCACTTGAACATAGAAAATATTACTCTCAGTAAGAAAACATAGTATGTATAAATATATTATCTAAACAATCCAACACACTTAACTTGTCCTCTCAATACTTTTGATTTATTCCATAGGAGCTTGAGCTCTCTAGACTTCTCCAAGTGATATATTTCTCAAAAAAATTGTCATACTTCTTCTTAGATTTCTCTCTCATCATAATGATTCTGATTTCCTTTACATGGATACAACCGTTCACTTTTCTTGGAAGCTACGAGAACACATTAAAAATGGTAATAAATTTCTGACTGAAAGAACTTAACTTCAAAAAAACTATACGCCTCCTTAAATATGGTGAGACGTGTGCGCCATCTCGTAGCACATTGACCAACATTGCACATAGATAATGACTAACTAACTAAGCCAACTCAAGCTAGATACGCAACAACTTATAATTAATATTTCCAACACTCCCCCTTAATTATGAGCAGTTGAAAAAGAATTGACTAAGGATTCTCAGTTACTTGTAAAATCAACAACTCCTAAATAGCTACACAAATACTAGAAAGTGTCCCTTGCCAATGGTTTCATGAATATGTCTCCCAGCTAATCTTTAAAAATCTAAACAAATTTCTTTTTTATTTACCAATTCTCTCATGAAATAATACCTGGTGTCAATATGCTTTGTTCCCTTGTGATACACATGGTTATTTGACAATGCAATGGTTGAACTGTTGTCGTAGTAAATTGTTGTGGGCTCTTTCTCAAACCGCGACATATCTTTTAACATTCTGTGAATCCAAATAGCTTGACATGCAAAACTTGTAGCTGCAACATCTTCAACTTCAACTGAAGAAAGAGTCACAATGGGTTGTTTCGTGGTCCACTTGGACCCATGCGCCCTCCAAGTCACCTATGCACACTTAATTCCAATATTTATTAAAATAGCATAATTAATAAATAAAATTGAACTTAGTACATGCCTTCTTCATATTTAATAATTAAAATTTTCCTAGGTAGATTGATTAATTCCACTTTGACCCCCTAGGTGCTTAGCAAGGTCAAGACTTTATATGTCCTTCTAGGAAGGGACATTACATGTGCACGCTCTATATGACTTGCCAACTGGAAATGACTCTCTATGTTACTTTTCAAAATACAGCCTTCACACACTCTCCTTGGTTTTCCAATAAGTGGCAATCCTTTTACCATATTCTTCATGAGCATCATATTCAATCCTCCAAAATTCAAGTGTCCAAATATGAAGTGCCACAACTAAGACTCATCATTTGTCTCTGTATGAAATGCTACTTGTATTTTTGCACCACTATCTTTTTCTTCCTTGGAACAAGGCTTATCTTCTTCTTCATTTCCTTCCTTGAATGTAGCTGCAGATTCCCCATATTGTGCTTCATGAACAACTTGAGTTGTATTTTCCTTCATAGCTGGATTTAATATTAAAGGAAACATACGATTGATTGTCATATGAATGTTGGCGATGAGTTGCTTACTTGGGTACCTATCCAAAATTACACAAAGATTTTTCTTCATATACACTTTGTAGCCTTTTTGCACTAACTATCCAATACTCATCAAATTGTGCTTTAGTCCCACAACATAATAAACATAGGGCGTAACTTTTTTCTCCCCCTTTTTGGTTATAATATCAACATTGCTTTTTCCCAAAATAGTGACTAAGTGAATATTGTTACCAAATGTGACATTAGTTTGAACTCATTCATCTAAACTAGAAAACAAATCTAGATTTCCCATCATATGATTGCTTCTTCTAGAATATAAATACCATATGTTGTAGGGAATTTCTTGAGAAACATTACACTCAACTGGAGAGATTATAGGAATTTCTTCAACAATCCTAGTACATGCCATAAACATAATGCTGGTGGAAGTGCTTGTGTTGCTTTGTTCATTTTGAGTTGGATTATTTTGATCATGTTGTTTCTTCTTGCATTCATACGCAAAATGTCCATATTTCTTGCAATAATGGAACTGTATCCTTGATTTATCAAATATTTGACCACTTGGATGACTGAAATTCTGATTTTGACCTCTAACACCGATATTTGTAGGACTATTGTTGTGCCTACATTTTGAAATACTTCTTCCTCTGCCTCTAGGATTTGATCCCCTGCTTCCTCTTCCATGAATTATAGATGTATGAGTTTCAAAATCATTTTCTAATAACACATTTGATCTATATTCTTAATTGATGAGTGAGGCTTGCAACTCATCAAGTGTAAACTGACTCAAGTCTTTTGTTTCTTCCAAGTCCACAAATAGAGGATCAAATTTAGAAGGGAGACCTCTAAGAACCTTTTCTACAACCTTTTTGTCATCTATAGTTTCTCCATGAAACTTCATTTGGTTTATCAGGCCAACAAATTCGGTATAAAACTATTCTGCTGAATCTGTATCTGTCATTGACAAATTCTCAAACTCTCTTTTAAGAATATTTAATTTAGTAGCCCTTACCTTGTCCAAACCTTGGTAGGCAGTTTGCAGAGTATCGTGCGCTTCCTTGTTTTTCTTGGTTGTTTCTACTCTTAGGAGTATGGTCTCATGCATTGCTTAATGTATGCAAAATATGACTTTTCCATCCTTTTTCCTTTGCTTCTTCAGAGCATCCTTCTCATCTTGTGTGAAAGCATTATATGATGTATGATATGTTGGTTTTGCATAGCCATTTTCAATTATCTCTCATACACTTGAACACTGAACAGATCCTTCATGGTTAGAGACCAATATCAATAATTCTTCCTTATAAAGATGGTATTTTGTAGGCTTGACATTTATGCACAGAAGTGGAAGCCATTTTTTTTTAATTCTTCAAATTCACCTCCTTGAAATAGAGCTTTTGTTCTTCCTGAACCTACTTTGATACCATTTCTAGAAAATTATACAGTGCAGTTTGGGTTTTACTACACAATTTTTCTATTCACAGTTTATTGTGTAGTCTTTACACTCACTGTGAGACAAATTACTTTACCACGAAGTGATTTTTCCTTGAGAACTCCACGTAATAACAAAAGACGTTAGTAATTATTTTATAAATATTTACTCCACCTTTTGTAACTAAAATATATTCATCGCACATATATAAAATTAAATACTTTTACCATGTGAAATTTTATGAACCCAAAAATTAGAACCTAGAACTTAGTTCCGTCACGACATATAAGGACACAACCCTAAATTTTTGTGCAGCAATTTGAATTTCTCAAACAAAATATTTTACGTGTGCCAAATATGAACTCACATAAAACAAGAAGTCAAATTTTTTATCTTCATTATAAAAGAAACATATATATGATTTTCACGCACTTGAACATACAAAATATGTGCGACATGAAATACCCTTAGGAATAACAGAGAGTATGTGTAAATCTATTAATGAAACAAAATAGGGGTAGCCATAGTTGCATATACAACATTCAATCCAACACACATAGCTTGTGCTCTCAATACTCTTGTTTTCTTCTCTATGAGCTTGAACTCTCTATACTTCTCCAACTAATATATTCTCAAAACAATTCTTAGACTTCTTCTTAGAATTCTCTCTTATGATAATGATTCTAATTTCCTTTACAAAGATACAACCACCAACTTCTCTCGGAAGCCACCAAAACACATATTAAAGATGGTAATAAATTTGTAATTGAAATCTACCTAAGAACTTGACTTCTAAAATACTATGCATCTGCTTAAATATGGTGAGATGTGTGTGCCATATCCTAACAGACTGAATGAGATTGCAGACTAACAATGACTGATTGACAAAGCCTACACAAGCTAGATACGCAACAACTCGTAATTAATATTTCCATTTAATCATTAAAGTAGCGAAAATCTAAAACTCTTTGTTGTTTATGATTATTGGATCTATAAAATATATTAATATCATGGGAGAAATGTGAAATTATAAATCACAACAAATCTAAGAGTTGAGTGTACCTCACAGAGAAAGAATGAGCAGAAAAGATGAATTAGAGTGAAAACTGTAGTAAAAATGAGCAGACAATTAATCATGCATGAGAAATCAGATAGGAGCAGAATAATGTCACATGATCCAATAATCAGTATAGTAAAAAATGATGTTACAATGGATAAAATTCGAATCACACGGGATAATTCGAACCTCAGCTGTTCTAGCATAGGAATTGTCACCACTGGAGTGCTTCGGAAGACTCAAACTCAACCAAACTGATCCTAAACTTAGTTAACTAAAGACACAATTAGTTAACTAACCAAGGAGGGCACATTAATGAGTTTTCCATGCAAAACAGTCAGAAAAGGGTGCATGAGGCCACAATCAGTGGCATTCGAAGCATAAACCCCCCACAAGAGTGAGCTAACTCAGGTGGACTGAACTAGAACACCGAATTGGATCCTAAAATGTAGGGAACTGCCTCTAGTGGTCCTAAAATCATGCATGGAGGGTGCATTAGGTGGATACTGAGTCCCAAATGACATTTGCACACCTCTAGGGGAAAATAACATCACTAAGTACTAGCAAATGGTAAATAATGCAAGTAGGACAAGGGTGGAGTATTAAAAATATCCTAACACCCCCCTTTAATCCATACTTGTGAATATCGGGCCCTGGTTACTAAGACCCAAAGGTCACCCATATAATCAAATAAATGATAAAAGCTAAAAGAACTGTCCATGAACCAAGGAAATGGGGAAAAACCTCATGGGAAAAATACCCCTCCTAAAAAAGGAACAACAATAGGGAATTCAAAGAACCTTCATACTAAGCAGAGAAGGAAAAAAATTTCCTGAGTGAAATCCTTTGCAAAAATATTGGCAATCTGCTTCTATATAGGATAACAATGCAGGTGCTAGATCTAGATATGCTTCTCTAATGTACCTCTCATCGTGTAGAAGTTGTATTTTCCAAAACAAGTATTTCAGGAACCCTTCGTGCTATTGGAGCGAATGGCTCATTGTGGTCCAAATAATGAACCTTTGAGTACCCTTTGTCAGGAAACCAAGATTTGTACTTGGCTATAGATCCCCCATGGAAAGTCTCTTTAAGAGATTGTGGATCAAACCCCACCATGATGTAGCACCTCTATGAGAGAAGTGGATCTGCATGACATAGTGCAAGTTTTGCATGATACTGAGATCTGGTGGTTCTATGGTTAGATGGATCCCCAACTCTGTTCCCAGCAGCTACAAGGACTTTGCAAGCCCATATTGGACTTGGCCATGGATTGGGAACATGTGTTGGATCTAGATCTGAATCTTCTTGAACTTTATTCTCAACATCAAGATCTTGATCCTCATCTTCATTGGAAGAGATATCAATCTGATCTTCATCACATGCCAATGGGGTAGGCAGAGAGCATGGAAAAAAATGGGAGAATTCATATGCCTTAGAGGCATGGTTTGCAAACCCTTTCACTATAATCTTCCCAGTAGAGATATTTGCAATCTCAACTATGTCAGGACCAAAGACCACATTCTTCGGTGAACCTGTGTGAGTCATCTGATATACAAACAACAAATTTGCTAACAAAGAAGGCACAAATATAACATTTTTGAACTTCCCATGCTCCAGATGTACTTAGCCCTTCCCTTCAACCGAGATCTAAGAGTTATCTCCCATGGGAATAATCAGACCATATTTGAGATCTAGAGAAGAAAATGATTCTCTGGAGGCAACCATGTGGTTGGAGGCTCTTAAATCTATGAGGAGGGCTTGTGATTTCAAAAATTCAGCCTTCAGTGCATGGCATCTCTCATGACCATCAAACTCACTTCCAAAATTAGTCTCTCTTGCACCTTTTGGGAGGGAAATGTTGTGTTATTCAAGAAGCTTGGTCATATGATATATCTTATTCCGCATGCAAGATCTCTTTGGGTGGTTTTCTTTCTTGCAATAGGAACACTTGGATTTCTCAAATCTCTTTTGTTTGTCCTTCTTGGAGCTGGAGGCTCCTTCCGATGGAATTGACTTGGCATCCTGCTTGGGTTCAGATTGCCTATTCTCCTTTCCCTTGTGCTTCCCCTTTTGATTCGCACTTTTTGCTTCTCCAACCAGAAGAACTTGATCTTTGGATGCCTTCAAGGAATGCATTTGGATCAATTTGTCTTGGTCTTGGATGAGAGATTCAGTGAAAACCTCTAAGGATGGAATCTTCCAACCAGGAATTGACATTCACCCTGAATGGAAGGTAGATACAAATATGGAGAACTCAGGACCTAGCTTGCTTAGAATGGATAGAACCAACTGCTCATCCTTCTTCTCAATGCCACACTACTTGCATTGCAAAACCAAAGATTTGAATTTTGAAAAGAATTGTTGGATGGTCTCGAAACTGCTCAGTTGAAGAGAAATCAACTCATTTTACAAAATATGGCCCCTTAACTCATATTGTTTTCCAAAGAGGGTATTCCTCTTCACCCAAACCTCTTTTGGAGTCTTCAATCCATTAAGGTGGAAGAGTAGATCTCTGGAAATATGAATACACATGAAACCGAATGCGTCATCTAATCTATTCAGATACTTGGCCTTCTCCACAGCTGCTTGGGGTTTGAACTCCTTCCCCATTTTTACCTTGTATAGTGACTTGTTGTGCAATACCATCTACATATCATCCCTCCAATCAAGTTAATTGAAGGGTTTCAGGATCCTGGGAGAGAGATGAGAGTTTGAATTGTCCATGAGAATTCCTGGAGTGAATACAAGGTGAAACTGCTACACTAAAAAAACTTTTGAATAACCTACAAAAAACTCTCAATTTTGGAGATAGAATACTAATGAGCACTGCTTTAGGACAATAGGCACTTTTTTTGGATCCTTCACACCTAGCTAGAAATCAAAGGATTTCTCCAATGAATTCAATGCAATGGTACTAGGATTTGTTGTGGAAATCTAGAGGCTTCTGGTGCACTACTGAAAGCAATTGCTCAACCTACGCTCAAATGGATCTGATACCATGTGAAATTCTAAATCACAACAGATCTAAGAGCTGAGTGTACCTCACAGAGAAAGAATGAGCAGAAAAGATGAATTAGAGTGAAGGGTGATTCCGTGAAGATGGGTAACTCTTTTTTTCCAAATATGGCGATGAAAAATGGAAATTTTACCCATATATTAAATTGAAGCCCTCAAAACTCATATTTTCCATATGAATGTTGACATGCGGTTAAAAAAAAAATGTAGAGAATTATGTTGGATTTCCAATGATATTTTTTTAAAAATATACCAATGTCATTTATCATGTTAAATTTTCATTTAATGAAATGTGTGTCCTTAAAAATTTGAAGAGCAAATAACAAGTGGCTCATGTGTGTGCAAAATAATTTAATGGTAAAGTAATAATTAAAAAAAATGAAATATGTGATCATGATCTAGACATAATGCACTAGTGTGTACATATTTTTCTTTTAATTTTCTCTAAAAATTATAATAATTATTATTTTTCGAAACTGACTAGGGAATATTTCAGTCACATTTTGCACACATGTGCGTGTGTGCGCAAAATATTTTGATTGTTTACATAATTTCCAAAACTAAAAATACCATTTTGAAGATGACGCATTGATGTAGTGCCTATATATTTGTTCAAAATTTTTGGATGTATATTTGGAATGTTGTTGATTTATCTTTGAGCTCCTTCAAAGTTGTCAACAGGGTTTTCTAGGGTAAGCTTTAGAAGAAATTAAAAAAAAAATGGCATACGAAGATAAAAATTCATAAATTATATGTACATGGATAGAGGATGCAATGACGAATCCAACGTTATCAAGCCCTCCCATTAATGTGCATTTAATGACATAGTTTATGCTTGTGAAAGACAGACCAAATTTGTTTTATGTAGTGAAAAGGGTTTTTGGCCTGTTTTTAGGCCCTCAATTGAGCTATTTGCTCGATCGAGGTTTTTAAAAAACCTTGATTGAGGGATAAAACAAACCTCGATCGAGGTTAGTTGCTCGATCGAGGTTTTGAAAAAAGGCCTCGATCAAGGAATTGTGTGTGTAAATAAAACATAAAAAGGAACTCGGGAAAGGAGTTGGACAATTAATGTTGCCAACCACCATTCCCACTCAAAATTAACAAGAAACCTCTATATAATCACTTAAAAATTACCAAAAAACACTTATGTAATTCATTGTTAATTTACTTTCAAGTAGAGCCATGTGAATTTGATGTTGTTCAATTAGAGTTCATTAGACATGTAAGAAGTATTATTGTTGTTCAATTAGAATTCATTAGACATGTAAGAAGTATTATTGTTGTTCAATTTCATATTACATATTGTTGTTTGTTATAACAATTTGAAAAATTATTTGTTTGTTTTCATTGTAGTTTGATGGAGTGCAAAAGAAAACGACAAAGGATAGTTATCATCCTCCTTCTTTATGCTGATGATATTGTTCTTATGGAAGTTGTCCATTTGATCTCAATAAACAAATAAGAATTCTCAAATATTTCTGCTCTAACATGGGTATGACTATTAACACCGACAAGACAAAAGTTATGATTATAAAATCTAAGAAAGACACCTACACAAATTTCATTTATGACAACAGTAAACTGGATGGAGTGACTTCTTACAAATATCTTGGAATTGATATTCATCACAAGCTCAATTGGAACCATAGCATTGAGAAAATGATTAATGGAGGATGGAAAGCTTATTTTGGTCTTGAAAATAATTATAAATCAGCCAACCTCTTCATGTGGGATAAAAAAGTTCTTCTTTGAAACTCTTGTCATCCATGTTATCTTATAGGGTTGGGAAGTATGGGGGTGCAACATTTCTAGAGAATCTTGGAGAAAGATTGAGCGAATTAAGAAGCAGTTTATAACTTATAACCTCAAAATTAAAAGCAATACCCATTATCCTATTCTCCTCATAGAAGTGGGTCTTTCCCCCATCGAGAGCATGGCTATGACTAGGCATCTGATGTACAAGAAAAAAAAAAATAACATGGGAAATGAGAGACTTCCTAAAATTGCTTTAAATTCAAGTCAAAAGCAACTACGCCTCATGCTAAGTTGGTGCAAAGATATGATGGATTGGTTAGACCATTGGGGCATTGATGAAAATGACACTTTACAGAATATTGATAATGTCAAAAATATTATTACCTTTAAGTTTAAAGAGAAATCGTGGTGCGAAGAAAATTTAGCTTCCAAGAGAAAACTAAGATACTAGAAGGAGGTCATTAACTATGATTTGGAAGATCAGAGATATATCTTGATAGTAACTAGTTCAAAGAAGAAAATTAATATAGCCAATATTAGAACGAACTCCCATGAGCTTCATAGTGAAACAAGGTGTTGGTCTATTCCCAAAACTCCGTCGGGTCGAAGGGATTTGCCATCTTTTTGAGTCTATGAAAATCATTTTCTCTTAGAGTGACGTGCTTACACCCACATTAGATGCGAGTTTCATAGTATTTGCTACAATACAAACCTTACTAATCTCCTAACTTGCCAAAACTATAGTGAGCTTGGAAAGCTTCTTACCAAGCTTTTTGAGCATAGGAACAAAAGTTTAAAACAAACCAAGTAATAACTTTCTTAAGGTGAGATAGACTAAAGTTAATCTTAGTGGACATTAATCATCATCATCATCATCATGAAAATAATATTTTATTTATTTCTTTTTAAATTTATTTATCTTTTATTTAATTGATTAAAAATGTGAAGTGATGTTAGTCATCATTTAAAATACAATAGAAAGAGGACTTGTTATTCATTATATTATCTTATATATAAAAGGAAAATTTATTCAAAACATTTTATTCATTACACTATTTTATATATAAAAGGTATGTTTTAAGCAACTTTGTTGTTTATTTGATTATTTTTAATTTATGTTAAGTATTATATTAAAATTTATTATAAAACTACATAAATTAATAGTAAAATATGAAATCCAAATGTTTTATTTAATTGAGTTGAGAAAGACCAAGTGTTAGGGAGAATATTGTTAAGTAAAATTAAAACTAAAATAGATCCATCCTAAATTCAAATTTATAATAAATTTTTTTATGAAAAATTTAATCTATATTAAAAAATTTTGAAGTGACAAATTTCTTAAAAGAAATTCATAATATTAAAAATAATTATTTAGTATTTTTTTTTATCATCTAATCAATTATTAAGAAAAGAAAGACTATTTTCACACACAAAATATATTAAAAAATTTTGAAGTGACAACTTTCTTAAAAGAAATTCATAATATTAAAAATAATTATTTAGTATTTTTTTTTATCATCTAATCAATTATTAAGAAAAGAAAGACTATTTTCACACACAAAATATATTAAAAAATTTTGAAGTGACAAATTTCTTAAAAGAAATTCATAATATTAAAAATAATTATTTAGTATTTTTTTTTATCATCTAATCAATTATTAAGAAAAGAAAGACTATTTTCACACACAAAATATATTAAAAAAATTTGAAGTGACAAATTTCTTAAAAGAAATTCATAATATTAAAAATAATTATTTAGTATTTTTTTTTATCATCTAATCAATTATTAAGAAAAGAAAGACTATTTTCACACACAAAATATATTAAAAAATTTTGAAGTGACAAATTTCTTAAAAGAAATTCATAATATTAAAAATAATTATTTAGTATTTTTTTTTATCATCTAATCAATTATTAAGAAAAGAAAGACTATTTTCACACACAAAATATATTGAAAAATTTTGAAGTGACAAATTTCTTAAAAGAAATTCATAATATTAAAAATAATTATTTAGTATTTTTTTTTATCATCTAATCAATTATTAAGAAAGAAAGACTATTTTCACACACAAAATATATTTTTCTATTATCTAATGTTACACACAAGTTACATATTTATTAAATAAAAAAATTCTCTAGTTCCATGAATTGTGAATCTAAATTACTATAACACTCTAACACCAACTCACAATCTATGTGAGTTCCACACAACTCAACAAACCACCATATATCTAATATTCATAAAAACATTACTTCCAACAACAATTACCAATTACCTTATCTGCACCGTTACTTCCAACGACAATTACCTTATCTACACCATGTTTACGTTATAAATATGCGTCAGTTCCCACACCTAGTCACTCCAATCTGCGTGCGGCTCCGTGTTCTCTTGCGTGTTTTTACGGTTGTGGAGTCATGGCGTTGTCTACTTCTTCTACACGTGCCCATGAGTTGGTATGCATTCTGGCTCTAGTTTTGATCATGTTCTCGCAGTGTACGGCCCAAAATGGAGGACTCCCGGAAGCAGAAGCCGACAGAGTTGTGAATCTTCCCGGCCAGCCGCCGGTCGATTTCGCTCATTATGCGGGATATGTGACAGTGAACAACCAGAGCGGCAAGGCTCTGTTTTATTGGTTCTTTGAAGCTACTAAGAACGCGTCGCAGAAGCCTCTTGTTCTCTGGCTGACTGGAGGTACTTTAACTACTTATGTTTCATGGCTCCTGTTAATGGTAACATGGTAACATAGCAATGAAGTAACGGCCAAAGTTGTTTATATAATATTGAAATTCAGGACCAGGCTGCTCATCAATTGGAGGTGGAGCGTCACTGGAGTTGGGGCCGTTTTTGGTAGAGAAGAACACATCGCTTCTTCGGTTGAACGAGTATTCTTGGAATAAAGGTTCTTCATCATTCTCTTCCAATTGCTCAGCGGAATTTACCTCTCGGCCTTACACTACTGGGAAAATTTTTGATTTTATTTAATCGTTTTTCGATTTTTAAACGTAATTGAAAGTCTTCTCTTATTAGAATTTGTTTTCACATAATGAATCATTTCAATTGTTTTTCTATTTTTTTTTTCTCTTTTATGGTAAACCACTTTATAATTATTAATTTTAATATTTTCATAATAGAAAATATATATCCATGTTATTTATTTACTGTTTTCAGTTCTTTTACCTTTTTTATTATTGATATTCACTTTTTAAATTTTGTTGTTTTTAAATTACTAATATGAAAAGTTGTTTTGAGACCATTATTTTGAGATCATTTTTTTAAATGCTTTATTGAAATTGAATTTCCTATCACATTTCATATGGAAATAAGGATAGTACTTTTGGATATTATATAAAAAAAGGTTAGCTAATCTCTCTTATATATATATATAATAGTAACTTTGTTTTTAGTATAATTTTAAAATTAATTGTTTATTTTTAATTAATTAGTTAAGTTCTTCAGTTTTGGAAAAAAAACAGTAATAATATTATTTTTTCTGGTAGAAACTTTGATTAATTTTTGGAACATTTCTTAACTTTATCATCTTTCCTAACATTTAAGTCAATTTAGAATAATTAAAATAAAGTAAGATATAAAAAAAAGTTACCTATATCTAAAATTTTAACCAAATTTATCTTAAAAAAATCCCTAAAAAAGTACTGGATTTGCTATTAAATTAACTCACTCTTAAATTCTTAAGATTATATATATTAAATTAACCTACTTCTTATTCTTAAGATTATATATTACATTAACCTACATCTTATTAAGATTATATCTATATAGATTAAACGAATAACCTTGCATTTATAGACTTTCTCCCATTTCAAAGAAACAAAACAAAAAATCCCCAAAAATTGTGAATTGCTTTAAAACCCTGCCAGTTTTTTCTAACGGTGTTCTTTTCACTGTTATTTATAGAGGCAAATATATTATTCCTGGACTCACCGGTTGGAGTTGGATTCTCCTATACAAATACATCCTCCGATTTGTATCATCTTGGAGACAATATTACAGGTACCTTATTATTATTCACGTTGGTTTGGTTTCGTCTTTGCGGAGTCTTAAACTTAAATATTATTATGTCTAAAAGCTAAAAGTGCTGATTAAAGATCTACCCCATATTGAACTTGCAGCCGAGGATTCGTACGTTTTTCTGTTGAATTGGTTGGAAAGGTTTCCAGTGTATAAATCTCGAGACTTTTACATAGCGGGAGAGAGTTATGCAGGTAAGTTGGAATGTTTATATAATTTTATGATATAAGATTAAGATTCTTGTTGGAATGTTTATATAATTTTATGTTGAATTGTTGTAGTAAATTGTTGTGGGTTCTTTCTCAAACCACGACATATCTTTTAACATTCTGTGAATCCAAACAGCTTGACATGCAGCACTTGTAGCTGCAACATATTCAATTTCAACTGAAGAAAGAGTCACAATGGGTTGTTTCTTTGAAACCCATGATACTACTCCTATACTAAAATGAAAAGTATACCCGGATGTGCTTTTCCTATCATCCATGTTGCCTCCCTCCCCAATGAATGTTAGTGTATCCAATGAGTCTGAAATCTTCTAAAGTAGAGTACAATATGCCAAATTCTTTTGTGCCACTTACATATCTCATAATTCTTTTACGGGCTCTCCATTGCGAGTCCTTTGGATACTCCATAAACCTTGAGAGTAAGCTGACTCCATACATAATATCTGGCCTTGTCGCAGTAAGATACATAAGGCTTCAAACCATCCTTTTGAATAGTATAGGATCAACATTTGATCCATCATCCTCCTTGCTTAGTTTCAATCTCCTTATCAATGGTGTTGGGGAAGAATTGCAATTAACCATATTGAAACTTTTCAAGACTCGTTTGCATATTTGGATTATGAAATAAATACACCATCTTTGGATTAATGAACTTCAATGCCCATAAAATATCTCATAAGTCCCAAATGAGAGACACTTTGTTTCATACTTGTCCAAGATTCATGAGGAACTTTGTTCTTCACACTCTTCATTGTACATATGTTCATAATGTATAGAGCATTTGCTACTGCCTTAGCCCAATATTCATTTGACAAATTTTTGGCTTCCAGCATAGTGCCTACCATCTCCATAATGGTTCTAATATTTCTCTCCATGACACCATTTTTCCATGGTGTATAGTGTGCAATAAATTGCTTATGTATGCCATGAGATTTATAGAAATTTAGAAAATCATTTGATACATATTCACCAACTCTATTTGTCCTTAAAACCTTGATATAGTAGCCACTTTCCTTCTCCACAAGTGCTTAAACTGCTGAAAACATCCAAATGCATCATATTTATGTTTTAAGAAATGAACCCAAGTTTTTCTTGTGAAATCACCAATAAATGTGAGAAAATAAGTGCATACTCCTATGGATGGTGTTTGCATTGGCCTACAGATATATGAATGTACAATTTCAAGTGGTGTGCTGTAATATCCTTGGGAAGATTAAACAAGATATTAACTCAACTCCTAAAAGATTTCATAAATTTTCCTAGTAAAATTTCTGTCAATTCCTTCGAATGGTGCAGGAGGTAAGTGAGGGGCACTGAGGTACGGAATGAGGATGGTGGGATGAATCTTTAATTCTGGAAAATGTATGAGGTTAGGTGCAGCATTAGAAAAACATATCAGAGTGAGAGTCCTAAGCACAAAGCACTGGGGCCATTTATGTTTCGGACATCAGCTATCGCTGAAGCCTATCACAAAGCTTCCTGGGCACACTAGCATATGCTTACTAGATTGGATGGGTTCCTATGAGTTAATGATAGAGTTTATATCAGTCAAATGAGGGCTGGTTATGTTCAGGAAAGTATTTTTGTAGACTTGGGAGAGTTAGGGAAAAATTGGGGTTTTCGGGCTCTCCCGAGATTACTGAGCTAGTATTTTTCTTAACTTTCCAAGAAAGGTCTAAAGGCTTTCAAACTCTGATATTTTGGACTGATATGGATATTATATTGAGTTATCAATCTCCTCCAACTGATAGAATGCAAAATGGACTCTCAGAAAATATTTAGCAGTAAATATGGTGAAACTAGTCTAGAATAAGCTCCCAACTAGCTAGTCTTGCATATTAATCCATCAAACTGCTCCAATAAATGATAAAATATGTTATGATATTAAATAAGGCTCTGATATAATATAATGAATAGATGCAAGTCAAAAATAATATATGAGAACTCTTCTTCTATTGATTTAACTGCCTTTCAAAACAACAGTGCCTCACAGGCTAAATATTCATTACATTTGATGGAGAATGGAGAGAAGAATTAGAATATTACTGTGGCTCTGATATGGAGTTAGAATCAGGTCATCTACAGGTCATATGACAATAATTTGTTGCTTACTGAGCTTCTAAACTTGACTGGGGCGCATTCACTAAGTCATCCCTCTCCGTTAGGGAAAAATCCTCTAGATTTAGCTGTGAATGTGAGAATGAGTGAGAAGAGAAGTATGGATCTGATATGAAGCTGGTTACTGATATTGAAAACCTCTAATGTCTGCAACAATGGCTGTACCAACTCTCATTCAGCTCTTGGTTGCACTCCCAAGATCTATCTTCTTCAACGGATGAATCTTCACCAAAACTAGCTGTAGAATCACTGCTGGAGGAATCCTATTCTCCAAATAACTAAGGATATTCAATGGAGGCTAGAAGCATATGTTAATGGCTGTAATATCTTGATATGAACTTGCACAACACTCACTGGAAACTATGGGCCTTGGGGCACATCACCCAAGAAGCACAACTCAGGCACATCACTCAACTAGAGAAGCATCAGAGCTCTCATGAGAAAACATAAATGATCAAATGTTTTTCAATGGAGTTAGTTGGATTCTTTTATAAACTTCATGATGACCTACTGAGAAGGTTACTTGGATTGGTGACCTATGAGAGTAGGTTACCCACTTGCCCATTCTACTCCAAAGCCATGAGGATACCACCTTGGGATAATTAGCAAGTTTAGCTCATCCAAAATGGAAAGTGCACCCTCCTTGAGAAGATAGAAGTTTATCTTAACACAAGATGTTTTCTTTATTGATAAACTTGGTCTGAATTAGAAACTGCGCCCTCAACTTACTTGCTTTTGGGGCTGACATGCTTTTGTCTCTTTTTTAGAAATTGCACCTTCAAAGTTTCATGCTTTTTAACTATGGCATCTTTTCTGTAGTTGCCTCTTTTGTCCTAGATTTCCTCTTTGACTGAATTGGTATGCTCCATCTTTTTTGGCTTGAGTGATTTTGTTAATTTTCTTGATTTGCTTGATTGTTGCCATTAATGAATGCCAACTCATGGTCCACTTGGACCCATGCGCCCTCCAAGTCACCTATGCACACTTAATTCCAATATTTATTAAAATAACATAATTAATAAATAAAATTGAACTTAGTACATTCCTTCTTCATATTTAATAATTAAAATTTTCCTAGGTAGATTGATTAATTCCACTTTGACCCCTAGGTGCTTAGCAAGGTCAAGACTTTATATGTCCTTCTAGGAAGGCACATTACATGTGCATGCTCTATATGACTTGCCAACTGGAAATGACTCTCTATGTTGCTTTCCAAAAATACAGCCTTCACACACTCTCTTTGGTTTTCCAATTAGTGGCAATCCTTTTACCATATTCTTCATGAGCATCATATTCAACCCTCCAAAATTCAAGTGTCCAAATATGAAGTGCCGCAACTAAGACTCATCATTTGTCTTTGTATGAAATGCTACTTGTATTTTTGCACCACTGTCTTTTTCTTCCTTGGAACAAGGCTTATCTTCTTCTTCATTTCCTGCCTTGAATGCAGCTCCAGATTCCCCATATTGTGCTTCATGAACAACTTGAGTTGTATTTTCCTTCATAGCTTGATTTAATATTAATGGAAACATACGATTGCTTGTCATATGAATGTTGGCGATGAGTTGCTTACTTGGGTACCTATCCAAAATTACACAAAGATTTTTCTTCATATACACTTTGTAGCCTTTTTGCACTAACTGTCCAATACTCATCAAATTGTGTTTTAGTCCCACAACATAATAAACATAAGGCGTAACTTTTTTCTCCCCCTTTTTGGTTAGAATATCAACATTACATTTCCCAAAATAGTGACTAAGTGAATATTGTTACCAAATGTGACATTAGTTTGAACTCATTCATCTAAACTAGAAAAAAAATCTAGATTTCCCATCATATGATTGCTTCTTCTAGAATATAAATACCATATGTTGTAGGGACTTTCTTGAGAAACATTACACTCAACTGGAGAGATTATAGGAATTGCTTCAACAGTCCTAGTACATGCCATAATCATAATGCTGGTGGAAGTGCTTGTGTTGCTTTGTTCATTTTGAGTTGGATTATTTTGATCATGTTGTTTCTTCTTGCATTCATATGCAAAATGTCCATATTTCTTGCAATAATGGAACTGTATCCTTGATTTATCAAATATTTGACCACTTGGATGACTAAAATTCTGATTTTGACCTCTAACACCGACATTTGTAGGACTATTGTTGTGCCTACATTTTGAAATACTTCTTCCTCTGCCTCTAGGATTTGATCCCCTGCTTCCTCTTCCATGAATTATAGATGTATGAGTTTCAAAATCATTTTCTAATAACACATTTGATCTATATTCTTAATTGATGAGTGAGGCTTGCAACTCATCAAGTGTAAACTGACTCAAGTCTTTTGTTTCTTCCAAATCCACAAATAGAGGATCAAATTTAGAAGAGAGACCTCTAAGAACCTTTTCTACAGCCTTTTTGTCATCTATAGTTTCTCCATGAAACTTCATTTGGTTTATCGGGCCAACAAATTCGGTATAAAACTATTTTGCTGAATCTGTATCTATCATTGATAAATTCTCAAACTCTCTTTTAAGAATATTTAATTTAGTAGCCCTTACCTTGTCCAAACCTTGGTAGGCAGTTTGCAGAGTATCATGCGCTTCCTTAGTTGTCTTGGTTGTTTCTACTCTTAGGAGTATGGTCTCATGCATTGCTTAATGTATGCAATATATGACTTTTCCATCCTTTTTCCTCTGCTTCTTCAGAGAATCCTTCTCATCTTGTGTGAGAGCATTATATGATGTATGATATGCTGGTTTTGCATAGCCATTTTCAACTATCTCTCATACACTTGAACACTGAACAGATCCTTCATGGTTATAGACCAATATCAATAATTCTTCCTTATAAAGATGGTATTTTGTAGGCTTGACATTTATGCACTAGAAGTGGAAGCCATTTTTTTTTAATTCTTCAAATTCACCTCCTTGAAATAGAGCTTTTGTTCTTCCTGAACCTACTTTGATACCATTTCTAGAAAATTATACAGTGCAGTTTGGGTTTTACTAAATTTTTCTATTCACAGTTTATTGCGTAGTCTTTACACTCACTGTGAGACAAATTACTTTACCACGAAGTGATTTTTCCTTGAGAGCTCCACGTAATAACAAAAGACGTTAGTAATTATTTTATTAATATTTACTCCACCTTTTGTAACTAGAATATATTCATCGCACAGATATAAAATTAAATACTTTTACCATGTGAAATTTTATGAACCCAAAAATTAGAACCTAGAACTTAGTTTCGTCACGACATATAAGGACACAACCCTAAATTTTTGTGCAGCAATTTGAATTTCTCAAACAAAATATTTTACGTGTGGCAAATATGAACTCACATAAAACAAGAAGTCAAATTTTTTATCTTCATTATAAAAGAAACATATATATGATTTTCACGCACTTGAACATACAAAATATGTGCAACATGAAATACCCTTAGGAATAACAGAGAGTATGTGTAAATCTATTAATGAAACAAAATACGGGTAGCTATAGTTGCATATACAACGTTCAATCCAACACACATAGCTTGTGCTCTCAATACTCTTACTTTCTTCTCTATGAGCTTGAACTCTCTATACTTCTCCAACTGATATATTCTCAAAAAAATTCTTAGACTTCTTCTTAGAATTCTCTCTTATGATAATGATTCGGATTTCCTTTACACAGATACAACCACCAACTTCTCTTGGAAGCCACCAAAACACATATTAAAGATAGTAATAAATTTGTAATTGAAATCTACCTAAGAACTTGACTTCTAAACTACTATGCATCTGCTTAAATATGGTGAGATGTGTGTGCCATATCCTAACATACTGAATGAGATTGCAGACTAACAATGACTGATTGACAAAGCCAACACAAGCTAGATAGGCAACAACTCGCAATTAATATTTCCATTTAATAATTAAAGTAGCGAAAATCTAAAACTCTTTGTTGTTTATGATTATTGGATCTATAAAATATATTAATATCATGGGAGAAATGTGAAATTATAATCAGAACAAATCTAAGAGTTGAGTGTACCTCACAGAGAAAGAATGAGCAGAAAAGATGAATTAGAGTGAAAACTATAGTAAAAATGAACAGACAATTAATCATGCATGAGAAATCAGATAGGAGCAGAATAATGTCACATGATCCAATAATCAGTATAGTAAAAAATGATGTTACAATGGATAAAATTCGAATCACACAGGAGAATTCGAACCTCAGTTATTCTAGCATAGGAATTGTCGCCACTGGAGTGCTCCTGAAGACTCAAACTCAACCAAACTAATCCTAAACTTAGTTAACTGAAGAAACAATTAGTGAACTAACCAAGGAGGGCACATTAGTGAGTTTTCCATGCAAAACAGTCAGAAAAGGGCGCATGAGGCCACAATTAGTGGCATTCGAAGCATAAACCCCCCACAAGAGTGAGCTAACTCAGGTGGACTGAACTAGAACACCAAATTGGATCCTAAAATGTAGGGAACTGCCTCTAGTGGTCCTAAAATCATGCATGGAGGGTGCATTAGGTGGCTACTGAGTCCCAAATGACATTTGCACACCTCTAGGGGAAAATAACACCACTAAGTACTAGCAAATGGTAAATAATGCAAGTAGGACAAGGATGGAGTATTAAAAATATCCTAACACCCCCCTTTAATCCATACTTGTGAATATCGGGCCCTAGTTACTAAGACCAAAGGTCACCCATACAATCAAATAAATGATAAAAGATAAAAGAACTATCCATGAACCAAGGAAATGGGGAAAAACCTCATGGGAAAAATACCCCTCCTAAAAAAGGAACAATAGGGAATTCAAAGAACCTTCATACTAAGCAGAGAAGGAAAAAACTTTCCTGAGTGAAATCCTTTGCAAAAATATTGGCAATCTGCTTCTATGTAGGATAACAATGCGGGTGCTAGATCTAGATATGCTTCTCTAATGTACCTCCCATCGTGTAGAAGTTGTATTTTCCAAAACAAGTATTTCAGGAACCCTTCGTGCTACTGGAGCGAATGGCTCATTGTGGTCCAAATCATGAACCTTTGAGTACCCTTTGTTAGGAAACCAATATTTGTACTTGGTTATAGATCCACCATGGAAAGTCTCTTCAAGAGATTGTGGATCAAACCCCACCATGATGTAGCACCTCTATGAGAGAAGTGGATCTGCATGACATAGTGCAAGTTTTGCATGATACTGAGATCTGGTCGTTCTATGGTTAGATGGATCCCCAACTCTGTTCCCAGCAACTAAAAGGACTTTGCGAGCCCATATTTGTTAAGTTCAA
This sequence comes from Larix kaempferi, assembly GCA_027924585.1. Taxonomy (NCBI): domain Eukaryota; kingdom Viridiplantae; phylum Streptophyta; class Pinopsida; order Pinales; family Pinaceae; genus Larix; species Larix kaempferi. The sequence continues at coordinate 4,145,833 of BSBM01000012.1, read as the reverse complement.
ACCAAATAGACAAGCAAGATCACTGAAAGAAGCATAATCACAAGATAGACACAGAATATACCCTGGGAAACCCTCATGGGGTAGAAAACCCAGCAAAGCTTTCCTCAATAAGATGATCAACCAAAATACAAGATGTGCTCCCTCCTTCCTTTCCTCCTTAGCAGATCTCCCAGACAAGTGCGCCACTTTTCACAAGTGAGTGAGTGTGTCTAATGAGGAGTTCACCTCCTCTATTTATACTGACTCCTCACTGACTAAAATACCCAATGGGGCCGACCTCTCCTGGAGAAGTCTAATAACCCCTAAAATATTAACTCAGGGCCGACCCCCACATGGTGGGTCTAATAACCCTAGTTCCACAACTTCTCGGAGGAATAAACATCTCTGGATACATAGTAGAATTATATCGGAGGTATGGAACATCTCTGGAATAAATAATATTCAAATATAATATTCTTAGAAGTTACAATATTCAACACTCCCCCTTAACGAGAAGGATATTATAACAACATCTGCAGGAGCAATGAGTCATACATCATACATGATACATCTATATATCATCGGAAGCTTTCTTCAGTTCATCATCATCAGTAACTCAACTAGTTACTGGAACATCGACATCACTCAATCATCAACATCGTCATCATCATCGTCATCATACGATCATCAGCATCATCATCATACCATCATCAGCATCGTCATCACACGTTCATCAGTATCGTCATCATCATCGTCATCACACGATCATCAGCATCGTCATCACACGATCATCAACATCGTCATCACACGATTATCAGCATCGTCATCACACGATCACCAGCATCGTCATCACACGATCATCAACAACGTCATCACACGATCATCAGCAACGTCATTACACGATCATCATTACACAGGATGATCAACCCTGCTCTCTTTAGGACATAGGTCCATGGATGATGCAATCCAGTCATGTACCTTTTGAACCGAAGTCCAGGGACGATCCAGTCCTATCATGTACCTTTTGAACCGAAGCTCAGGGACGATCCAGTCCTATCATGTACCTTTTGAACCGAAGCTTAGGGACGATCCAGTCCTATCATGTACCTTTTGAACCGAAGCTCAGGGACGATCCAGTCCTATCATGTACCTTTTGAACCGAAGCTCAGGGATGATCCAGTCCTATCATGTACCTTTTGAACCGAAGCTCAAGGATGATCCAGTCCTATCATGTACCTTTTGAACCGAAGCTCAGGGACGATCCAGTCCTATCATGTACCTTTTGAACCGAAGCTCAGGGACGATCCAGTCCTATCATTCAATTCTCGGAGACCTCATGTCTACGGCTCAATTCACAGGACTAAAGTCCGAGGACGATCCAATCCCCTTACCTAATCATTCAGGATTTTTTTCTCGAAGACATCATGTCTACGGCTCAATTGAAAGGACTAAAGTCCGAGGACGATCCAATCCCCTTACCTGTTCATTCAGGATTTTGTTCTCGGAGACATCATGTCTACGGCTCAATTCAAAGGACTAAGGTCCGAGGACGATCCAATCCCCTTACCTGTTCATTCAGGATTTTGTTCTCGGAGACATCATGTCTACGACTCAATTCAAAGGACTAAAGTCCGAGGACGATCCAATCCCCTTACCTGTTCATTCAGGATTTTGTTCTTGGAGACATCATGTCTACGGCTCAATTCAAAGGACTAAAGTCCGAGGATGATCCAATCTGCTTACCTGTTCATTCAGGATTTTGTTCTCGGAGACATCATGTCTACAGCTCTCTTTAGGACTAAAGTCCAGGGATGATCCAATCCCCTCAAGTCCACCAAGGACTTCATTCTCGAAGACATACGTCTGCGGCTCTCTTTAGGATTGAAGTCCAGGGATGATCCAATCCCCTCAAGTCCACCAAGGACTTCATTCTCAAAGACATCCGTCTACGGCTCTCTTTAGGACTGAAGTCCAGGGATGATCCAATCCCCTCAAGTCCACCAAGGACTTCATCTATACAAGTACATCAAGGCATCATGTATTCTTATCATCAAAAACATGTATATGTATCCTCATCATCAAAACATGTACATCAAAACATGTATCCTCATCATCAAGACATGTACATCAAAACATGTATCCTCATCATCAAAACATGTATATCAAAAATACATCTAACATCAAAAACATGTATACATCTATCATCAAAAGCATGTATACATTTATCATCAAAAGCATGTATACATCTATCATCAAAAGCATGTATACATCTATCATCAAAAGTAAAAGTATAAGAGTCCTAAAAATAATTCTAAGTGTAGTAAATAGGTAGCCTCATCATTGATGAGACCTGACTTGTTATCAGGTACTATGCTACTCCCCCTTTCGAGGAGAGTCCTTTTGAACTATACCAAGCTTGTCTCTGAAGTATTCAAACTTCACTCGAGACAGAGGTTTAGTCAAGATATCAGCAATCTGATCCTCAGTGCTTATATATTCGAGCTTGATATCTCCTCTCTGCACCATATCTCGTATATAGAAGTATCGGATCTCTATGTGTTTTGACTTATCGTGGAACACAGGATTTTTAGTCATCTTAATGCAGCTTTGATTGTCACACATAATCACAGTGGGATCCATTTATAAGTCAAACACTCCAGATAATAGTTTTCAAAGCCATACCGCTTCACAGCTGGCAGAGCAGGCAGCTATATATTCTGCTTCAGCAGTACTGAGGGCCACACTAGATTGTTTCTTGCTGAACCATGAGATCATAGCAGATCCAAGACCATAACATCCACCTGAAGTGCTTTTTCTGTCTGAGACACTACCTGCCCAGTCAGAGTCTGAGTAACCATGTAACTTGAGTTCATGACCTCCGAGATAATATAGGCCAAAATCTAAAGTACCTTTTAGGTACCTCATTACATGCTTTGCAGCTATTAGGTGAACCTTTCTAGGTTATACTAAATACTGACTTAGGGTATTTACAGCAAAGCATATATCAGGCCTAGTATTTGTTAAATACATCAATGATCCAATGATTTGTCTATATAGAGTTATGTCCACTAATTCTGATGAATCATTGACCAATAACTTCAAGTTGGAGTCCATGGGAGTGGCCATGGCTTTACACTCCAACATATCAAATCTTTTGAGAATTTCCACAGTATACTTACCTTGATTTAGAAAGATTCCTTTTGGTTCTTGCCATACTTCTAAGCCTAGGAAGTAGTGCATCAATCAGAGATCTTTCATCTCGAATTTTGAAGAAAGCTTCTTCTTGCTTTCAATAATTTGTTTCTCATTTCCAGTTAGAAATAGATAATCTACATATAACAACAGTATAACTGGTTCATCCCCCGTCACTTTGAGATAGAGATTGGGATCAGCTTTACTCTTGGTAAAGCCCATGCTTGTTAAGAAATTGTCAATCCTTCCGTACCAAGCCCTGGGAGCTTGCTTCAATCCATATAATTCCTTTTTCAGTTTGCATACATGGGTCCTTCCGTCCTTGACTACAAATCCTTGTGGTTGTTCTATGTATACTTCTTCAATTACACCATTCAGAAAAGCTGTCTTAACATCCATTTGGTGTAGTTTCCATTTCATCATGGATGCAAGTGCCATGATGGTTCTAATTGAAGTGTACCTAGCAACTGGTGCAAATGTTTCTTCATAGTCAATTCCCTCCTTCTGAGAGAAACCTCTGGCTACAAATCTTGCCTTGTATTTTTCAATGCTACCATCTGCAGCATGTTTTATTTTGAAAATCCATTTGGAAGAAACCACACTTTTATCTTTTGGTTTGGGGACTATATCCCAAACATCATTTTTCATGATTGACTGATATTCTTCTGTCATTGCTTCTACCCATTCTTTCTTCTGAGCAGCCTCTTCATAGCTGGTAGGTAGTTGATCCACAAGATCACACATCAAGGCCATGTAGTTGGACACTAGCTTTGGTTTCTTTCTTTCTCTAGTGGAGCCTTCAGGAGCTCCATATATTTCAGCCCCTTGAATAATATCTCTAGCCCATGCTGGCCTTCTTTTCTTAGAAAGGTCTGAAATAGGGGGCTCTTGTGGTTCCAACATGTCATGATCCTCTGGAGAATCATCTTCAGGAATGGGCACAGCCTCTGTGATTCTGGGAGAAGTATATTCTTCATAGATTTCTTCAAGTTGGCACTTCTTGGATTTATTGAGAGTTGCTTCTTCATCAAATGTTACATCTCTACTTATTTCTATGTGATGAAAGCCTGGAATGTAAATTCTGAAGGCTTTGGATGATTCACAATAACCAACAAATATTCCCTTCTTGCCAGAAGGGTCCAACTTGGTTCTCTTTTCTTTTGGAATGTGGATGTACACAGGACACCCAAATATTTTAAGATGACTTACCTCAGGCTTCTTACCTGTAAACACTTCTTCTGGAGTTTTGAAATCAAGAGCACTATGAGATAATCTATTTTGTACATATACTGCTGTCTTGGCTGCTTCTGCCCATAGATACATGGGAAGATCTTGGTCATGTATCATAGTCTTCACAGCTTCCATGATTGTTCTATTTTTCCTTTCAGCCACCCCATTTTGTTGGGGATTATATGGAGTAGTTAGTTCCCTTTTAATTCTAGCTTCTTTACAGAAGTCCTCAAATTCCTTTGAGGTAAATTCTCCTCCATTCTCTGTTCTGAGAATTTTGATTCTCTTTTCTGATAGATTTTCTATTAGAGCTTTGAACTCTTTGAATTTTCCAAAAACTTCATTCTTACCTTTCAGGAAGTATATCCAAGTTTTCCTTGAGTGGTCATCAATGAATGAAAGATAGTATTCAAACCCACTTAGAGAAGTGGTGGGCATTAGTCCACATACATCTGAGTGTATTAGTTCCAAAATGTTCTTGGTCTTTGTTTCACTCTTTGGAAAGGGGTTCTTGATATTTTTCCCTTTCTTACATCCTTTACAAGAGCCATCATGTTCAGCTTTCAAATCTGGTAATCCTATGACTACCTTGCTTACATAGGGTAAGGCTTTATAGTTGATATGAGCTAATCTTCTATGCCATAGCTCACTGGGGCTAGAGATCTCATGAGCAAGGGCAGCTTCTGGATGACCCTTGAGCTTATAAAGACCTCCTTCTTCTTCACCAATAACAACTGCATCTTTAATTGTCTTTCCTTTGGACCACATGAGTACTTGTCCATCTATGAAAGCCACTCTTAAGCCTTTCTTATCTAGTGCTGAGATAGAGAGTAGGTTCTTCTTTAAACCTGGTACATATAAGATGTCTTTCATCTTCAAGGGTGTTCCAAAATCTAGCTTGTAGCTAGCTTCACCAATTCCTTTGATGGGATATTGGTAGTCATCTCCTAGAGATACCTTTTGAGTAGAATACTTTTCTTCAAGATTTGAGAAAGTCTTTCTTTGACCTGTCATGTGCTTAGAAGCACCACTGTCGATGAGCCATGTATCTTCTCCAGGAGATACAGATCCAGAGAGTGCAGAGAATAGGACATATTCTTCTGGATCTTCTTTCTTCACTTTATATCTTTTCTTTCTAGGTTTTATCTCTACCTCTTCTTCTTCTTCTTCTTCTTCTTCTTCTTCTTCTTCACTATCATTTTCTGCCATATGTGCATGATGTCTTTTGTGGACAAATTTCTTCTTTTGTGAAGGACAAAATCTGGAGAGGTGTCCTAGTTTATGACAACTATAGCACTCAACTTTGGAAGGATCTCTTACTGGATTGGGTCCTCTTCTCTTTTTAGGCCTAGAGAAGTGTTGAGGTCCTTTGTGGTCAACTTTCTTGAGATGACCTATTCTTCTGCTTTTGGTATGGGTGGCCAAGGCTTGGTCATCCTCTTTGAGAAGAGCTTCTCTGTTGGCAACCCTTGCTTCTTCTTGAACACAGTCCTCCCATACTATATCAAACTTCATGCTCTCTTTTCTGGCACACATGGTTTGTATGAATGATTCCCAAGGTCTAATGAGACCATTAAGAGCAGTCATCACAAGTTCATCCTCATCAAGAGTATTACCAATTGCATCTAGTTGCTCCTTGATTTGGGAGACCCTTGAGAAATAGTCTTGAATGGATTCTCCTTTGTGCATCTTGGTACTCTTCAATTGAGTCCTCAGATTCATCTTCCTATTGATGTTCTTTCCTTCATACATTCTTCCTAGGGCATCATACATTTCCTTTGGAGTCTTCTTGGAGGCCACTTGGGGGATCAAGTGGTCTTTAATAGAATCAGCTATGATTCTCTTTGCCCTAATTAAATCCTTCCTATGCTTTTCTTTGGCTTCATCTCCTTCTGGTTCTGCAACTTCATCCTTGATATAATGAGCAAGATCATTCTCTTCAAGAATGAGACTAATTCTGTATTTCCATGCCCGAAAATTCTCCATACCTTCTAGTTTGTCTTCAAGCTTAATGTTTGGAGCCATCTTCTCTTAGGGGAGTCCAAGAGACAGAGTAGTACTTACTTGAAAAGTTACCTTTTACTTTTCCGGAACCTGAGACAGAATTTTATCGCACTTTTGGTAGAATTAGGGTTTGACTTTCCCGGAGTTCTACCCAACCAAAAAGTTCGATCTAGTGCTCAAAAGATTTGTCTTGAGAAGGGCTATCCAGCCATGTAATCAGATTTCAACAATACCAACTTTCTGTTGAAACCAATTTCTGATTTATCGCACTTTTGGTAGAATTAGGGTTTGACTTTCCCGGAGTTCTACCCAACCAAAAAATTCGATCTAGTGCTCAAACGATTTGTCTTGAGAAGGGTTATCCATCCATGTAATAATATTTCAACAATACCAACTTTCTGCTGAAACCAATTTCTGATTTATCACACTTTTGGTAGAATTAGGGTTTGACTTTCCTGGAGTTCTACCCAACCAAAAAGTTTGATCTAGGGCTCAAAAGATTGATCTTGAGAGGGGCTATCCAGCCATGAAATCAGATTTCAATAATACCAACCTTTTGCTGAAACCCTAAACTTCACCGGAGAGAGAGAGAGATTCTTACCTTGTGAAAGATGTCCTATTCAGTCCAGCTCTGATACCATGTTAAGTTTAAACCAAATAGACAAGCAAGATCACTGAAAGAAGCATAATCATATGATAGACACAGAATATACCCTGGGAAACCCTCATGGGGTAGAAAACCCAGCAAAGCTTTCCTCAATAAGATGACCAACCAAAATACAAGATGTGCTCCCTCCTTCCTTTCCTCCTTAGCAGATCTACCAGACAAGTGCGCCACTTTTCACAAGTGAGTGAGTGTGTCTAATGAGGAGTTCACCTCCTCTATTTATACTGACTCCTCACTAACTAAAATACCCAATGGGGCCGACCTCTCCTGGAGAAGTCTAATAACCCCTAAAATATTAACTCAAGGCCGACCCCCACATGGTGGGTCTAATAACCCTAGTTACCACAACTTCTCGGAGGAATAAACATCTCCGGATACATAGTAGAATCATATCGGAGGTATGGAACATCCCCGAAATAAATAATATTCAAATATAATATTCTTAGAAGTTACAATATTCAACAATATTGGACTTGGCCATGGATTGGGAGCATGTGTTGGATCTGGATCTGAATCTTCTTGAAATTTATTCTCAACATCAAGATATTGGTCCTCATCTTCATTGGAAGAGATATCAATCTGATCTTCATCACATGCCAATGGGGTAGGCAGAGAGCATGGAAAAAAATGGGAGAATTCATATGCCTTACAGGCATGGTTTGCAAACCCTTTCACTATAATCTTCCCAGTAGAGATATTTGCAATCTCAACTATGTCAGGACCAAAGACCACATTCTTCGGTGAACCTGTGTGAGTCATCTGATATACAAACAACAAATTTGCTGACAAAGAAGGCACAAATATAACATTTTTGAACTTCCCATGCTCCAGATGTACTTAGCCCTTTCCTTCAATAGAGATCTAAGAGTTATCTCCCATGGGAATAATCAGACCATATTTGAGATCTAGAGAAGAAAATGATTCTCTGGAGGAAACCATGTGGTTGGAGGCTCCTAAATCTATGAGGAGGGCTTGTGATTTCAAAAATCCATCCTTCAGTGCATGGCATCTCTCACGACCATCAGACTCACTTCCAGAATTAGTCTCTCTTGCATCTTTTGGGAGGGAAATGTTGTGTTATTCAAGAATCTTGGTCATATGATATATCTTATTCTGCATGCAAGATCTCTTTGGGTGGTTTTCTTTCTTGCAATAGGAACACTTAGATTTCTCAAATCCCTTTTGTTTGTCCTTCTTGGAGCTGGAGGCTCCTTCCGATGGAATTGACTTGGCATCCTGCTTGGGTTCAGATTGCCTATTCTCCTTTCCCTTGTGCTTCCCCTTTTGATTTGCACTTTTTGCTTCTCCAACCAGAAGAACTTGATCTTTGGATGCCTTCAAGGAACGCATCCGGATCAATTTGTCTTGGTCTTGGATGAGAGGTTCAGTGAAAACATCTAAGGATGGAATCTTCCAACCAGGAATTGACATTCACCCTGAATGGAAGGTAGAGACAAATATGGAGAACTCAGGACCTAGCTTGCTTAGAATGGATAGAAACAATTGCTCATCCTTCTTCTCAATGCCACACTACTTGCATTACAAAACCAAAGATTTGAATTTTGAAAAGAATTGCTGGATGGTCTCGAAACTGCTCAGTTGAAGAGAAATCAACTCATTCTACAAAATATGGCCCCTTAACTCATATTGTTTGCCAAAGAGGGTCTTCCTCTTCACCCAAAACTCTTTTGGAGTCTTCAATCCATTGAGGTGGAAGAGTAGATCTCTAGAAATATGAATACACATGAAACTGAATGCGTCATCCAATCTATTCAGATACTTGGCCTCCTCCACAGCAGCTTGGGGTTTGAACTCCTTCCCATTTTTACCCTGTACATTGACTTGTTGCGCAATACCATCTACATATCATCCCTCCAATCAAGTTAATTGAAGGGTTTCAGGATCCTGGGAGAGAGATGAGAGTTCGAATTGTCCATGAGAATTCCTGGACTAAATACAAGGTGAAACTGCTGCACTAAATGAACTTTTGAATAACTTGCAAAAAACTCTCAATTTTGGAGATAGAATACTAATGAGCACTACTTTAGGATAATAGGCACATTTTTTTGGATCCTTCACACCTGGCTAGAAATCAAAGGATTTCTCCAATGAATTCAATGCAACGGTACCAGGATTTGTTGTGGAAATCCAGAGGCTTCTGGTGCACTACTGAAAGCAATTTCTCAACCTACGCTCAAATGGATCTGATACCATGTGAAATTCTAAATCACAACAGATCTAAGAGCTGAGTGCACCTCATAGAGAAAGAATGAGCAGAAAAGATGAATTAGAGTGAATGGGTGATTCCATGAAGATGGGTAACTCTTTTTTTCCAAATATGGCGATAAAAAATGGAAATTTTACCCATATATTAAATTGAAGCCCTCAAAACTCATATTTTCGATATGAATTTTGACATGCAGTTAAAAGAAAATGTAGAGAATTATATTGGATTTTGAATGATATTTTTTTCAAAATATACCAATGTCATTTATCATGTTAAATTTTCATTTAATGAAATGTGCATCCTTAAAAATTTGAAGAGCAAATAACAAGTGGCTCATGTGTGTGCAAAATAATTTAATGTTAAAGTAATAATTAAAAAAAATGAAATATGTGATCATGATCTAGACATAATGCACTAGTGCATACATATTTTTCTTTTAATTTTCCTCTAAAAATTATAATTATTATTATTTTTCGAAACTGACTAGTGAATATTTCAATCACATTTTGCACACATGTGCGTGTGTGCACAAAATATTTTGATTGTTTACATAATTTCCAAAACTAAAAATAGTGCATTGATGCATTGATGTAGTGCTTGTATATTTGTTCAAAATTTTTGGATGTGTATTTTGAATGTTGTTGATTTCTCTTTGAGCTCCTTCGAAGTTGTCGATAGGGTTTTCTAGGGTAAGCTTTAGAAGAAATTAAAAATAAATGGCATACGAAGATAAAAAGTCGTAAATTATATGTACATGGATAGAGGATTCAATGACGAATCCAACATTATCAAGCCCTCCCAGTAATGTGCATTTAATGACATAGTTTATGCTTGTAAAAGACAGACCAAATTTGTTTTATGTAGTGAAAAGGGTTTTCGGCCCGTTTTTAGGCCCTCAATCGAGCTATTTACTCAATCGAGGTTTTTAAAAAACCTTGATTGAGGGATAAAACGAACCTTGATTGAGGGTTTTAGTGAGACCTCGATCAAGGTCTGGTAAATCCCTTGATCGAGGTTAGTTGCTCGATCGAGGTTTTGAAAAAAGGCCTCAACCAAGGATTTGTGTGTGTAAATAAAACATAAAAAGGAACCCGGGAAAGGAGTTGGACAATTAATGTTTACAACCACTATTCCCACTCAAAATTAACAAGAAACCTCTATATAATCACTTAACAATTACCAAACAATACTTATGTAATTCATTGTTAATTTACTTTCAAGTAGAGCTATGTGAATTTGATGTTGTTCAATTAGAGTTCCTTAGACATGTAAGAAGTATTATTGTTGTTCAATTAGAATTCATTAGAAATGTAAGAAGTATTATTGTTATTCAATTTCATATTACATATTGTTGTTTGTTATAACAATTTGAAAAATTATTTGTTTGTTTTCATTGTAGTTTGATGGGGAGCAAAAGAAAACGACAAAGGAAGCATGCCCGTCAACAAAACGATCAAAATAGGAAAATAATGAGACAACAAAGAGCAAGATTGAGAAAAGAAGAAGATGCACCTTTGGTGCAACAAATTCCAATGAGGACAACCAAGGTAAATTTTTGAATTATATGGTACCTAATTTAAATTTCATATATATTTCTCTAATAATTTGTTATATATATACTATTTTTTTTTTCATTTTAGCCTTACTATATTTGATTTGCAATAAGATTTTTATCAATTTGTTATTTATACTACAAAATTAGTAACCATTTAAAAAAAAAATTAACTATTTCAGAATCTAATTTATTTAATATATTTGTTTGTAATGAGATTCTTATTTATTTTATAACTTTGTTATTTGAATTTCAAAATTTGTAACAATTTTCATGTTAAATAAATAATTTTTCAAGTGACTAACAATTTTCAAATTAAATGTACGCTTGGACACTATTTTCAAGTTAAAATGTACATATTTAACTAATTGCAATTTTCTAAGTTACTAGCAATTTCAAGTTAAATGTAATTTCAAATTTTGTTTTGTTATTTGTTAAAAAAAATATAAATGTATAGCCTCATGTAAGCTCCAAGTCTCAACATTTGTTGGTTGAAATAACTAATAATGTCTAATTTTAACTTACCCTCATTTTATTTGAAATGAACATTATGATAGTTATGTATTAGTTAGAAAATTCAATTTGAAAACAAATGAAATGAATATTTTGATAGTCATGTAAAAGATATAAAATTTAGTGACAACATATAAAATGAACATTGTGATAATTATGTAGTAGTTGTAAATTCAATTATGTTATTTTTAATGTATTTTCAATTAATGTACCAATTTTTTCTATGCATGAATGTAGGGATAAGTTAATTTATTTTTTCCCTATAGTAAGTATATATGTTATTTATATTTCAAAATTTGTAACAATTTTCAACTTAAATGGATAATTTTCAAGTTAATGATAGTTATGTGTTAGTTGAAAAATTCAATTCACACCCACAATTTTCAATTTGTCAATTTCTACATTAAATTTCAAGTTACTAGCAATTTTAAAGTTCAATGCACAATAACTAACAATTTTCAATTTATTAATTTACATGTAACAAATTTCAAGTTACTAGCAACTTTAAAGTTAAATGTACAAGTTACTAGCAATTTCAAGTTACAAGCAATTTCAAACTTTACTTAGAACAATTTTCTCAAGTAATTACTAGCAATTTCAAGTTACAAGCAATTTCAAACTTTAGTAGCAATTTCAAATTTCAAGTTACTAGCAATTTCAAATTTTACTTAGAACAATTCTCAAGCTAAATGTATTAGTTGGAAAATTTTTCACAAGTCACTAGCAATTTTCAATTTGTTAATTTACATGTAACAAATTTCAAGTTACTAGCAATTTTAAAGGTAAATGTACAATTTACTAGCAATTTCATACTTTACTTAGAACAATTCTCAAGTAATTACCAGCAATTTCAAACTTTACTAGCAATTTCAAATTTCAAGTGACTAGAAATTTCAAACTTTACTTAGAACAATTATCAAGCTAAATGTACAACTTCAAGTTAAATGTGTAGATATTTAGTTATTTTGAATTCAGGTTACAAACAATTTTCTTGTTTTAAAAGTATTTTCAATTCGTGTACCAATGCATTTCAAAACACTTCAATTTGGTACTTTAAAATTAACCTCCTTGTATAGTGCATTTTTTATTGAAATTCCCTTCACATGATATTTGATTATGTAGGGAGAGATTATGGTCATCCATCACATCATGGTGATCAAGAATCACATGACCCTATTCCCCCTCAAGATCTCGATCAGCCATCACATGACACCTTGCCCTCTCACATTTCAAGTATAATTGGGAGTTGCAGTGGGGTTGGAAGGGGTGAAAATTGTCTAGAGGATTGTGTAGTTGTTTCTGCACGAGAAGAGCTTGGGAACTCGATCCATAGTCTGACAGTTAGAGAGCATGTCAGTAACATAATTAAGTCATATTTTTAACAACATTCAATGATGGCACAAGCTCAAATCCTACATGGGTTGATAAAACACAAAAAATTGAAACGTGCCAAAGTTTTTGGGTTTTCAAGATGCTAAAACAAAAAAGGCATGCGAGAATGCAATAGAAAATGTAAGAACTGCATTATCTTCGTTTGGTAATTCAAAAAATAATGATATTCAAGCTTCTCGTAGGGAAATTACAACGGTTGTTGTGGCACAAAGCACCTCAAGAAATTGAATGGTATCAACAATGGCATCATTGCTCAAAGTTTCAAAAAGAACATTGTTCAAATATACTAAATTCAGGGTCCGTATATATGAAAATGATGAATCTGCTTGTTGGAATCTTATTTGTAAGGAACCCTATAGAGGCAGGATGGTAGCCGACATTAGAGATAAGGTGATATTAGAGTTTTGGGATAACCATTATCATGCTATTCCAGATCGAAAGCATGTCCTGCGACAACGTTTATCCAGAGGCATTTATCAGGAGCATTGTAAGCATGTGATGGAGATGACGGGAGTTTCACTTTACAAGGAATTCCAAGAAACCAATCTTGGTGTTCAAATATCATTTAGAATGTTCAACAAATTGAAACTGTGGTATATTAGGCCGAATACGATTCGCGACACTTGTTGCTGCCGATACCACGTTGAATTTCAACTATACTATTACACATTTATTGATTTTTGCAAAAGGAATTGGAACGGTGAACTAGCTCCTCACACAGTGCAAGATTTTATTTGTATGATACTATGCAATAGGAGTCATGAACAAGTGTTTTTCAATAAGAGGTGTCTAGGTGGGAGAAGATGCCCTGAATGCAGTGATTTGACATTATTTCATAGGAAATTTACTATCGATCCAAAACACTCTGGATTGTCAGATATCACAGTTATGTGGAAGAGGTACGAGTATGTCTCCATGAATACATCATATTCTTCATCTGTGCCATCTAAGAGGATCGACTTGCTCCAGGATGAGATTCTTGTTTCAGATTTCATGGAGAAGTTTCAAAGTCAGATTTATAAATACATAAAGCACTCCCATAGGTCTAGGTGAAAAGCTTTAGAATTGTTAACTCAAACCCAGTTGACAGGGGCTCCCATCACTATCGACACCAACCCACAGCGATCTCCCTGAGCACCGGCCCAGACAGGTTTTACCCTGTCCAACAACACCTGCAGAGAAGATGAGGTCTCACCCGAGGCGATCAAGGGAGAGTGGACGAAACCATGTTTCCGTCAAATGAAGGAGGATGATTGCAGCAACAATTACTTAACTTATCGCAGCATTCAAAATAGATCTATGCATTCAAGATTAACATCATTCATATTCATAGCATCATTCAACAGAAACATTCATCGTGACAAGTATAACATTAAAGTATTAACTGCAGCAAGAAATCATTGCAACATGCATTAACATAAAAGGTACATAGGGAATTTCACCAAATGGTTCCATCATGTCATATTACTTCAGAAAAACCCTGATACAACATCTCTGCAAAACCAGATCTCAGCAATATCTCTTGATCTCACATACAGACTCAAAGATGCGCACAAACAACATCCAAAAATCGTACCAAGATCAGACGATCCAACACTTACAACTCATGTCTATATATAGGCTTCCGCCTTTACAATGCTTGTCCACTTACTAACAACTACCTAACCGACAGTTGGACAAATGACCCAAAATCTAATTGACGCAGTCCAAATGACCCAAAAACCCGCCTACTGCGGTACAATTAGCCCAAAATTACATATCATATGGTCCAATGACCCAAAAACCCACATTCTGCGGTACAATCGAATAAAAAATACATAAAATAATTAAGCCTTCTTCATTCAGTGACCTCTTCTGACGTGTCGCAGCATCGGCGATGCTGCAATTCTTCCTTACCAAACTGCTTGCCAACAGGCCCCCAACACAGTCTTGTGGCTCACTCTCGAGCCACGTCAACTGGACATGGTGTATTATGTGGTCTTCACTTTGAAGTCCTCGTACTGCTGCGTGACTGTCGTCACCATTTCCTTGACTTCCGTAGCTGCCACCTGACTATCGAGCACATCTTTTGCAGATGGATGCGCAGTGAGCTTCGCCGTCACTTGTTGACGACCCTTCTGTATTGCCTAAAGTGTTTCACCAGCCTTGGTCATGAACTGTCCCCCAACATTTTGAGACTGCTCTAGCTGCGCAGCATGCTTCTTCTGTCACTCATTAGCCTTGGTAACTCGTTGATGCAATTCCTTTAAGTCCTAAGACTTGGCGACCTGTTCCATGGGTGGCACTGTGCGCATGGATGCCTTGAGTGTTTCCAACTATCCTTCTGCGTCCTGCCGATAATTGATCAACTATTCAACCTGCTCGTCCTGGACAATTTAGCTCCAAAACTGTACGGTATTGGCTGTGAGCTTCATCGTGGCTTTTTCCAGATCCTCCATCTGAGTTGCGACCTCCTCAATTTCCCTTTTTCTGTCGTCGACTTCAACTTGAGGCGTACCGGGATTCACCTAAGCCTTCAACCCTTGATTCTCCTACCGCAACTGGACAATGGAATCCCCTAGTCGCTGCACCCGTTGGAGAAAATTTGACTCTACGATAGGATCCTGCACATGCTAACATGCCTCAACAATATCCGTCTCGACCCGCACTCTTTGATCCCACAGACGGGCCTTCTCCGTAATAAGGAAATCGTGTTCCTTCTTTAGTCCTTCAATTCCGTGAGCCTTCTCATCCCGTTCTTTCTTAATGTCTGCTTCAAGCTCATCCATATCCTGCCATGCTGAAGCGGCCCTGCTGTTCAATTCTACAATGGCACGCTCTGTGTCGGCCTCACTCTCCTACAATTGTACACACATACCACTAATCTCCCACATTCGGTCTATCATCTCCTGGATGGTAGCTTCCTACATAGTGGTCAACCCTTCCGCTGGCAATGCGTTCACATTGATGGTCACCTTCTTCAACTGCTGCATCAAGGCATTCACAGCCTCATCTTCAGTCATAATCACAATTAGGGGAATCTCCACATTCCTGACCTGTGGCTCGGTGCTGATTGTACTAACTTGTGGTGCCACTGCATCTTATGGTGTCCTCCGTGAAACCATGTCATACAAAGAGTCCACATGAGTAGTAAGCGCATGGAATCCTTCATCTATCACCCTTGTCATCTTCTGAGCTGCTGCGGTGGATGCATCTGTGATTGATTTTATAAGTCGACCCAAGTGCGCTTCCATTGGCAGGGGATGCCCACTGATTATCGTCGGGTCCTGGTGCCCTTTTATCCTATTCTCTTCCAAGGCACGGTCACTGTCGTCATCCGTCGATGTTTTAATGGACTCTTGATCGGAATCATGATGACTGTGTGGGTCCTGTGCCGATATACGATCTTCTGGACCCTTCGCCTGCTCTCCAGCCTCAATCTTGGCCAATCCCACAGGTTCGCGCCATTCTGGTGGCCAATCATTCACAATGGAATCCAGTGCTTCCGTCATTACCTTGTAAGGTATTAGAAACCATTGCTGACTAGGGTCACGCCTTGCCTGCACATAAATAGCATGCGGTCGAACCGCAAACTCCATGATTGGCTTAAACTTTGCTACAGTGTCTTCGGATATCTGCGGTACCTTTGTTGCTACATTACAAAGCATCTCCCAATAGAGCTAGAATAGAAATTGGCAATCTCGTAGTCACTCAGGCTCCCATACATACCATAAGTTCTGATAGCGCGCACCCCGTCACTCTTTTGCAGCCACCACTTCCATGCCCTGGTACACATTGGGCTCCTTCCAAGCCACAGATGCAATCAAGAGCAGCAGCCAACTATATGTAAATGAGCCCTTACCATCTTGAACTGTCGTGGCATCCTCCACCAACTTATTTAATAGAAACAAGGACCAGTTCATTTGGACGCCCTCTGCACATTGTACTACACATGAGATGATCCCTGAGTTGCACTGGTTAGGACGACCACCCCTAACTACCTTGTAAGATAAAATATTGGTGTCGATGAGTACTGCCTGATCATTAATACTGCCGGTGCAATACCCATGGCCATCCGTTTCCAAGCCATATTTCTTCACCAGCTATCCTACCCACTTTTTTTCATTCGCCTTCCCTTGGAAGTACTGCGACGGGTCGACTCCATCTTTAGGCAACCCAGTAATGTGGGAGATCAAATCAACAGTAACCGAAATTTCTTTGTCCAGCCACAATGAACCACCATGGAAGCAAGCAAGCAGCTGCTTTACACATGCATTAAATTCCTCCAGCCGCCCGAAGTGCAGCATGTTTATGAGCCCTAACAAGCTAGCCTGCTTCAATCCTCTTGCCTAGTCTTGTGGAATCGGCGTCACAGTAAGTTGTGACCCAAGCACATATGGGGTCAATGCAATTTTTGGGTAGGCCACCATATCATGATCATCGTATTGTAGGCACATCAACGTCGACACAATATCAACAGAGCACTCCATTCTAGCAGGGAGCGTCGACATCTTCATGCAATACTTCTTCTTCAGATTCAGCTTGCATGGGGTTGCATCCGACTGACTGGGAGGGAGATACCCAGGGATGTCAACAGCCGACAGTCCCTCCCATGGAGCAGACTCGTCAATGCGGTGACTGGACTGCTCTACCTGCACCTGAGCTTCTCTTACCACTGCAGTGGATGATCTAAGTTGCCTCTTGCTTTGCGGGGACTCAGAATGCTGACCCCCCCATGCTTCTTGGCGATGACTAACACTCCCACCAGCATGTTTGTGACTTCTGCCTCAAGATTGACGTCTCCTGCAGACGTAACTTCTTCCTCAACTACAATCCCAGTGAAAGGAGACTTAACCTCGCTTCTAATATCAACTGTTTCTAGCTCTCGTGGCATACCTTACCCAACGCTCTCAACTGATAGCTTCTTCATCCTAACAACACTCTGCAAGTTCAACCGAACCTTGCCCAACTCACAACTATACTCACCAAGCTATAACAATACTCTTCAACTCTGCACAGGCACTTAACAACTAAAATCTCGGTGCCTTCCGGCCAACTTCTACCCGTTTTTATAGCCTCTATCTGAATCCTACGTAATCATCACTAAATCCTGTATTAATTCAACCGAAATCTTGTATTAATGACACAAATACGTCGTCGATCCTATCAGCTGATCGACCAGATCCGCCATTAATTCCCATCATTTGAACAAGCATCGTTAATTAAGTATTTTAACTTTTGGCATTTATTGCTGATTTGACTCGGTCGCGACCCTGCCACTTGTCGCGGACCGCTCAAAACTTGTGACACAAGCCTCCCTGCTTCTGCATTCTGTTCTTGTTGGTGCGCCATCTTACCACTGATCCACCTGTATTTTTTTTATTTTTTTCCGATGTGACTCAGGCATCGCGCTATTCCAAGTCTAACTGATAGGGATTCAACCTGCTACCATTAATCAACTTGGGGAGCATTGCTCCATCCAACTGCTGCAACTGTACCACTCCTCTTGAAGTTATGCTACTGATGCAATATGGACCAAGCCAATGCATTTGCAATTTTCCTGGATGTTTCATAAACTTGCTGTCATACAACAACACCAAGTTGCCCTATTGAAACTATTTTCTTTTGATGTGGCGATCATGCAAAGCCTTTTGGCAATCCTTCTCCACACCCTGATGGAAACCGGCGATAAAGCAATGTTCCTCTAGCTGCACTAACTATGCTAGACATTCCTCCAATGCTGTTGTAGAATCCAGTCCTGTCATTGTTGCAATGCACAGACTTGGAACAATGTACTCCATTGGCATGATTGCTTCTTGTCCATACGCTATCTTAAATGGCGTCTGACCCATCAACCTTTTACATGTGGTGCGATAGGCCCACAATACTACTGGGATTTTGAGATCCCAGTCGTTGCAGTTTGCATTGCACACCTTTGTCAGCGCATGTTCCAATATCTTATTGAAAGCTTCCACCATGCCATTTTCCTGCGGATGATATGGCATACTCCTATTATGCTGTATCTGCAGCTCCTCCGTCAATGCGCTGATGATGCGATTGAGAAAGTGGCTGTCTTGATCACTCAGCAGTATCTTGGGGCAGCCGAAGCAAGTGATAATGTTTTCAAATAGAAACTAGGCAACCGTGGCTGTAGAACAATCAATGACTGGGGAAGCTTCCGCCGATCTTGTCAAGTAATCTGTCACCATGATGATATATCTGGCACTCGTGCGCTTACCAGGTGGATTGATTGGTCCCACAAAATCCATTACCCATTTGTCAAATGGTTGTAGTGTTAACTGAGGCATCAGCGGCATCTCATCCCTCTTGGATGGCTTCCTAGTTCTCTAACAGACATCGCAGGACCGCGCATAGTCTGTCGCATCATTATGGATCCTGGGCCACCAAAGCTCCGCATGAAAGACCTTCCTAGAAGTCGCCCGACTGCCGTAGTGTCCTCCAGCTACTCCTCCATGTGCTTCTGCCAAGATCTGCGCTTGCTTGTGTGGCAAGACACACTGTTGTAATATCTCATCAACACCCATCTTGTATAACTCTCCTGCGATAAGCTAGAAGTTGACAACTTTAACCACCAACTGCTTCTTCTGACTAGTGGTGAAATCTTCTAGTGTGGTACATGTTGCAAAAAACTGGATTATTTTTTCAAAATAGCGATCGGCTACTTCAACCCGAAATAGTTGTGAATCAGGAAACCCATCTTCAATGTTAGTGGGCTCCTCTCCTATTTCAATCCGCGATAGATGATCAGGGCCGAAATTCAACTGCCCTTGCTTCACAATTACTTCAAATTTGAACTCTTGAAAGAGAAGTAACCATTGGCATATCTTCCCCCCAACAAAGGCTTATTGACCAGGTACTTCAATGCAGAGTGGTCTGTGAACATCTTAAAATGTCCACCAAATAAGTAGTGTCAAAAATTCTGTAGCGCATAGACCATCGCGAATCCTTCCCTCTCAGTAGTGATGTAGTTCTTTTCTGCGGATGATAGCTTTCGACTGGTGAAAGCAATAGGGTGATCAAGATCCCCCTCTCCTAGTTGCGCTAGCACCACACCAAGTGCAAATGACGATGCATCAACATGGACATGGAAGTATTTACTCCAGTCTAGGAATACTAGTATCGGTTCCGAAGCCATCTTAGCCTTCAGCTGCTCAAAACTATCTTGACATTCAGTGCTCCATTGAAATACTGCATCTTTATTCAACCGCTTCTCCATAGGGGTGGTGATCGCTACATATCCCCTAATGAACTTGCTGTAATACCCAGTATGTCCTAAAGTTGCCCTCAACTGCTTGACAGTGGTCGGTAGTGTCAAACTCAAAATAAGCACAATATTCACTGGATCAACTAACAACCCCTGCTTGCACACAATGTGACCCAACAATATCCCAAATGGTGCACAAAAAATCCACTTATTCAAATTCAGCGATATCTGGTGCTATCGACAGTGCTCCAGCATCAACCGCAGATTGGCCAAGTGATCACGGATCAAACAATAGACTGTCCAATCATCCATGTATACCTGCAGGAACTTCTGGATGAAATCCTTGAATGCAGCAACAACAACCCGCGAAAATATTGCAGGAGCATTCTTCAGTCCAAACGGCATTACAATATACTGAAAACATCCCCATTCTATCACAAAAGTCATCTTGTGACAATCTTCCTTTGCAATGCAGATCTGATGATAGCCTGAGAACCCATCCATGAAAGAATACATCTCCTGGCCACCTACTCCCTCAATTACTTCATCAGTAAATGGGGTCGGAAAGGGGTCATGCAAGCAGGCGTCATTCAACTTCCGTAGATCGACGCAGATATGCACCTCACCAGTCTTCTTGTCCTGCACCACCATAGGACTGATCCATTCTGACTCTTCGACCAGTTCAATGATACCAGTATCCAACATGCGATCAAGTTCTGGCTTGACCTTCTCCTTATGTCATGGATTGAGCCGATAAGGTTGCTGCCTGATTGGTTTAGCATCTGGTTTCAAGGGAATCTTCATCTCACCTAGATCACCCAATAATCTCATCATCTCATCATCCCAATAATCTCCAATGTTCGTGAACTTGGGAGTGGCCTCCGTCCCAATATTGATCTTGCGAAGCTTCAAGGGCTGACTGAATGGATCACTTGGCGCACCAAGTGGTACCACATCGCGACTTCCTTCAGACTCTGTAATATTGACATTCCGCGGATCATCACCGTCTTCGAACCCACCAGTGATATTATAACATTCCATAATTTATTGCATCTGGAAGTGCGTATGCGGATCTGTCGGGTATGCCACAGGAACAACCTTTAGCACCACATCGCGAATGATCTGCAGAGCGTTATGGACATCTGGATTGGGATCAACAAAAATGAACGTATGAGTAAAACATATGGTCAACTCCAACCAAGTAGTGATTTCTCCCTGTAACTTGGCTGCAGTATACCATGACCGCGACATTTCATCCAAGGTATGGATAAATGCATGGACCCACTCATCTCTTGGTCGCGATGCCCATAATGTCTGACACTCCATCAAATGGCCTCCAGGATCGTTCCGACCATCATACTTCCCTGCGTGGTAGACCTCGGTATTGCCGAAGTGTACCATCATCAATCTTCTGCATTTAGACCATCCATCAATTTATGCCTTGTGTGTCTCCCACCAGTGTGCTGGAGCAGCCTTCAGTGCTTCGTCCAATGCCAGCAATCACTGTGGTTCTGAAACGCTTTCCTCAAACTCCGTCAGAAAGTCAGACAAGCTAGGTAGTTCTTCATATATTGGTAGTGTGACCGTTTCAGTCGCGACGTGACATAGTGACTATGTGATCAACCCACACTTACGGAGCGACACCTCGTGCAAGCGGTTCTTCCAGTGTTCTAGCGCATCATCAAAGTCAGAAGACACAAAGCTGTCACTGCGCCATCTCAACTCATTGTTGGAAGTTGGATGAATATAGTCTTCGAAAATGTTAAATGCATGGTCCCATCCACTGGGATTGCTGTCCTTTACTAGCTCAATGTATCTGTGACCTTCAGTCGGATCCAATGGGGCTATGACTCTGAGATCGCGGTTTTCAAAAGTCATCATCCACCGCTTGAATTTGATTACCACTCCACTTTTGTTAGCCCATCCGATCCCCAGCAACACAGGATATGAACTTCCTCCTTCAACCACTTCGATGACATTGAAGTTAGCATAGGTCTTCATGCCCTCAATGTCCACCACCAATCGGGGGAATCTCCCAATCGACGTGACTTTAGCATGATTAGCTAACCGGAGTTGTACAGGAGACCAGCTCAATGGGTGCTCCCCATTTTATGCCATGCTTGCTTGGTTAATATGTTGACATCCGATCCAAGGTCCAAAATAACTGAATCAACATCGTAATCCCCAATCGGGATATTCATTCGCATCTCCTTACTTGTCTTCTGCCACTATAAGGAGTTTACTGCAGACTCCTGTCATCCCTTAGCTGGATGCTGTAACAACCCTTCAATCTCATCCAGGGCTGCGGGATCTCTTGCCAACGATAAGAATCTCTCAAGAAAATTCTGTAAAGTTCCAAACTGCGCTGTTGGACCTACCTCTGAAGTCGCATCAAACACAGGGGGCATGTTATAGATGATAGCTTTACCGCGATCCTAGTCTAATGCACGATGTGCTTGGAAGAATGTATCACGCTCATACTCAACATCAAATAGTACCTTCTTCTGCCCGGCCTTCCGAATGTCTCCTCCTGTTTCTGCACCTCCCCGTGTAATGACTGCGACCGCCGCATCCTATGGTCTTGGCTCCGCAGAAATTGTCGCAACATTCGTGCCCTGATTCTGATTAGGTGCAAGAATCCCTTGCTGGTTTGGATTTGGATTAGCGTTTTGGTTTTGGTTCTGCACCAATTGCTACACCTGATTCTGTACTGGCTGCTTTGTCTGATTCTGCAACTATAGAATATTCCTTGCCTACCATCGTGCAATCAACTACGAACAGTTTTCCACTGTATGGTCTGTAACAAAGAAAAATGTACACTGCGTAAGCAGGAGTGGACAATCGCACTGATAGTGTCCCCATACTGCACAGTGATAGCATTGAATAGGTCCACGACCTCTTCGTCCTCCTCCATGATCAAATCCTCTACCACGTCCACCCCGGAATCCTCCATGAAATCCACCCTACTGTGGGTACTGCAGTTGGTTGTACTGTTGTTACATCTGAGCGGGCTGCATGCCTTGCCCTTGCTGTGTAAACTGCGGTTGTTGAATGTATTGTGGCTGTTGTGGAGCCATTTGCATTGGGGAATATTGCGGCACAAACTGCTGCTGTGGTGGCTACTGTGGTACAAACTGTACCTGCGATTGAGGTAGCGGCTGGGCTACCTGCGACTGCAATGGTGGTGGTTGTACGGCACGCTGGTCATCCTTGGCATAGAATGCATCGTACGTTCTCTCATGAAGCAACCCATATTCTCGGCAATCTTTATCATCATGTCCCATCGATTTACAAAAAGTATAATACAGATTCATCGGCTTGGTGACCATTTTCTGCATATATGGACATTCTTCATGGCAGTGCCCAAGTACTTGACAAATGCGACACCATGGCATGCCACCACCATTCAACGGGTTTGGCGCTCCTGAAGCCAAGTAGTTGCGAAAGTCAGGGAAATTGTCCTTCGTATGCCCTTCCACTTGACATCTTGTGCACCATACTTCTTTGCGCTGCTCCTTGCCCTTCTTCAAATCTTGCATCTATATGGTCAAGTTAGCTAGCTATGTCTGTATCTGTGACATCCCAGCTGTATTTTCTCCAATCGGCGACGCCTCCAACCACATTACAATCTCTAGAGCTTCACTGGGCGTCGATATGTTTTGTTGCATCAATGGTAGCCAAATATGCGGTAGCAGTGCCACGATGAACCACTCTTTATGTTGGACAACGCTCATATCGAAACTAACCCTTGCCATCAGCATCTTGAAACGCTGGTCGAAACCCCACACCGTCTCATTGGGATACTGCTTAATTTCTTTCAATTCTGTGATATATTGGGCCTCAGACTTGGGCTTCCAAAATTCTGCAATCAACCCATCCCTGATCTCATCTAGTGACTTCTTTGGAGCTCCTATAGGGACTAGAACAAACTTCATAAACCAATCTAAGGAGCGACCTCGCAGGGTCATCACCAGCTATCCTTTCTTGGCATCATCATCAATGATCTGTTTTATGGTCCAGACCAGTTCACACAAAAACCAATACTATTCTGGGCTATCTATCCTACTCCCATGGAACAACGGTAACTTAGCATCATCGCTCGCCATCCTGGGCTTCCTTCCTGCAAGTACTGAACTACTAGTGATCAAGTTTTGTTGACCCAGTGGGGTTAAAGTGGTGTTTCTCACTGGTTGACAGATAGTGAGCGGAGGTGTGGGTACGTTGCTATTGGGGTTAGGTCCTGCCTCTATCCTGGGCGTAGCCTGTGCGTCCTTGTTCGGACTGTGAGGTCACTTCGTCGCGTGTGGTCTTCCTTCGTGAACTTGCAGTTCGATCGTAGCAAGACTTTCTCCTATCCTCTTCCTCTTCTCCTATCGAAACCTCTCTCCCCCCCTTTTAAGACCACTCTCTTCGTCGGCTTCACTCACAGTCTTGTCGTGACCCACACCCATCTACCCCTGATCATTCCATGCACCGCCCCCCTGTTGTCGCGATACCCACAGCCTCCGCCCACCAAGTTGCTTACTGATCTATATGCATCTTCAATATACCCTTTTCACAAATAAGCATCTTAATGAATAGTTGGAGCGACAGCAGAAACCTTCCTTGGGGTTCATGGAAGAAATATCTTTCTACTTCACTATAAGAATTCTGTGTATCAACCGTGAATTCAGTGATATACCCTTCCAAGAAGCTATCAAGCCACACTTCGACAACCCGCGATGCTTTATTGTCGACTTCCTGTAGTTCTTGGATCAGCTCAGGGGTCCAGGTCGTCGGCTCACCACCTTGGTGGTTTCTGTTCTGATAGGTCAACTTTGCCAACCACTCAAACAAAAGGACCAAAAATTCACAAAAAAACCATTCGTGCAGACCGTTGTGAATGTATCTATCCACCCACTGATCTACCGTCAGTCGAGTGTTCCGACTTTCTTCTTCAGCAAATTCCTACAACCTCTGATCAAACCAAATCTATATCTCTGGTTGCGTCGTATGCCACAACATATCCTCCTTTCACTTCGCACATGGTCTTGGAAACAGAACGATTTGTTAACTCAAACCCAATCGACAAGGGTTCCCATCACTGTCGACACCAACCCACCGCAATCTCCTTGAGCACCGGCCCAGACAGGTTTTACCTTGTCTAGCAACATCTGCAGAGCATATGAGGTCTCACCCGAGGCAATCAAGGGAGAGTGGAAAGAACCATGTTTTCGTCGAATGAAGGAGGATGATTGCGGAAACAATTACTTAACTTATCGCAACATTCAAAATAGATCTATGCATTCAAGATTAACATTATTCGTATTCATAGCATCATTCAACATAAACATTCATCGCAACAAGTATAACATTAAAGTATTAACTGCAACAAGAAATCATCGCAACATGCATTAACATAAAATGTACACAGGGAATTTCACCAAACGGTTCCATCATGTCATATTACTTCAGAAAAACCCTGATACAAAATCTCCGCAAGACTAGATCTCAACAATATCTCTTGATCTCACATATAGACTCAAAGATGCGTACAAACAACATCCAAAAATCGTACCAAGATCAGATGATCCAACACTTACAACTCATGTCTATATATAGGCTTCCGCCTTTACATTGCTTGTCCACTTACTAACAACTTCCTAACTGACAGTTGGACAAATAACCCAAAATCTAACTGACATGGTCCAAATGACCCAAAAACCCGCCTACTGCGGTACAATTAGCCCAAAATTACATATCATATGGTCCAATGACCCAAAAACTCGCATTCTGTGGTACAATCAACTCAAAAATACATAAAATAATTCAGCCTTCTTCCTTCCGCGACCTCTTCTGACATGTTGCAGCATCGGTGATGTTGCAATTCTTCCTTACCAAACCGCCTTCCAATAAGAATTCAAAAATTCTCGTGAGGTATTTGAGCCGGGCACAATCTTATTAGTGGTAGACTTTGCTGAGGATTACACATTTTCTCCTCGGAGAGAGATATAAAGTGAGTACTATCACTCCGACCAGGTGTCTATATTCGTACACGTATTGTACATACATGCTTAGGAAAGTATTGATGGTAGGGATAGCACTCCTTAGTCACGTGAAGTGATCAAGGAGTACCATTTTTATGTTAGTGATGATCGTGAGCATGACACATTGTTCATTCAACACTGCTTTGGGTTGATTTATGATTCATTCAGGCAGAGAGGCATATCATTTACTGAACACTGGATTTGGTTAGCTGGGTGTGTAGGGAAATTCAAATAGGCACGCTCTTTTTATTGGTTGATTCTCCTTCATAAAGAGATAGGAGTCCGACACACCTGGATATTTTTTTAAATAGGGCATGGAAAGGGTGGACATGATGGTGCAGGTTCATGTGTGAAACGAGCACTTCGGAGATACTAGATGAGTCACAGTGCAACCCGGCTCAAATGCACCGCGGAAGTAGTTGATTAGTGCACACATCATTTGGGACATCAAGGTCGCGAACAGGCAAGGCAGGTGTGCAAGTAATAAACTCCACACTCAATTAATAAGCTAATAACATTCAATATCATCATTTCTAGAAAAACACCTACTTAGTAGGAATTTATATATGACAAATTGAATTCCATGTAGATTCTTTTGGGATGTTTCCCTTGGTGATGTGAATAGATCCATTCCGTGGTATTGTGAGACCATACCTGGTACGAGGGAATTACATTTTGTTCGAGTAAAGACATGGGTGACATATTTTCCATTGAAATGAGGAAGTATGCTTGTTTTTTTTTTTTTTCATTGATGCAAATAGATGTGGGCTTCATCACTGTGAAAATGATGTATATGTGAAACCATGGAAATATGTCCCTCTTAATCCAAAGGGCCCACATCCAATTCCAACATGGAAAGAGATGCAAATTGACAAGGAAATGGTCTCACTTGATCATGATCGAGTTTCTGATGTGGTTAGGGAAGGTACAATACTTCATTAATTAGTTCACTATATATTAGTTCAATATATATAGTTAATTAGTTCACTATATATTACACATATACATTTGAATAATATTTGTAATTTATCTCGCAGGTGATGTATTCATTGTTATTGCACCCCCCCACAATCAAGCAAAATTTGGCATATTATTTGATGCGGTGCACACAAATTAAAAGTAGGTTGGTGCGACCCTATCAGGATGGAGAGTTCACATACCAAATTGGAGACCTGGTTCTAATGGGACGCATTTTGAAAGAGTGAAAAAACAGGGTGCTTATATTATTTATTTACACAGATTTTATGCCTGAATATATATCATGCCAATACAGTCATTTGGCGGTGGCAGCTCGGATGCATCTAACATAAATCAAGGTGAAGAGAGGTGAACCAAAGAGATGGAAGATGATAGAAGCTGACCATGATTGTATTATGGAGACTTGCATTCCTATAACCCATTGGCCAGATGAATGAGTTACATGTATGCCATTTGCATCATTGACATATATGTCATGTTGTATTGTTGAATATTTTGTTGGAGATATTTGTGGAGGTTGTTTTTTCCTCGTTTATATAGCATTTGTTTTGCAAGGTGACCAATTTAGTTTTATAAACATGTATTTTTTTAGATGCTTTAATGCCAAGATTAAAAATAGTAGATGGGAGGTTTTTTTTTAAAAATTGGGTCATGGTGCTCCAATGTGACAAGCACATTGATACTTTTAATACACTTGAATGTATGGTGAGTGCTCCATGAACTTCCGCAATATTTAGGATAAACATGTGTTAAATAGTCATAATCCCTAAAAACCAAGAATTATTATTTAATACAGTTCCACCTAACCTTATAAAACGGGTAAATTTTATTTGATTGTAGTTCTAGGAAACAATTTTTTATTTAAAGTTTATGTGGATGGATAGAAACTAAATCATCCAAGAAAGATCCCATATGTAATTTTAAATTGTAAATTGTAATTGAATTGGAATGTGTAAATTGTAATTGAATTGTAATTGAATTGTAATGCATAGACACCATAATGTAATTGTAATTTCAATTTTAAATTGTAATGTACAATTGAATTTTAAATTTTGAATTTGCAATTGCAATTTGTAGTGGAAATTGAACTTTTAAATTGTAACTGCACATCGAATTTTCAATTGAAATTACACATTAAATTTTAAATTTTAAATTTTAATTTTAGATTTTAAATTGTAATTGAATTGGAATGTGTAAATTGCAATTGCATTGTAATGGGTAGACAACATAATGTAATTGTAATTTCAATTTTAAATTGTAATGTACAATTGAATTCTAAATTTTGAATTTGCAATTGTAATTTGTAGTTGAAATTGAACTTTTAAATTGCAACTACACATCGAATTTTCAATTGAAATTACACATTAAATTTGAAATTTAATTTTAGATTTTAAATTGTTATTGCATTGGAATGTGTAAATTGTAATGTTCAATCGAATTCTAAATTTTAAATTTGCAATTGTAATTTGTAGTCGAAATTGAACTTTTAAATTGTAACTACACATCGAATTTTCAATTGAAATTACACATTAAATTTTTAATTTTAAATTGTACTGTAGTTGAAATTGAACTTTTAAATTGTAACTACACATCATATTTTCAATTTAAATTACACATTTATGTAAATTGTAATTTAAATTTTAAATTGTAATGTACACAATTTAATTTTAAATTTTGAATTTGCAATTGTAATGTAATTGAGATTGAACTTTTATATTGTAATCACTATACATTAAATTTGCAATTGAAATGACAAAACATAAATGTAACTGTAATAACTATATCCAGATGTAAAATTAAATACGATCAACTTCATTTAATCAAGATACAAAATACACATGAAGACATCAATATGATGAAATATATGTAAAATATATAACAAAATATATGGAAAAGTCCATATCCAAAACATGTTCAAATATCCAAAATATGAAAATATCCAAAACATGGAAATGTATACATCATCAACTCATTGGCCGCTACCCCCACGAGGCCCTTGATCGGCCCTGTGACCGCTTTCACCTTTAGTAGGCTAATCCTGGCCTTGAGATGGTAAACTATGAAATAAGGCCTCGATCGCAACATACTGGAAAAGTTAAAATTGTGAACTTTGTAAGTTATTTATATTTTGACCAATGCATAATATTCAACAAGAGGTGAAAATTTTTAATGGATAGATGCGAAAATCACCTGAGCCGAGTCAATGGTGATATCCGACATCTCGATCGGAATATGGGTAGATGGGCCCTCATCAGGACCATGTGGTCGAGTTGTATCCCAATCATCTAAGAAAGTGATTGCAACATAGACACCCACCTGTACTGATGCTTGTGTAAGATGCCATTACATTACAAATAAGTTAGATTTATTAAAAATTATTTAATTAAAACATAAAATTTATAATTCAATAACTAAAACATAAAGTATAAAGTGAAATTAATAAATGTGAAATGAATTGGAACATAAATTAAAACTCACCTCTGTGTCTCGGCCTGGATGGTCAGGACCTTTGCGGTCCTCATGTATATCATCTTGAGCAATGACCTTGCCTTTGCCCTATACAATTTGAAATTCAAAGTTAGGCTCTAAAACATAATGTCTAAAATTAAGAATTAAAACATAAATTATTTAAACTGAGATTAATAAACACAAATTCAATTGGAACATAAATTATAACTTACCTCGACTACTGTGTCCTGGTGGGGACGAGCGGATGGACCAAACGATAGCTCACTACGAAAGAGATCATCCATGTATGTGGTCCCCTACATGGAGCAATAAAATAGACCCCTTAAGTATTATTGAGCATTCAATTTACGACATATTATATGATGTAACATGAAAGCATATATACATAATTGTACAAAAATATACTTGTCTCGGAGTGCAATGTGTATGAGATAGCCGTAAGTATACATCTCGGGTTGACTGAGAATACGACCGTATGTCATGATCATCTAATAAATTGAGCAGGTCATCGTCGACCCACTATATCTCTATATGTACAAGTGTAGGGGGTGGTCTAGACGCCTCTCCCTACACAACAACAACAACACTGCCCATGGCAATGAACAACGAGTCTGCTATCCCCTGCCTAGCCTCTGTAGCAAGCTGGGATGACTGTGTCACGTCACCTTCCCTGATGACCACCCTCTATGGAATAGGTACCAACATCGGAGGGGGTGTCATGAAATCGGGGTCTCTACGAGCCCCGAGACGTTGGTAGGAACTTCCCCTACCAACACCAAAGAACTCAGATATTTTTTTGGTGTAGTCCGAGTGCATGCCTAGAAAAAAACTGCATATATGTGTTTTTCAAAGTACAAAGGGACCTGGTCATGGTGGGGGAACATGCCCCATGCTCCGATGAATCTATTGTATACATATGGTGTTGCGGCCTTGAGCTTAAACTCCTTGAGTCTAAGCGGTTGAACGACAGGTAAGTCATGAGGGATGTTAAACAAAGTACTCTTTATGTCATTCCCTCTTGTGGCACCTTTGACATATTCCGATTTATGAGGGGCCATGACATCCCGTCTTCTCCTCTCGCATGTAAAACGCCAAATGTCACTAAGAGGTCCCACTCTCCTGTAGAGGTCCAACATATCATCAACTACCGATACCATCATGAATAATGAGCATCTAGTCGGAGAATCCTCCCTAAGTGTGCACAAACACGATTGCACACACTCTCGTTGGGTGGTAATATCAGCAAGAGTTATGCGTGAAACCTCATCATCATATGAGCCCCCCGATGCACCTGTGATCCAAACCAAAACACAAATGTTAGTGAAAATATATATTATAAATTTCAAGTGAAATTCAATACATTCCATATTAAAAATTTACTGAAAGCATATCTAACAAAAAATATGCACATGATGTACCTTTGTCCTGGTGCACCTCCTCCTCCTCAGGATCAATATGTACATCGTCCGGATGAACTGACGCACTATCTCTCCTGCTGATGCCTCTATCGACAGCTGACCCCGATGTTGCCTCTCTCCTCGTTGAACGAGAGCGTTGTCGATGGCCACCCTGTTGGGCGACATCGCATCCTCTAGTGCTCCGTGTTAACACCCAAAAAGTGTTCACTACCTCATCTACCCCATTACATGACTCATTTGTCCATTTTCCTACCATATTTCCCTTAAAAAACCCCTTTTCCCTCCAAAAATATCCAAAATTCCTCTAAAATAGCAAAAACCCTCTAAAAAGGGAATAAAAAATATAAAATAATGAGGAAAAAGGAGGAAAAAACCCTATACAGCTGACCTAAACCATATGGTTCCCAAAACCATGGGCCAGCACTCCACCACCAAAAAACTATAAATAGGTGATGGAGACCCCTCATATGACATCCACAATCATAAGCACCCTTCCTCTGCCAAAATAGCTCTTGAAACCCTAGCTCACCCTTGAGCTACTTTCACCTTGAGAGCCCCTTTTGGCCCATTCCCATCATTCGGAGAAAGAGAAGGAGCAAGTTGGAGCTTGGAGCAACCCTCTTGGGCCATTGCAAGAGCTTCACCAACCTCCACATTGGAGGTAAAATCAATACAAAAACCATTCTTTATATCTTGTTTTTTCTGTTTCATGCATATGTTTAGAGTAATTTACATTTCTGTTTTAGCACTTTAATTTACAATTTAATGAACTGCTACTAAGGAGTCCCTTCTCCTTAGTAGGTGCTCATTTGAACAAGCTAGGGGTAAAACCCTAGCTACAGTTTTGGCAACTCCCCTTGGTTTGAATTTCTGGTTTTAGTTTAAATTTTTAGTTTTCTGCAATAATTTCCCATTTTTTCCTTTCGGCTGTCCCTTTCGGCTGCCGTAAACCGCATCTTTAACCTCTGCAGTAGCGTCCCGACCACGTCTTTTAGGCATTTACCTGCGACTCGACCACGGCTCTCAGACTGTTTTCGATGCCCTATTGGCGGATTCAAGTCTGTTACTTGCGATCCGACCGTGGCTAATTAGCCTGTTTGCTGCGATCTGACTGCGCCTGTTGCCCCTTTTCCTGCGTCCCGACCGCGTATGTCGCCCCTTTTTCCGCGTCCCGACTGTGTCTGTCAGCCCTTTTTTCGCGACCTGACTGTATCTTTTTACCTATTTTCTGCAGTCCAACTGCATCTGTCGGCCCACAAGCCGCGACCTGCCCGTGCCTGTTTCTCTCTTTCCCGTGGTCTGACTGCTCAGTTTCGCCACCGACCCGCGGTCTGATTTCTGCATTTTTTCCCTGTTTTGAACCCAGCCCCTTTTGCTGCAAAATTTTCTGCACAGCCATCTGTCCTACTTGCAGCCCTAATTCCCTACAGCCTTTTCTGCAACATAATTTTTGTACCATTTACAGAATCTTTTTAAAATTTCAGCATTTTAATTCAGAAAATTTTGCATTCAGTATTATTAGTTAGAAAGTTGCCCACCCCGTGGCACTTTTACTTGGGTTCACCACCTCACGCGCACACACTCTGTCACCTAATTCAAGTGAGCCTTAAAAACTACTTAACACAACCAACATTCTAACCCCACTTGGGGAACACAAAAGAATTTTTTGTAGTTAGGTAGGATCGGGGGGAATAGGCTTCCAATAACACCCCTCGGTTGCTTACACTTGAGACATAGCTGTTTTCCAAATAGGGAACCAAAATCCCCTAGTATTTTTTGGCATGGTCACGACCAGTTTATCAGAGGGCCTCTCCCCTAGGAGGGTTGAAGTCGTCAGACTGGTTCCGGAGGCCTGAGTGGAATACCGCACTCCATTCAGTAACCGAAGGGCTACCTTTCGCAGTTCTCAGAGTATCCCTGTATAGGGGTACTGCGGTAAAATAACCAAACGACAGATTCACCTTTCTGGACGTGTCATGAACGGGGTATCTTAGTTGCCTTTCTTCTAGGATTGACTACCCGGTGTCCCTCCCGGTAGGGGGATATCTTTAGCCACTTGGCTCTCCTATCCATATTGTCTGACTTGGATTTCATCACCTTGCAGAGGATATGTCTAGTTGAGTCAAAATACTATTTAGTTAGGTGCTTGCATACTCCCTTACCTCCTTTTGGTCTAGCGAGTCCACCATTTTTTATTTTTTAGGAAACCTGCTGCTTGTTGGTATTCTGACCATTTCTGTTGATACTCCACCTATTGTAGCACAACTGTTACAGTGGGTGTTTTGAGTTGGTTGTTGGCCTGAGTGCCCTATTTTTTGAGCTCTCCTTCTGCACACTCGGTTGCATTAGGGTTTTTGAGCTATTTTTTACTCACCTCAACCCCCAGATATTTGACACCATCTATCACCAGTGAGTCCCCGAGACATTCTCGGTGCCTCAGGGGCGAGCCCCCACGGCACGGTTCACTTGACACCACCCGTCATAGAAACAGATCTTCATCACTTGATACCACTTATCATAGATCTCGAGCCTTGTCACTTCACTCCACTCGTCAGCGGCATAGGACTCCGTCACCCGATCTTGGCGCCCCTTATTTTACCTCTGATTCTTAGGTAGAGTCTGAGAACCCCATTTACACTACCCCTACTAGCCCCATGGCTGGCATGACTTCCACCCCTTTCTTTGTAGGGACCATTGGTGGCACATCCACCACTACACCAGTTACCACACCTGCTTTGGGTATGCCCTCAATGGGGGCCGCGACCACCATTCCGGTTATCGTACCCATTCCTGTACCTGGCATACCTACCACCACTCTACCAGTGACTCACACCACCCATGGTGGTGTAGGACCCTCCTATACCTTAGTTCCCCCACTTGGGGGCAACATCCCAAACCCTGCCCCTCCACTTGGGGGCATTGCCCCTAGCTACACTCCGCCGATCACGAAGCAATGAAGTTCTCTTTTGAGAACTCTTTGCATCACATTTCAATTTCAATTTCAGTTTTCTATTTCAAATTAAAATTTGAAATTCAAATTCAAATTCTATTTCAATTTCAAATTTCAATTTAAAATTTAAAATTTCAATTTCAATTTCAAAGTTCGAAGTTCAATTTCAAATTTAATTCCAAATTCATTTTCAATTTCAATTTCAAATTCCAAATTCCAAAATCAAATTTCAATTTCAATTTCAAATTCCAAATTCCAAAATCAAATTTCAGTTTCAATTTCAAATTTCATCTTCAATTTCACATAAAATTCCAATGTCAATTTCAATTTCAATTTCATCTTCAGTTTTCGATTTGATATTTCAAGTTTCAATTTCAAATTCAAATTCTATTTCTATTTCCAATTCAAATTCCATTTCTATTTCAATTTCCAAATCCAATTCCAATTCTAATTCTAATTCCAATTCCATTTCTCAAATTCAATTTCAATTTCAATTTACATTTCAATTTCAATTTCATTTCAAATTTCAAATTCAATTTCAATTTCAATTTGGTTTTTATTTTCATTTTCAATTTTAAAATTTCAGATTGTAATTGTGATCGGTGAACACCGATAAGTCACAAGTCAAATTTCAAATTTTAAGTTTCCACTTCCAATTTCAATTTCAATTCCATTTACATTTCCATTTCTAGTTTCCAATACCAATTTCAATTTCAAATGTCAATTTTCAAATTCAAATTCAATTTCAATATCAAATTCAAATTTAAAAAATTGAAATTGCAATTGCAATTTGCAATTTCATCAAATTGAAAATAAAATTGCAAATTACAATTCAAATTGAAATGGCACTTAAAATTTCGATTTCAATTTTAAAGGTTTTCAAATTTTGATTTCAATTTCCATTTCCAATTCTAATTCCATTTCCAATTTTCAATTTTCATTTCCATTTCCATTTCCATTTCCATTTCCATTTTCAAATTTTTATTTCAATTTCATTTCAATATCAATTTCCAATATGAATTTCATTTTCATTTTCAATTTCAATTTTCAATTTCTAATTTCGAATTTCAATTTCAATTTCTAGTTTCAATTGCAATTCCACTTACAATTCCAATTCCAATTCCAATTTCAATTTCAATTTTAATTTAACATTTCAATTTTAATTTAACATTTCAATTTTAATTTGAAATTTAAATTTAGAAAAACAATTTCAATTTCAAAGGTTTTCAAATGTTTTTTTTTTTATATTGTTAATGGTTTTTGTTACATGGTTATATGACCGTATATTGGAAAAAAAAGAGAACATTTAACCGGCAACGTTTATGTTGCCGGTTTTATTTTGAAATATATATATATATATATATATATTTCAATCCTCCTGGCATTCTAAGAGGATTGAAAAAAATGGGTAGCATTTCTGCTTGCCAATACACATTTTAAAAAAAAAAGGTAGCATAAAAGCTACAGGGAACGTTTAACCGACAACATTTATGTTGCCTTCTTTATTTTGAAATATGTATATATTTTTTTCATTCCTCCTAGCATTCTCATAGGATTGAAAAAAAATGGGCAGCATTTCTTCTTGCCAATAAACATTTAAAAATAAAACCGGTAGCATAAACGCTACCAATTGATATAAACAAAAATATTAATAATTTGAAAAAATAAATACAACCTAAATTTAAAATTTAAAACATAAAACATAAATTTAGAATTGCTACACATATTTTCAATGAGTTTTCAAATTTATTGAAAAAAAACCCACAATCGGTGTTGGAGAGAACTTCCGCAGCAATTAGGAAGCTGCTAATTTTGGGAAGGATAACTAATTTTGGAGAGAAAGTACCAATTTTGGCGGTAAGACAAAGATATCGCCGTAGCACAAATTCCGGCGGGAATCACGGCGATAGGTACAGAAAAATCAAGCATGTGGTACAAAGAAGAGGCCGAAGGGAGAGCTCAACCACCGCAATAAAGGCGCCGGAGATGAAGAGAGGGTTCAGCTACCCTCATTAAAGAAGAAGGACCACAGTCAGCGTTGCTTGAACCAAGAAGAAGCGACGGGCCGATGCATTAAAGACTAAGGACTGCAGGAAGCGGCGACGAGACAGAAGGCGGCCATGGAAGTACAGCCAGTTGACTGTAAGTGGTTAGGGTTGAGTCACTGTTGGGATAAGGCCCACAGTTTTGTAACTGCGATGAGACCTTCGGGCCATCTATATATAGTAGTCTTTTTATAGGATAAGGGGTTGGCCACATAGCGATAGAGACATCAGGTAGATGCTAGTCAAGTCTTTTGTTGTTGCAAGCCTGAACATCCCTGAGAAGACAAGGGCCGACCTGTTGAGAGAGTGCAATCCGCAGGGATTGCGAGAGGAAGAGAGTGCACTGTAAAGGAAAGAAGAGAAAAGAGGTCTATAGAGAAGGGCTCCCCCTGAGGTGGAGTTTCCCAGAAGACCCCTGTTGTAAAGAGTGGAACGGAGCTGTGTTTATTCCCCAGAGTTGTAAACAAGAACCGCAGTTCCCCTGGGCGTAGTCTTTGCCCTGGGAGTATCAATGTGCTTATCTAAGTAGCACTATTGTAATTGTGTAGCCCTTGTTCTCATTCACGTGTTTATGCTATATATGAATGCTCAATCTGTTATAAGTAATGTACACGGTCGTCAGTTAACTTCTGAATGATGTATAACAATTGCGATAATCGTAGCTAACCTCTTTGCGAACTAGATAATTGTTAAACAGAGGTTAATGTGCGAGTAAGAACTGAATATGAGGCATGAATGGTTTATTTAGACATTGCGCAAAGTAATGTTCTACCTAGTTACGTGTTGCGAGATATCAAGGGTCGAGTTCAGTAGTGAGGGTTAGGCTTGTAGGCTGAATGTTGTTGCTAACTGCAGTACCAGGATAAGGATAGCTAAGACCACCTATTAACCCAGGAAGCGGTCAAAGTTCGCTTGCCGCAGGAACTAGAAGGGGAAGATATCGCACCTACGATATCTTGGGTATCGCTAGACGGTTTCACATAGGGAAAGACTTATCGCATTCCCTGCGTACTGCGATAAGACAGAGGCGTAGCCGGAGTAATGGAATGAGATAGACAGCTTCTGTGAAAGGGGTTAAGGAGGGTTTAACCACCCTGGATGCCTCGGAACTTGGCTGAGGACACTTGAGTCTTCTACCTCCCATTAGAATCACTTCGGGTGAGACTTCAGGTTGCTTCTGCGACCTGTTGCCAAAAGGGCCAGTGAGCTAAGGGTTTTGTTGGTCTAAAAGATTACCGCCAGCCCGGGTCTGTCCAGAGAGAAGGGATAAAAGATCAACAAATGGTTCCGTTGCCGGTTTGAACACATTGAGCTGATGTTCTGTTGGCATCTTACCAAGCAAGAACTTAACCAGTGGGTTGAGTCAAAAGAAAGAGAGTTTGCTGCAAAAGAAAACAAGAATCCTAGACTGAGCACTGAGGCTTGGCTACAGAAGCACCTTTTTACAGATCTCCATGAGATATTCTTCGTAACTTATGCTATTGAGTTATATGGTTGGTTATCAAAGCTTGTTGACAACAGCGGTGTCAAGAAGAATCGAGAAGTTGTCTGGACAGCAGAGCTGATTCAGACCTTGAAAGGTGTCGATAACCCCATCTCACGCGCAGTAGACTTCTGGCTTACGAGTCTGCTGGAAGGCTTCATCACAGAGTTCGCGGTTGATCAGAGAAAGAGTTACAGCGCAGCAGAACGGTACTTCTTCAAGGGTTATCGCGGTAAGTACCTAAATTCTCTAAGTCTGTCCATTAAGCAATTACTATATGAAAAAGGAGTACTGGATATACTCTCAGATGAATAGTAGCATGATATTGTAATGTCAGTAGACTCTGAAAGTGATTACGAGTATCTTGGACATACACGTAGTGGTAAAAGATATAGAGTCAACGATTCATCTTCTTCTGAAGAAGACAGCTCAGATCACCCGAGACAGCAGAGTCAGAACCCTAGGACTCCTCAAAAGCCAGTCGGAACTCAGAATAATCCCGCAGGAACCCCGTCCAGTAGCTCTTATACAGCGAATACTACCGCTACACCCTCCACATCTACACAGCCGAGTGGTAGTCATACAGCAAACCAGAACCCACCATCTAGAAACAGAATGGGAGATGATATGAAGCTACCAACATTCAAAGGTACAGGGTCGGAGGACCCTGAGCAACACTGGTTCTTATGCGAAGCCATATGGACCATTAAGCAAATACAAGATGAT
The DNA here is from genome assembly GCA_027924585.1 of Larix kaempferi. Classification (NCBI taxonomy): domain Eukaryota; kingdom Viridiplantae; phylum Streptophyta; class Pinopsida; order Pinales; family Pinaceae; genus Larix; species Larix kaempferi. The sequence goes on along the minus strand of BSBM01000012.1, from coordinate 4,107,778 downwards.
AATGTCAAGCTTGTCCAGCTGGCCACCACATTTAGAGAAAGAGCATTAACTTGGTATATGAAGTATACCACTGGCCATAACAGAACGCTTGCACAGGTTAGAACTGCTATGATTAAAGAGTTTAAAAAACCTAAATCCGAGTCACAATGCATAGCAGAACTTAAAGATATTAAACAATTGCCTACGGAGACGGTTTGGGATTTTGACCAGAGATTCAAGACCCTCATTGATCAGGTAAGCTTTGAGCTTGCGCCTCAACAGCATAAAGAATGGTTTATCGCAGCAATATTACCACACATCAGACTTCCGCTAATGCAACAGAAATTAAATACACAAGATGAAGCATTAGAAATGGCAATGAAACTAGAGGCTTCACCTCTAGCAGAAACTAGCACCGGTATCACTAATATGCAAAATCAGCTAGCTAACCTCACCTTACAGCTGCATGAAATTAAGAAAGGAAAGGAGGTTGCGCATGAAATTTGGTGTACTAAGTGTAAAGCGCAGGGACACAGTAAGGATAACTGCCCTGTCTTTGCTGACTATATCGCCAGTGGAGCTCCTAACCCGTTGATGCAGAACCAGGGGCCATGGTGCGAGATTTGTAGAACCAGAGGACACAGTCCTCAGGAATGCCCTCTCCTTCAGAAATATGTGCAGACACCAAAGAACCTATATTGCAACTTCTGTAAATCTGTGGGACATGACGAAAACAATTGTAGAGCTTATGAGTTAATGATAGAAAGGAAGCACGACCTCTACAGAGTTCAGTCAGAAGCATCCGGACCAGCAGTACGTGCACAAACTGATCCGAATCAGGGAGGCCGTGGAGGAAATTTCAGAGGCCGAGGACGCGGAGGAGGCTATGACTCTGGCCGTGGCCGTGGAACTATCACCTGTTATAACTGTGGAGGCACAGGACATTACGCTAGAGACTGTCAGAACCCTACTACAACGTGCAAGTACTGTAAATCTTATGATCACACAATAGAGGAATGTCCCATACCGATAGCTAAGATCAAGGACGCCAAGCCAGCAACCAATCAGACTATCCAGTTTATCGCTGTTGAGCAGAACGAAACCGAACCACGGGTCAATATTGTAACTCGCAGTGGTCTCTCCACAAGCAACATATCGCAGGACGTGGAAAAAACGACAGGAACGCAGTGGGTGCGCAAAGCTCCAGGAAAACCTATCCCACTTGATCTACAGAAGAATAAGGAGGCATTTCAACAAACTAAGACTTCCTTTGCTGAACAGACACCGCCCAAATCACTATTATTACCATCTCAGGATATACCACGGAAACCACCGCAGGATGTTAGTACTACGCAGATACCACAGGCTAGCACATCTGGAAGATGTGATGAAGAGGAATTGACCGGGAGTGTACAGTCCTTCTTGCAGAGTTGTTTGAAACTTCTAAGAAATGGGAAAGCTGTAGAGGAACTTCAGAAAGTTATTGACCAATGTCAACAGAGCCCTTCTGTGAGCAATACACAGCGCACCATTCACCATATAATGGGCCATACAAGGACAGGAAGAGAGATGAGGCTCACAGCGAAGATCGGACTATTTGAAATGGATGAGGTTATCCTAGACTTAGGTTCAGAAGTAAATGTCTTGACTAAACAGACATGGGAACAGATGGGAAGTCCAAAACTAAGCAGATCCCCTATCCATCTCAGACTAGCTAATCAGCAGAGAATATCACCGATGGGTCGCCTATCGCATGTCCCAGTGGACATCGACGGAGTTCACACATATGCCGATTTTGAGATCATAGAAATTATTGGTGACACCAAACCCTATCCAGCTCTATTAGGTATTGATTGGGCTTTTGATAACAAGGCTGTTATCAACTTAAAGAAAAGGCAGATGACATTTGAAGATGCTCAAGTCCGGGTTATCGCACCATTAGACCCTTTACAGGGTCCTCGCTACATTGAGCCAATCAAAGCAGAAGAGGAGGTGCATAACATGGAAAATTTGTACCAAATGACTTCTAATCAGACAGATTACATTGATCCTACAGCTGATGGACATATCAGCTGGAGATGTGATAGTTCATGCACATCAGATTCAGATGTTGGCTTAGAGAATTGGCAAAATAGACTCCACGAAGTTTCTATCCGCAGATGCGCATTCATGACTAAATCACTACGATGGATTGGGACAGAAAGCAGGTATATTCCAACTTTTGATGGATTAGCAGATGTCAATGATTTTTTGCAGCAGTTTGAACAAGAGATTCCTCAAGAGCAGAGGATGGAGGTGTTTGACCTTGCAGTTCGAGCCACACCTGCAAGATGGTGGTACACACACAAGGAACATATCGCATCATGGTATGATTGTAAGAGATTGATGCGCATTAGATTCTCTAAAGAAAGAGACTATACACAGCGGAAATATACAGGGGAGAGTGATCCCAGAGCACACATTATGAACTGTGAACAGAGTTGGCTAGAAATTCCAGCAGAAGAATGGGTTCATTTGTTTATCCATACACTGGATACAGTTCCACGGAACTGGTATACAGAAACAGAGCTAAGAAAAGGAACTATCTCATGGCCTATTATGATTGAAAACTTTTTGGTCACGTTCAGTTTTGAATCTGAGCATCCAAGCATTGATCGGGCCTTGAAGATCATAAAGACTAAAATATTTGAGGATTTCCCATTACCAGCGGATTCGCAACCCGAGTGGGCTATCCAGATGGAACATGCACTAGAATGTTACAACTGTGCACAAGACTTAAGCGATGAGGATGAAGATCCTCGCAGTATCAATATCGCAGAAACAGAAGGTACACGTGAAGTTGAAGGCCCGCACTTAGAAATCCCAGCTGTAACAGAACCAATCAAGATTAGAAAGAGCAATATTGGCACAGAAACAGACCCTAAGTTTGCCTCTATTGGAGATTATTAGGATGATGAGACAATTGGCCAAATCACAGACCTATTACATGAGTATCAGGACCTATTTCCTACCAACTTTACAGAAATGAAGGGAATAGTGGGTGACCTCGGAGTCATGAGAATACCGCTTAAGGAGGACGCTAAGCCGGTTAAGCAACGCCCATACAGGTTGAATCCGCGGTATAAAGCAAAAGTAAAAGATGAAATAGATAAGATGCTAGCAGCAGGCATCATTGAACCTGTTGAAGAAAGTGAGTGGGTTAGTCCCATGGTAGTACAAGAAAAGAAAACAAAAGGAGACATCAGGATCTGTGTCGACTTGCGCAAACTGAATGATGCATCGCTGCATGACCCATTTCCGACACCATTCACTGATGAAGTCTTAGACAATGTTGGAGGACAAGAAATCTATTCATTTACTGATGGCTTTTCAGGCTATCACCAGATAAGAATCCATCCAGACGACAGGCACAAAACCACATTTGCGACAGAATGGGGCTCCTTTCAGTATACGGTAATGCCCTTTGGTCTTAAGAATGCCCCAGCAATTTTTTCTAGAGTAGTTGTTGCTGTCTTTAAGGAATACATCCATCAATTTCTAGAAGTTTATTTTGATGATTGGACTGTATTTGGACTAGTCAAGAAGCACATAGGAAACCTGCGATTAATGTTTGAAAAATGCAGACAGCACCAGATTTCCCTTAATTTAAAAAAATGTATATTTTGTGCGCCTTTTGGTACGTTGTTGGGTCACATTGTGTGCAGACAAGGCTTGATGGTAGATCCTGCGAAGATCGCCATCATTGTCAATTTACCAGCACCTAACTCAGTAAAGCAGCTGAGAACTACACTTGGTCATACTGGGTATTACAGAAAGTTTATCAAAGGTTATGCCAAGATTACCGCACCAATGGAGAAATTATTAAAGAAGGATATCAAATTTCAGTGGAATGAGGAATGTCAGAAGAGTCTTGACGCTCTAAAAGAAAAAATGGTTACAGCACCTATTCTGGTATTTCCAGATTGGAACAAGCCTTTTCATGTTCATGTGGATGCATCTGGCATCGCACTGGGCATTATTCTCACGCAACCAGGCGAAGGGGGTATTGACCACCCTATCGCATATTCGAGCAGGAGACTATCGACAGCTGAGAAGAATTACACCACCACAGAGAGAGAAGGGTTAGCAATGGTGTATGCCTTACAGAAATTTCGGCACTATCTATTGGGTGCCCCGTTCAAGATGTTCACCGACCATTCTGCACTAAAGTACTTGGTCAATAAGCCAGTGTTAGGGGGAAGAATATGCAGATGGCTATTGTTGTTCCAGGAATATGATTTCGAAATCATTGTTAAGCCAGGAAGACTAAATGCAGGACCACATCACCTGTCAAGGCTAGACTCAGGTGAAGAACCAAGTAATTTAGAGGACAACTTGCCTGATGCGCAATTGTTCTCCATTCAGGTCGCAGATGAATATTATGGAGACATAATTCAATTCCTTACTACAGGGTGGGCACCACCTGAGTTTACCAAGCAACAAAAGAAACAATTAGTGGTGAAAGCAGCAGACTTCACCCTGATTGCAGGACACCTCTATAAGTTAGGACCAGATGAAATCTTGCGCAGATGCGTTATGCCCCACGAAAAACAGACCATTCTTAAGGAAGCACATTCGGGCATCATAGGAGGCCATTTCGCAGGGAAGCCTACCGCTCAGAAGATCCTAGCAGCAGGACTATGGTGGCCTACATTACATAAAGACAGTAAAGAGTTTTGCAGATCATGCGATATCTGCCAAAGGACAGGAAAGCCCTCCAGAAGGGATGAAATGCCGTTGCGACCACAAATAACGCTACGCGCATTCGATAAGTGGGCCATAGACTTCGTGGGTCCTATTAACCCCCCAGGAAAACGAACTGGTGCGAGATATATAATTACAGCAACAGAATACCTCACCAGGTGGGCTGAGGCAAAAGCAGTCAGGAATTGTGATGCTGCTACAGCAGCACAATTTATTTTTGAAAACATCATCACTAGATTTGGATGCCCAGTGACTTTGATGAGTGATCAAGGCACACATTTTTTGAATAGCACCATAGAAGCCTTGACAGAGGAATTTGAAATACAGCACCATAAGAGTACACCTTACCACCCTCAAGCTAATGGTACGGTGGAGGCTTTCAATAAGATATTAGAACATGCTCTTACAAAGATTTGTAACAGTCAAAGGGATGATTGGGACCTCAGAGTTAATGCTGTATTATGGGCTTACAGGACCACGTGTAAGAAACTAACAGGGCACACACCTTTCAGCCTGGTATATGGACAAGAGGCTGTTATGCCTATGGAATACATCTTACCCAGTCTAAGGATTGCTCAGCTTACAGAGATGGCTGATTCTGATACTTTAGAGGAGAGATTGGCACAGCTGCTCAATCTGGAGGAAGACAAATTTATCGCAGGATTCCATCAAAAAGTGCAGAAAGCACGAGAAAAAGCTTGGCATGATAGGCATATCAAGAACAAAACCTTTCAGCTTGGAGACTTGGTACTCCTTTATGACAGTAAGTTTATAAAGTTCCCTGGAAAATTCAAAACTCATTGGTTAGGACCATATCAAATCCAGCAAATAACAGATGGAGGTGCTATACAGCTTTGTACTATGAGTGGGGAGTTTCTTCCTACCCTGATCAATGGCAGTCGGCTTAAGCTGTATCGCGAAGGCCATGCCACCTCCTAGCCCTAGCCCAGGAAGGAAGCAAATGGTGCAGATGCTCAGTGTAGTTGAAATGAAGCATCGCACCCTAAGGAGTCTACACCGGGAAATGCTTCAGATAAGAATTCGCAGCCAGTTTTCCTGGTGGTTGCGATAATTTTGATAAGAGGCGAGTTTTTGGCACTTTCCACTTCCAGACGATGCGATATCTTATCGCAGAGGACAGAAAACAGATTGATGCGATATCAAATTTTGAATTGATCAGAGGGCTAGTCACTTCGCCATCTGACAAGCATTAACTGCACGGCTGACAAGTATCTGTTGTACTAAGATTTGGCAGCAGTACGACGATTCTTCTAGATTTGGAAAATCTGATGCGACACCACTCCGGCGCACAGTTTCCCAGCGAAATTTCAAACGGTGTTTGCAATAAATAGGCGCGGGGTGTTGTCTTGTCTATGCATTAAATACCGCCAACGGGTCCAGTCACTGGTCCGTTGCCATTTGAAATTCCGCCTGATGATAAATACACGTTCTATTCAAAGCACGGGGCTACTTAGTCATTTTCACCAAAAGAGTTGAGCGCAATTGAGCCGAGCCAAGCGTATTCTTAGCAGAGTTCCGAACAGGGAAACTAGAAACAGTTGCAGACTCTGATTTGCATTAAGATTAGCAATCATAGGAAGTCCAGAGTACCACAGGGGAAGGCGCCTCGCGCCAGACGAGCCTCTCGAAGACGTGTTGCAGAGATTCCAAAGGGGTGGAATTGAGTGCGCTATGACTTCAGTTGTGGCGGAGAAAGGAAAGAAAATTGCTGCTGGCTCTTCGACCATACGCCAGTCGCCGAGAACCTTAGCTAATATGGAACGTAGCGAGACCCTGAATAGCACAGAGTCAGAAGAACCGGAGCAGGAACTTCCGGAAGAAGTTACAGTCACTACCATATACTTCCCACCGAGAGTAGAGAATGCGCCAGCGATCGTCCTTCCAAGAGACTTTAAATATGAACTCATACTCCCGCCGCTGGATAACCGAGTGAAGGAAGAAGGTAACTTGTGGGGGAATATGCATGCTGTTAAGTTTACTGATTATAATCTGAGAGATTATACGCTGTACCCACAATTCCGCCGCGATCGTTATATGACGATTCAGAGGAACCCAAGGACACAACACGATGAGTTCATCCCCATGGACCATGTAATCCATTTAGTACCGTCGGGACTGCTCAATCTCCTGGAGATCCCACACTTTGGACGGGGCCCGGAGGTCAATGCTGTGGTGCGGACGCTACTTTCATGCGTGCATGGCGGTTACTTATGGTTGGGTAACCGAATAGATGTCAATGTTGACCTCATTCACCGCATTACCGGTCTGTCGAAGACTGGTTTCGACCCACAGATAAATATTGATGGCGCCACAAAGGATACCAGGCTCTCAACCAAGCAGGTTGCGGAGTATAAGCTGCAAAGAGGAGGTCGCGCCTACGATGTCAATTCAATACAGGATGACGCCTTGCGGTTTACTGTTAGTCTGTTGGCCGGAAAACTCCTTCTCAAGGTGAGGCCAAAGGAGGTCACAGGCTCAGTTATCCGCCTAGCGATCGAAGTCATAAACGGTAAACCTTACAACTGGAGTTTATTTTTGTTAAATAGTTTCTTTCAAGACTGTGCGCAGGCGCAGCAGGATCCACTTCACAGCTTCCACTTCTCGTGGCTGCTGATCCTTATGGCTTTCATTGGATGGAAAGAGCCGCCCAATTCGCAGTTTCCACAACTGCCGCCAGGGGCATGCAGAGGGTCGAGGTACTCCAATCTTTGGGCGAGTAGTCACCCAGAGAAGCACAAGAATAACGCAATGGTATTCCATGAATATTATACGCTATTGCTTGAATCCGTCGCAACGATTCCGCGTGTCGACTCGCCGGTCGTTGATCTTTATCAGTCCAAGCTGGAATTTAAAGTCGACAAGGATAAAACCTACATCAGACCCAAAGGGTTCAGGAAACATAACGAATGGGCCCCCGGCCCATATCGCATGGAAATCCAGCAGGTCGAAGATACCATTAAGAACTGTTTCGACGAGGACATGAAACAAATGTATGATGATCTATCCTCTGGCCTAGTTCTAGTTGATCCCCCAGCCAAGGACCCAGAAGATGTTCAGGAGGTAGATCCTAAAGACAAAGAGAAAGAACCAATGGGTTCTAAGAGAAAGGCTATTGAAGGCCCTTCTCCGGTGCGAGCAAAGAAGAAGAGAACAAAGGCGGTTACTTCCGACGAACCGCAGGCACCAGTCATGACAGAGGATGAGTATGATCTCATCGCCAGCCGAATACAGGAGAAGATGCGGGATAAATTCGCTGCGATTCAGTCATCGCAGGATCGTATGCGCATCAGCCTTGACAACAAATTGCGAGAGTTGAAGGCAATCACTGAGAAGACTGCTTCCATGCAGATTCAGCCAGCTCCAACTGCAGTCGTAGAAAGTTCGCAGCCCCCTCCACAGAGCAGAGAAGAAAGCATTGCAAGGGACCGCACGAACATTGTTCGTATACCGCCAGGAAGTATTAAGTTCCCTGTACCTATGGAGGTGCAGATGGTTCATCCTCTTGAGGTGAACCTACCAGAAGTACCTATGGATCAGTTGTACGAAATTTTCCAGCAGATAGGCACGGAGCTGAGGCACAGAGAACAAGTCACATATGAGCAAAATGTTTTGCTATCTAACGACAATGTGCAGCTCATTGCGCAGCATGAGGCAGAGAGTGCCCAGTTGACGCAATATGTTCAGCGAGAGCAGGATGTCTCTCTTGTTTTAAAGAATATCGCAGCAGAGCTTCCGCAGTGCGATATCAGGCCTGAGTTAGAAATAACTCAAAAGATCAGAAAAATAGCGGAAAGAGCAAAGGCTCTAGATGAAGAGAAGAGAAAGATGGAGGAAGAATACGAAGCAAAGATTGCTGCACTAGAAGCAAATAAGCCACCTACTCCAGAGGAAATCCAAGAAGAAAGAGTGCAAGCTTTCAGAGTTGTACAGACACAGATGCACTGTCGGGTGGAAGCAGCAGAGGCCATCCTGGAGGATGCATCAAAGACATGGCTGGAGCTAGAGGAGCTCCCACAGAAAGCCGAGCTCGATCAGCACATTAAGCACTATGAAGATGCGATATCGAGAGCTGAAGAAGAGTACAAGGGCTTGAGTGCTCTTGCGAAGATAAGAAAGAAAGGAGAAATCACACAAATTCAGCAGCAGGTGCAGAAATACAGAGAACAGCAGATCAACCTGGCTAACGAAGTTAGCCCGCATGAAAGCAAAATCACACATCTGGTTGATGAACTGGAGCAAAAGGTGAAAAGCTTCACCTCAAGTAAAGGAGTCATTGAGGGCACAGAGGACTCCTTGGTAACCGCTGAGCTGCTCAGCGCAGCGCAGGAAGAAGTAACACACATGGATGAAAGTATTAAAGCGCTTAAGGCACAATTCGCAGCAATCTCACGAGCAGCAAAGGATAAGCTTAGGCAGATGAATCAGGCTGTTGTTGCAAGTGGCTCGGGGACGAGCCACAAGTAAGTGTTAGGGGAGTTGTTGGAGAGAACTTCCGCAGCAATTAGGAAGCTGCTAATTTTGGGAAGGATAACTAATTTTGGAGAGAAAGTACCAATTTTGGCGGTAAGACAAAGATATCGCCGTAGCACAAATTCCGGCGGGAATCACGGCGATAGGTACAGAAAAATCAAGCATGTGGTACAAAGAAGAGGCCGAAGGGAGAGCTCAACCACCGCAATAAAGGCGCCGGAGATGAAGATAGGGTTCAGCTACCCTCATTAAAGAAGAAGGACCACAGTCAGCGTTGCTTGAACCAAGAAGAAGCGACGGGCCGATGCATTAAAGACTAAGGACTGCAGGAAGCGGCGACGAGACAGAAGGCGGCCATGGAAGTACAGCCAGTTGACTGTAAGTGGTTAGGGTTGAGTCACTGTTGGGATAAGGCCCACAGTTTTGTAACTGCGATGAGACCTTCGGGCCATCTATATATAGTAGTCTTTTTATAGGATAAGGGGTTGGCCACATAGCGATAGAGACATCAGGTAGATGCTAGTCAAGTCTTTTGTTGTTGCAAGCCTGAACATCCCTGAGAAGACAAGGGCTGACCTGTTGAGAGAGTGCAATCCGCAGGGATTGCGAGAGGAAGAGAGTGCACTGTAAAGGCAAGAAGAGAAAAGAGGTCTATAGAGAAGGGCTCCCCCTGAGGTGGAGTTTCCCAGAAGACCCCTGTTGTAAAGAGTGGAACGGAGCTGTGTTTATTCCCCAGAGTTGTAAACAAGAACCGCAGTTCCCCTGGGCGTAGTCTTTGCCCTGGGAGTATCAATGTGCTTATCTAAGTATCACTATTGTAATTGTGTAGCCCTTGTTCTCATTCACGTGTTTGTGCTATATATGAATGCTCAATCTGTTATAAGTAATGTACACGGTCGTCAGTTAACTTCTGAATGATGTATAACAATTGCGATAATCGTAGCTAACCTCTTTGCGAACTAGATAATTGTTAAACAGAGGTTAATGTGCGAGTAAGAACTGAATATGAGGCATGAATGGTTTATTTAGACATTGCGCAAAGTAATGTTCTACCTAGTTACGTGTTGCGAGATATCAAGGGTCGAGTTCAGTAGTGAGGGTTAGGCTTGTAGGCTGAATGTTGTTGCTAACTGCAATACCAGGATAAGGATAGCTAAGACCACCTATTAACCCAGGAAGCGGTCAAAGTTCGCTTGCCGCAGGAACTAGAAGGGGAAGATATCGCACCTACGATATCTTGGGTATCGCTAGACGGTTTCACATAGGGAAAGACTTATCGCATTCCCTGCGTACTGCGATAAGACAGAGGCGTAGCCGGAGTAATGGAATGAGATAGACAGCTTCTGTGAAAGGGGTTAAGGAGGGTTTAACCACCCTGGATGCCTCGGAACTTGGCTGAGGACACTTGAGTCTTCTGCCTCCCATTAGAATCACTTCGGGTGAGACTTCAGGTTGCTTCTGCGACCTGTTGCCGAAAGGGCCAGTGAGCTAAGGGTTTCTGTTGGTCTAAAAGATTACCGCCAGCCCGGGTCTGTCCAGAGAGAAGGGATAAAAGATCAACAATCGGCAACATTTATTAAATGTTGCTGGTTTATTTCCAAATGTGTAATTCGACAACATTTCTGCTTGCCAATACATGTTTAGAAATAAAACTGGCGGTTGATACAAATTTATACAAACAAAAAACACAAGAAATTGAATTTAATTTTAAAAATAAATTGGGGGTTTATGGTCCACTTACCTGGTGCAGTGGATGACATTGTGGCATGCTGCGTGGCATGGCATGGCGTGGCGTGGTGGTCTCACGGCCTCAGTCGAGCTCACGACCTCAATCAAGATAGTTTGATGGGTCACTATCATTGGAATAGTGTCGGTCGGCCGACTGCGAGTGGTTTTTATATTTTTTCACTATCTCAGTAGCTCGATGGAGTAATTGCTCGATTAAGCGGTTAAATAATCCCTCGATCAAGCGGTTAAATAATCCCTCGATCAAGGTATTTTAAAACCCTCGACCGAGGTACTTTAAAGCACTCGATCGAGGTATTTTAAAACCCTCGATCAAGGTTTCAATAGATAGATTGAGGGATTTAATGTACCTCAATCAAGGGTTTGCGGCGCAAATGTTTCCCACTCCGCTTGCCAAAAATCATGAACCACTTTCATGGATTGACCCAAAAATTGTAGTAAAAATGAGAAGAAAATTAATCATGCATGAGAACTCAGATAGGATAAGAATAATGTAACATGATCCAATAATCATTATAGTCAAGAATGATGTTACAATGGAGAGAATTCGAATCACATAGGAGAATTTGAACCCTTGTTGGTCTAGCATAGGAATTGTCACCACTGGAGTTCTCTGGAAGACTCAGACTCAACCAAACCGATCCTAAACCCAGTTAAATGAAGACACAATCAATTAAATGACCAAGGAGTGCACATTAGTTATTTTTCCATGCAAAACAGTTAGAAAAGGATGCATAAGGTCACAATCAGTGGCATTCAGAGCATAAACCACCCACAAGAGTCAGTTAACTCAGTTGGATTGAACTAGAACACTAAGTTGGCTCCTAAAAAGTAGAGAAATATCTCTAGTGGTTCTAAAATCATGCATGCAGGGTGCATTAGGTGGATACTAAGTCCTAGATGACATCTGCACACCACTAGGGGGAAAATAACATCACTAAGTACTAGCAAATGGTAAATAATGCAAGTAGGACAAGGATGGAGTATTGAAAATATCCTAACAATCCCCCTTAATCCATACCTGTGCATCATGGGCTCTAGTTACTAAGACCAAAGGTCACCCATAAAATCAAATAAATTATAAAAATAAAAGAACTGTCCATGAACATGGAAATGGAGAAAAAACTCATGGGAAAAATGCCCCCCCTCAAAAAGGCAAAATAGTAGGGAACTCAAAGAACCTTCATACTAAGCAGAGAAGGAAAACACTTTCTTCAGTGAAATCCTTTACAAAAATATTGGAAATATGCTCCTATGTAGGATAGCAATGCAGGTGCTATATCTGGATTTGGATTTGGATCTTCTCCTCTAATGTACCTCCCATTGTGTACACGTTGTATTTTCCAAAGCAAGTCTTTCATGAACCCTTTTTTCTACTGGATTGAATGGCTCATTATGGTCCAAATCATGAACCTTTGAGTACCCTTTGTTAGACAATCGATATTTGTACTTGGTTGTAGATCCCCCATGGGAAGTCTCTTCAAGATATTGTGGATCAAACCCCACCATCATGTAGCACCTCTCTGAGAGAAGTGGATCTGCATGACATAGTGCAAGTTTTGCATGATACTGAGATCTAGTGGTTCTATGGTCAAATGGATCCCCAATTGTGTTCCTAGTATCTACAAGGACTTTGTGAGCGCATATTGGCCTTGGCCATGGATTGGGAGCATGTGTTGGATCTGGACCTAAATCTTCTTGAAATTTATTCTCAACATCAAGATCTTGATCCTCATCTTCATTAGAAGAGATATCACTCTGATCTTCATCATATGCCAATGGGGTAGGTAGAGAGTATGGGAAAAAATGGGAGAATTCATATGCCTTGGAGGCATGGTTTGCAAACCCTTTCTCTATAATATTCATCCCAGTAGATATCTCTTCAATCTCAACTGTGTCAGGACCACAGACCACTTTCTTCGGTGAACCTGTGTGAGTCATCTAATATACAGACAAAAAAATTGCTGACAAAGAAGGCACAAATAGAACATTTTTTAACTTACCATGCTCCAGATGTACTGTTCCCTTCCCTTCAACAGATATTGAGAGTTATATCCTATGTGAATATTTGGACTATCTTTGAGATCTAGAGAATAAAATTATTCTTTGGAGGCAACCATGTGGTCGGAGTCTCCTGAATATATGAGGACATCTTGGGATTTTGAATATCCAACCTTTAGTGGATGGCATCTCTCATGATCATCAGACTCACTTCCAGAATCAGTCTCTCTTGCACCTTCTGGGAGGGAAATGTTGTGTTGTTCAAGAAGCTTGGTCATCTGATCTATCTTCTTCTACATGCAATATATCTATGGGTGGTTTCCTTTCTTGAAATAGGACTCAACACTTGGATTTCTCAAATCCCTTTTGTTTGTCCTTCTTTGAGCTGGAGGATCCTTCTGATAGACTTGAATTGGAATTTTGCTTGGGTTCATATTGCCTCTTCTCCTTTCCCTTGTGCTTCCCCTTTCCATTTTCAATTTTTTCTTCTATAGCCAAAAGAGATTGATCTTTGGAGGCATTCAAGGCCCCCATTTGGATCAATTTGTCTTGTTATTGGATGAGAGATTTAGTGAAAACATCTAAGGATGAAATATTCCAACAAATATTTGACATTCGCCTTGAATGGAAGGTAGAGACAAAGATGGAGAAATCAGGACCTAGCTTGGTCAGAATGGATTGCACCAACTGCTCATCCTTCTTCTCAATGACACATTGCTTGCATTGCAAAACCAAATATTTGAATTTTGAAAAGAAATGATAAATGGTCTTGAAACGACTTGGTTGAAGAGAAATCAACTCATTCTCTATAATATGGCCCCTTATCTCATCTTGTTTGTCTAAGAGGGTCTCCAACTTCACCCAAGCCTATTTTGGGTCTTCAATCCATCAAGGTGGAAAAGTAGATCTCTGGAAATATGAATACACATGAAACTGAATGCTTCATCCAATCTATTCATATACTTGGCCTTCTCCACAGCTCCTTGGGGTTCAACCTCCTTCCCTATTTTTACCATGTACAATGAATTGTTGCACAAGACCATCTGCATATCATCCCTCCAATCAAGGTAATTGAAGGGTTTCAGGATCCTGGGAGAGAGATGAGAGTTCGAATTGTCTATGAGAACTGTTGGAGCGAATACAAGGTGAAACTGTTGCTACTGCTGCACTCAATTTTTTTTTGAATAACCTACAAAAAAATCTCAATTTTGGAGATAGACTACTACTACGAACTGATTTAGGACAATAGGCACATTTTTATGGATCCTTCACACCTGGATAGACCTCAAAGGATTTCTCCAATGAATTCAATGCAATGACACCAGGATTTGCTATGGAAATCCAGAGGCTTTTGGTGCACTACTAAAATCAGTTTCTCAACCTACTCTCAAATGGCTCTGATACCATGTGAAATTCTAAATCACAGTAGATCTAAGTGTTGAGTGTACCTCACAGAGAGAGAATGAGCATAAAATATGAAAGAGTGAAAACTACAGTAAAAATGAGTAGACAATTAATCATGCACGAAAACTCAGATAGGAGCAAAATAATGTCACATGATCCAACAATCAATATAGTCAACAATGATGTTACAGTGGAGAGAATTCGAATCAAACAAGAGAATTCGAACCTCTATTGGTCTAGCATAGGAATTGTCACCACTGGAGTGCTCCGAAAGACTCAAACTCAACCAAACTGATCCTAAACTCAATTAACTGACCAAGGAGGGCGCATTAGTGAGTTTTACAAGCAAAATAGTCAGAAAAGGGAGCATGAGGCCACAATCAGTGGCATTCAGAGCATAAAACCCCACAAGAGTTAGCTAACTCAAGTGGACTGAAATAAAACACTAAGTTGGATCCTAAAAAGTAGGTAATTGCCTCTATTGGTCCTAAAATTATGCATGCAGGGTGCATTAGGTGGCTACTGAGTCCTGGATGACATCTGCACACTACTAGGGGGCAAATAACATCACTAAGTACTAGAAAATGGTAAATAATGCAAGTAGGACAATGATGGAGTATTAAAAATATCCTAGCAAGAAAGAGTAACAAATTTCCACTCATATTTTTTTACATTTGAAGAGTTTTTCCCTAATAATAAATTAATCTTCACACATAGAGTTTTAAATTAAAATATGGTTGTGAGCATCGTCATAGAATCATGTACAACAATTTGATACTTAGAAGCTTAAGCTTCTCTAAGCTTTGAATGTAGAGGTTATTGTTGGAAAATGGAGATACTTAACATTGTGAAAAAGGGAAAGAGGTGAAGCTAGTTCCTACATGAGAGAATGAACTCAATAAAAATAGGAGGTAGAACATAAAGCATTGCTTTTACATTATTTACCATTTACAATATCATTTTAACTATAAATTAGGTCAAGATATAAGTTCGCATTATTTATCATTTACAAAAACCTTATTTTAATTATAAGTTAGGTTAAGATATAAAAATAGTGCATGGAAAAGTTGGGTATGATTCATGAAAACAAAAAGTTATTGCTAATCTTATTTGAGAAAGAAATGTCTTTATATGAAAATGCAAGAATATGATATCAAGGAGCATATATATAACACATGTTGGAGTCTTTTACAAAAGAATTGGCAAGGTGCCTTGTGATAGGAAAAAATGAAGAGGTCGTGATTACTCTTGCTTAAAATATATTTTGTTCTTTGATGCAAACAAAAATGGGGTGTGATCTAAAAAATTTAAAGGTGTAGTGATCAAGGCTATAATGAAAAGGTCATGATTACTCACCTAAAACATATTTTCTTCGTTGATGAAAACAAAAATATAATGTCCCCCGGGGATATCAAAGGGTCTTAGGTACATATCATTATCTCTCTAGGGATAATTAGAATATTTTATCACAGCATAATAATTTTATAAATATTTAATTTCATTTTCTACAATTTAATTATGACAAAATATCGATAATTCCAAATAAATTAAAATAAAATTCATAACCGATCAAAAAAATTGAACCAACGTTGGGAAATCTTATCCAAAACTATATAACATAATTATGCATCCATCCCAAGCCATATAATAGGTAAATTGCACCGAAAAAAGGTC
The DNA here is from genome assembly GCA_027924585.1 of Larix kaempferi. Classification (NCBI taxonomy): domain Eukaryota; kingdom Viridiplantae; phylum Streptophyta; class Pinopsida; order Pinales; family Pinaceae; genus Larix; species Larix kaempferi. The sequence continues at coordinate 4,091,740 of BSBM01000012.1, read as the reverse complement.
ATTTTCAATTAATCATGATTAACTAGTAATTAGTGTACTAATTGTGACACTTAGCGCATAATTGACGGTACTTAACATAACTTCATTTTTTTATCACATAATAATAATTTATCAATACCAATGGATAATTAACACCTAATATCATGTAAATAAGGACTAATTATTATTTTTCAATTAATTAAACAAAACAATTACAAAAGTGACTCCACAAGACTAGTTAACTAGTATTTAACACAAACAACTAGTCTTGCACAGATTCAACACAAAACCATGCCAATGAAATAAAAAGTGAACCTAAATCCATTATAAATATATTTAATCATGCACATACATCCAAATAAAGGTTTATTTGCAGATCATTCCAATTACACATAAGGTGATCTTTTCCATCAATCCCAATGAAACTAGTTAACATTCACCACAAGGAATTGAGTCTAAATAACTGAAACAAAATGTAATGAATACATAATTAAAGGATAAAAACTAATAAGTATCCACCTACATCACAATAAATTTTTATAAATATAGCACATGGCTATAGCATTCCGTTTTTACGAAAACAGAGATTTCAATCCACAACTAGTTATCAATTTTCACCGCAATGTACCTAGTTTCCAATTTAACTTTCCAAATTCCAAATAAAGAGAAATATATGAATACTAGCTCATAGAAATAATTTCAGGGTTCACCTATATTCATATGGCTATATTTTTCTTCCCATTTACATTCCATTAAATAATTCACAAAACTAGCTAATTCTATTCATCCGAATTGACTAGTAATTCTAAGAATCGCTAGAATAATTAAATTCACAGATCATAGAATAATTCAAATGCCATTCCAAATACAAATAACATGTTTGATCAGTAATAACATATTTATATCTCATTCAAACATTTTTTCAAACACTTCATATGCAAAGCCACAAATCTACTAAAACAATTCCATTGAAGGAGCTAGAAATTGGAAATTGATGTAGAATTTCGGTAGACATTTCCCAAACACCATCAAGAATATTTATGCTCACATTATCACACAAATTTGAATTTTATTTATCATACATAAGAATAAAAAGAACATTCGGGAATTTTTACAAACACTTAATGTGCCAATTATCCGAACTATGCAAAACAATCCAATCGAAGAACTAGTTTTCAAACGAAAGGTAGAAGCATAAAAAATAAGTGCCTTCAACCATTCTAAGGATACCGAGACATAAAAATACACATTATATAATAACCAAGGGTATAAATATAATCTATATAGTAGAGGTGCCAAAGAATCATTTCCTCAAACAATTTGTGCCCAAAATCCCAAAAACAAGTTTCCAATTCCTTCACAAAATTTACTTGCATAAATAGATTGAATTCCATGAGAGATTTCTTCCACAATTATATCATACCTTTCATCAAACATTTCATGCGAGTCCATAAATAAATCCTATTAGAGATAAGTGGATTAAATAAACATGAGATTAAGCACTTATCTTGCAAAATATGTGACCGAAATGGACTGTGCCACATTCTACCCAGCCGTAGACACAATGGAAACCAAAAATCACTTTGTAATGGTCACCCCCGAGATGGAACCATGATTCCACAGGAAAGAGTGCACTCAATAAAAAATTCTCTCAATAAATTAGTCCAACCAAAAACCAATGGAAATTTTTGCCTCTACTTCCACTCCATGGCAATTCTAGTGGCTCCAGGACAACAATCAAACCAAAACCCAATGGAAAGTAGCACTTCCAAACGAGGGAAATTCCAGTGGCTCAAGAAAAAAAAATTCAAAATATACCGGTACAACCTCAAATCCAATATAAAGTTGATTCCACATCACTTCCAATCCAGGATCTCTAGAGGTAATTCCAGGACAAATTTTTCAGGAGAAATCAGTCCAACCTCAAATCCAATGGAAAGTGGATTCCACATCACTTCCAATCTAGGATCTCTAGAGGCAATTCCAGGACAAAACAGTGGCAATTCCAGAGTAACTCAACTTGGGAACAATGACAAACAAGCATCTCATACCTGGAGTAGAAAAAATCAAACCACAAGTTCCAAACACAAGCATAAGAGAAAATTAGCATGAACCAACACACAAGTGTGACTAGCTAACACCCCCCAAATTGAATTCCTTCATGAGCAATTTTTAATTGGGAGAGAGAGAGACACAAGGGATGAGTTACATTCCAAAAATAGAAAATAAGAGTTACACATCATGAGGCTACACCAAGAGACACAATAACCCAACTCAAGAGGTCACACTAGGGGAGAGAGAGAGAGAGAGAGAGAGAGAGAGAGAGAGAGACTCTAAAAGTAATAAGAATTAATCCTGGAATAAATGAAACCAATAAGTAACATAACCCATGAGGGTACATAGCCAAGAGGGTCCACCAAGTCCACAAGAAGAGTGTATAACATCAACATATACACAAACACAATGGTAACACTTTTCCCGCAACCCCTTGCTCATAACATCATGGTTTCTCATACTCTTTTATGTGGCATCGGTTGATCCGGTTGTTTTATTTTATTATTTTATAATTTCAACATAATTAAAATAATAATAATGTGCAAACCATAATCCAGGAACCTTGTGCCACTTTTTCTGACATAACAACAGTAATAATATGTCCAGGGGCTAAACCAGAGGGTATTACATCCCTCCCCCATTAAACCATGCATCGTCATCGATGAATATTACATACATGCCTTTAAAGAAGGATAATAGACATGCCCATACGTGCCTTAGAAATATAACATCTTTCTAACCACAATAATTCCCACTACCACCTACTTTCCTGTCCGTTTCCATCCCATGGGAGAATCGAGACCAGTAGAGTGGACTCAAGGAAGCAAGGTTCGATCTTCAATCCCCATGAAAGGGTCTTCAATCCTCTTTACAAGGCCTTCAAACCTAAACAAAGATATATCCACCTGAAAATCATATTTCATTCACTCATATGATTAACACTAGGTACACAAAAAAAATGTGAAACATGATATAAATATATTCTTCTACAAAGATACTTTTCACGTTGCAACAAACACATGGTTAACAACACACACATATATATACTATTCATCTAGATACATAAAATACATCTTCAAGATACATGATACATGAAATAGATCACATGAAATACATTAGTATATACAAGGAACATCCAATATAGTTACTTCAACAAAATACTTGAAATGCATCTACATGAATCTTATTCTAATCAATTTCAATCATATGAAATGCATTAGGTGTATCAATCAATTTCCTGAAGTGCATCAAGTATACCATCCAATGTCATGAAGTGCATCGAGTATACCATTCAATCTCATGAAGTGCATTCTTCATGAAATGCATTCCATTCAATCAATCACATGAAATGCATATACTTTGCCTACAAATACATGAAATGCATCATGCATATGCTCTATCAACACGATGCTTGAAATGCATCTAAGATATATGAAATGAATTCCAATGAGTCAATCACCTGATATGCATTACCAAGATTCTTTTACATGATTTATCACCCAAATATTTTCCCTACAAGGATGCATGAGATTTACCATGATACTTTACATTAAAGATGCCTTTCAACAAAGGTATTTGATATACCACAAGGATACGCTAACAAGATACTTTCATAAATGATCACAAGGATATTTTTCTAACAAGGATACTTGTATTAGTATTGGATATATAAGGATACATGAAGTACATCTTCAACAAAGGTACCCGAATTATGCTTTAATCAGTCACATGGTTAGTACATACTTTTCAACAAGATATGTGAAATACCACCAGGATATTACTAGATACTTACAAATGAAATGTCACCAAGATACCACCAAAATACCTTTGAACAAATATCACAAAGATACCTTTTTAATGAATATTGCAAAGATAAAGATCAAAAAGATATTTTTCTAGAAAATATCGCAAAGATCACCTAAACATTTTATGCACTTAATGTAACAAGTAAGAAAACTTATATACAACAATTCCAATCTAACTAAGAAACCAAAAAGGGCCATAACGACTAGTAGTTAAACATACTACCCTTCATATCCACACAAGCATAAGTATTCTTTAGAGAACATTCAAACTCAATTATACATTGAAAATAATAGTAATTAGTATCAACCAATATCAATCATACATTAGTCATACAGGTTCCGACCCATAATAAATCAATTCATAATACGTCAACCATATATCTATCATACACCAATATAAACCAATGACAAGCATACATGTATCAACTGACCATACACACATCAATCATAGTGCATCGACCATAATACACCAACCATAATACCTCAACTAGAACACATCATCCAAAACACATCAACTATAACACATCAATCAGAATACATCAAGGAGAAGAAAAATACATCAACCATAATACATCAAATCAGAATACACCAATCAAAATACATCAATCGTAGTACATCAATCAGAATACATCAATCAAAATAAATCAATCAATTACATCAACAAGAATCAAAATACATCAAATTGGAATACATCAATCGGAATACATCAAAATAGAATACATCAACCAGAATACCTCAACCAGAACACATCAACGAGAAGCAAAATACATCATATGGAATACGACGAAAAAAATACATCAATCGGAATACCTAAACCAAAACACATCAATCAGAATACATCAATGAGAATCAAAATACATCAGCCAGAATACATCGAACAAAATACATAAATCCGAAGACATCAATCGAAATACATCAATCAGACTACATCCATCGGAATACATCAACCATACATCGATCATCAAATATCAATCAATGACAACCAATCAATCATAAACAACAACCAAATATAACCATACTTACATTAATCATACCTCAATTACCCATCAATCACCAATGGAAACAAAGAGAAACCAATAATAGACATACATACAGTAATGACAATATTGTAGATGTATCAAGCATTAATCAAGGAACACCAATCATTAACACTCAATCGTATCAAACAACATACATCAACCATTCAAACATCATACATTGACCATAACAATCATATTGAATAGTTACTATTTATCATAACATTATATATAATTATTAGCACATGACGATATATATAATATCCATATATTAATAATACATGCCATACAACCAACATCATCACACAAACACTACTAATACTACAGTCATATAAACACTCAACACATACACAATCATACATCTTTCCTGCATACATACTCCATCAATAGCAATGTTATACATACTTTAACGACAATCCCATTTAATCCCCATATACTAATCATACATTACGTTACTAATTATTTACATGTCGCACACTACTTATACTATCGACCAAAGTAAATACATAGTCACCAAAAACAACCAAACATCCTGCCACCAAAATATTCTAATATTCTGTGATAAAATAATTACTAACTATACAACCACCATCATACACTCATACCATACACCATACTTACTATTACCATGTATTATTTCTATACATACACCCATTTGTCCACATGCATATTATAATTATTCAATCAATCATATACACATGATTCATATTAGTCATATAACTCATATATCCTATATTTTATACACTTGTATAATTCTTATGTTTTTTTTTATAGTAACGAATAGTATTTGTATTAAAAAAAGAGGATTTAACCCTCAAAATTACAGAGCTTCAGCCTTCAAAAAGGTACTTGGCTGTCTGAAAAATTATAATAGAGATGTTCAAACAGAGGTGTGTCTCATGACAAACTTTTGGAATTCTATTCCTATTACATTTTGAGTGTGTCATGTCCCCAATTTTGGCTAATCCAGTGACCATGGGTAAAAGGGGACAAAATAACCCCTAGGTAAATAATTTAATTTCATTAGGTGTGCATAGGATTAAATTTAGCCTAAGTGAAATGGAGGAATTATTTTTATTAATATTAATTAATTTTTGTAATTAATTTCTTAAATAATGGAGCAAGTGGGCCAAGAGGGCGCCCTCATGGAGATAAGGTTTCCAAATTGGATCTAGAGACAAGAAAATAGAAATATGGCTAAAGCAATTTGTGGATTTAGAAAAAGAACAATAGAAGGAAAAGTGTAAGAGTTGCTAAACGCAAGAAAATGGAAACAATCAGAAAAAGCAGGAGGGCGCAGTTCCAAAAAGGAGGCCAGTTTACAAATCAAACAACTTTTACAAAGAAGGAAACATATGGAGACAAAGGGGGGTGTAGTTTCTAAAGGATAAAAGCTTGTAAGGAAAAAGCAAGGAAAGTATGTCCACTCATGGGCGACCTATTCTCATAGGCCACCAAGCTAAGTAAATTGATCAACAGGTCAACATGAATTCTATAAAAGAAGGATTCCAACTCCATTTCACAACTTTTGTCATTGTGAGTTTATGAGTGAAGCATTTTACCTTCTCAAGGTTTGGTGATGTGCCCAAGCCAATCAATGGGTGATATTCCCCATTTTTTCACTTCCCCTTTTCTGCTATGATCCTCTTCTTCCCTTTTCAGCCATGAAGACTCTTGTTGCGGGTATTTAAGACTATTTTGCAACCACTGAAGATAATCTTGTAGCCATTAAAGTAAGATAATTTTGCAGCCATTAAAGTATGAAATTCATGCTTCCATCATCCCTCTACAAGGAAGAATTCAAGCTCCTCAATTCTCTGTTGAGATCTAGTCCAATCAAAGCCAAATTGTGAAGAATTTCTTGTGAAGAGAAGGATATCAAAGGAGACACCTCTCATAGAATAATATCAAATATTTGTTGTTGTTCATGAGCTTCTCAAGGCTCAACTCTCTCTCTGGTCCAAGCGTTCAGTTAGGTGACAATCTCAAGTGAAGGAGGTGCTACTTGAAGAGGGATGAATAATTTACCATTCAAGTGAGATATTAGTTTGAAGCCCCTTTTTCAGCTGCAAGAGGACCATATTATTCTCTCCATAAAGTTTCAGAACTCTCTTCCATTTTCATTCCATTCCGGAGACTTTTAATACATGGATTGTAAGCAAAAATGATCATATTGGTGTAGTTAGGGTTTTCACCCTAGCTTGTGCAAATGAGCACCTACTAACGAGAAGGGATTCCTTAGTAGCGATTCAGTAAAACAGTAAAACTTGACAGTAAAACAAGGTAAAATCTAAGCCAACATGTGCATCAACAGAAAATCAAAAGACAATAATATAATGGAAAATTTTCTTTTGTATTAAAAATGAGAACAAAGTTACATTTACCTCAAATGTTGAGGTTGGTGGAGCTCTTGTAGTAGTCCAGGAGGGCTGCTTCCGTGCTCCAATGGGTTCATTCTCCTTCTCCAAGGTGTGGGGATAATGGGCCAAAAGGGGCACTAAAATGGGAAGTTAGCTCAAATGGTGAGTTAGGGTTTCAAGAGTGATTTCGGCAGAGTGAGGCTAGGATAAATTGTGGATATGAAATGGAGAGCCTCCATCACCTATTTATAGGTTTTTAGTGGTGGAGTATTGACCTATGGTTTTTGGCACCATATGGTTTAGGTCAATGGTTTAGGGTTTTTGCTTCCTATTTCCCTCTTTTTCCTCTTTTTTATATTTTTTATTCCCTTTTATTTTGATTTTTGGGAATTTAGGGCCCTTTTAGAGGGTTTTTTCTATCTTTTGAGGAAATTTAAATTATTTTGGGGGGGAAAAGGGGTTTTTTGGCCTTTTGATGGCTTTTTAATGGTTTTTTGAGGTTTTGGAGGCAAAGATGGTGGTAAAAATAGACAAATGAGTCATGTGGTGAGGGAGATGAGGTAATGAACACTTCTTAGGTGTTAACAGATTGCCCCCTGATGTGTGAGGGCAGTAGCTCATCATATGGCCGACAAACATCATAGGTCTTTTATGGTTTTCCTGGGGTGCGGAGAAGAGAAGAAACAGATTGGAGACTGGAACAGTGGTCCTGAAGCAACTGCAAAAACTGAAAATACATGAACTCAACAATGAATGAGGCATAATCGCATTATATGGACGAGGCAGGCATACCCATGCTCGTATCAAGATATATAAAATAACAAGGAGGCCCAAAAAGGGGACCTAAAAGATACATGGAGAACTACTGTGTACATCATAAGGGTCCAGAGGGGACACAAATATGGGACATATTGCCGGTCTGACCATGTCTGAGCTGAAGAACTGATACACTGGAATAATAATAGTGTTGCTGAGTGTGGTACCAGAGGAACTGATGAGTTGTTGGATCATAATGACGGGGAGTCATACCCTCAATGGTACATTGGACTGTAGCTATACTGGGTACTCAAGGAAGCATCTGAGTGGGTGGCCTCTGAATACTATCGCCAATGCAACCCGGATATCCCTGGGAACATATACTTGGGTGTTCCAAAGTGACTCACCAATGTGCTAGAGTCGGGGGAAGTCCGGGGTCTTCGAAAACTAACTAAAAGGCCTAATACCCTGTACAAGTCTCAACGATGCGATCAAGGTGTTGACATCGAGCACGTGAGAAACAATCATTTAGAGAGGCACTGCGGAATCCTTTCGAAATGATCCATAGGAACTCACCACTGATGCTGATGAGTCCAAGGCACAGGGACCTCTGAGTCTATCCTCTGGAATAGATTAGTTGGCACCGCCAGAGGGAGCCCTTGCAACTATCAAGGCAATTATGTTTCCGCGATAGGAGCGTGAGGTGAACAACCGGAAGGTGATAGTGCTGATAGTGGGACTGACATATTTTGGGGATGGGGAATAATTGGGGTCGCAGGGGGGGGGACTCAAACTTCCTTCATTCAGAGTATGATGACATGGTTGGCCTAGCATCATATGAAACTGAATTTGAGGGAAAGGGATCATATGTTAAGGGATCAGGGGATGTGACTGTAATGGGAGAGGCTCAGGGGGTCAAACTAATGTATGAGATCCGGAAACTCTTAAGGGTGGCATATCGCAGAATACTCTGAACAAAGGCGACTGTATAGGGGTTGCTGCCATAATGTGGGGATGAGATATGATATGTCATGGTGCCAGGAGGCACCGTTGGGTTCTTCTTCGTGGTTTAAGGAGCTCAAAGAAGGTATAAAATGGTACTGTCATGTGGATTTATACGAGCCCAGGACAGTTCATGCTCGTGATTGCTTTCAATTTTAAGGAGTCTGAAAGCAATAAGAAGACTCTGAAATAATGGAATGGTACCATCGTGTGGATTTATATGAGCCCAAGACAGTGCATGCTCGTGGTTGCTTTCAATTTTAGAGAGTCTAAAAACAATAAGAAGACTCTAGGGGGTTTCTTTTTCATGTGTTAGTCTCCAAGGCTCGAAAAAGCATAAAAGGATGCAATGGAGAACTCTTCTAGCCGGTGTGACTAGAGTATTCATTTTTCATAATTAGTCTACCAGGTCTGGAAAAGGGTTAAACTTATACTAGATAGATTACCTTTCAGGTACTTTAACGAGCATGAAATGAAGACAGATTTCTTGATGATCTTTTCATTCTTTTAGGAGTAAGAAAAGAGCTTAACAGAAACTCCCTAAGTGCCTTTTTCGTAAAGGACTTGTCCGGCCCGAAAAAGGGATAAAATTATACCGAACAAAAGGAATGGCCAAGCAAGGAGAGAGTATTCAATCAAGGGACATCGATGAGAACCAAGAAGGATGGTTAGGGGGAAACACTGGTGGTGCCTCCTTGCGGGATGGTGAATGGTGAAAAAATAACGAAATAACTGCAGTATGAAGGGAGTGGAAAGTTCATAGATATGCTTGCAGTGTCAAAGCAAGTGTAAAGTGATCACGGGTGCACGGTGGATAGACAAAATGTCAAAAAAGGGGTGACTGTGACAGCAAGAAATGATCTCAAGCATCATCACGAATGCGGAAAACTGAATCCGGTGATATAAAAAACATCAAAAACAAATAACGGATGAGGTGGCACGCAAATCGAGATGGCGAGGTGCATGGAAAAAATTCCAAAAAAGGGGGTCAGAGAAAACGAGAAAGCGAGTCAACCATTATGAAGGTCTCGTCGTTCTAATTCCAGTGGTGGAAACGGTTTGGAAAATGGACTCCGTATGGATCCAAAATGGTCGAATCAAGAAAAAGTCAACTGGCTATAAATAGTAAGTGGACCCATAATGCCAAGTGTCATTTGTGTGGTTGAATTTGACAGGAGAGTGTGGTGGGCCAGAGTGGATTTGGCATTTCTGGAGGATTCGACCGGTCGATTTTGATTTGGGTGGCAGTATTGGCCGAGGAGAGGAGGGCTCAGGATCGACAGGGGGATGAGGAGGATCTAGAGGAGGAGCAAGGAGAGGATGAGTCCATAGCATAGGCGGCTGGGATGGAGAGTGATGATGGTTCGGATGGGGGATATGACTCTCATTAGGGAGTGCTGGGGACTCCCCCCGATGCGTATGGGCATTCGGGATTTTTGGTATATACGGCATGTATTGTATGATAGGGATGCTGTTGAGGCTCCTCGATGTATATTTTTTGTATATTTGAGTGCTAGGACTCTCATGACATTTATATGATGATGATATATTTATATAGATATGCACATGGATGCATTTTTGTGGTGATCATTTTTGTACGCACGTGGATGCGCCTGTATTGTTTTGTGTTGTTTATTGCATGTGGATGCAAATGATTTGTTATGATAGGCATGTGGATTCCCTTTGTTGTAGATGCAGTCTTTTTGGGATTATTATGTTTTTGATGTGTTGATATGTGATGATTATGCATGATGGATGATTTACATGTTGTGATTGATATGCCGGTTGAGGATGTTGTTATCCATTTGATCTGCGACACTATTTTGAGCTCTTGGGACATGAGTGAATGTTATGGATTCAAACTGTCGGCTTAGCTGTTTTGTGCACAGGAACTTTCTATAGAGGCAAGGATCATGCACTTGGTAGTAGTTGTTGAGCTGGGAGACAAATAGCTGGGAGTCAAGGAACACATGAAAGTGACGTACACCCATCTAAAGGGCAGCAGTTAAGAGACCGGTCACAGCATCGTACTCATCCTGGTTATTGGTAGCAGCGCCTATGCACATTCCGTCAAGGTGAATCAACTCATGTGAAGGGGAATATAAGACCCAAGCTATAGAGGCTAGGTTTGGAGACCAACAACTTGCTCCATCGGTGAAGCCAACGTAATAAGGTGGAAGATGGTCCATATGTGATCATGCAGGAAAATGACGAATGTAAGGTTGCAGGAAAAAATTGGAAAACAAAAAGAAATCAAACTGTACAATACAGACCAGAGGGTCTGCTGGATTGTTATGGATAAAAGCATTTAAGATACAACCCATTATGGGGGTTGTGTAAGGGGTGGCCTTATGAGTCAGTTAGAATATATGCCCCATGTCCAAGGCAGGTATGCACTATGTAAGGGCCTTTCCACATGGATTTGAACTTCCCTTTACCTATCTTGTCGTGGGCTTGTTCGTAAACGAGGACTAGATCTCCTTCACGGAAAGCTTGTGGGTGGACATGTTTGTCGTAACCAGTATTTGGAGCGGTTCTTGGCGGCCTCAATTGTTTGGAGGGCTATGCGGCGGTCTTCATCAGCTTGTTCTAATAATAGTAGATGTTGTTCAAGTGGGGATATGTCGGGGAAAAGTTCAATAGCGATGTGTAGGGCAGGGATCTGACACTCGATGGGGAAGACAGATTCAACACCGTGAAATAAGTGAAAAGGGGTGAAACTTGTGGCGGTCTTAGTTGATGTACAGTAAGCCCATAATGCGAGGAAAAGCATGTGATGCCAATTGGACTTATGTCAGTCAACAGTGCGTTGGAGGATTGTTTTCAAAATTTTGTTAATGGCCTCAACTTGGCCGTTCCCTTGGGGGTAGTAAGCAGAGGCATAGTGATGTTTGAACTTAAGGAGAGTTGAAAACTCATGCCAAATGGCATCTTCAAAATGTGAACCATGGTCCGAGACAAGCTATTTTGGGACCCCGAATCGTGTAATGACATGGTTAAAAAAGAAACGGGCAGTAGTGCCGGCTTTACAGTTGAAGGTAGGCATGGATTCAGCCCATTTGGTGAAGTAGTCGACGACGATGATGATGTATTTATGGCCATTGGTTGATGAGAGTTTACACTCCATAAAGTCGATGGCCCATTTACAAAAGGGATCGATGGTAACGACCAGATGGAGCGGGGAAGGTGGTGTCCGTGCCTTCGGGGCAAAGAGTTGGCAATTATGGCAATGCTTGACCATAGTGATGCAGTCAGTGAACAACGTGGGCCAGAAATATCCAGTGCAGATTACCTTATGGGCTGTGGCCATCCCAAAAAAATGTCCACCATAGGCGCCACTATGACAGTCGTTGAGGACTTTCTCAGCCTCCTCTCGTGTGAGACAACGACGGAGGATAGTGTCGGTACCGCATCGGTAAAGGACATCACCCAGAAGGAGGTACTGAGAGGCATGGTGACGGATACGGCAACGTCCATCATGATCGATATTGGGGTGAAACTTCTGCATGTGAAGGTATATCAGAATTTCACCATACCATGGGTCATCTGACAAGATGATGAACAAATGATTGTCCGGTAACTCATTGGGGATTGGTGGGGACGGTAAAAGGGATGGGAGGTTGGTTATAAGCTGGGCAAGCGCAAGGGATTTAGTACTTTTTGGAGTTGTGAAAGTCAGGTCATACTCTTGTAGGATAATTACCCATTTAGCGACGCGGCCTTGCAGAAGGAAATGGTTCAAGAGGTAGATCATGGGGTTGGAGTCGGTGACAATGGTAGTATGACTTAGGAGGATGTAGTGTCGCAATTTCTGTATGGAAAAGATGATGGCAAGGGCCATCCTTTCCTCATATGGGTAACGTAGGGGTGGTCCAGACAAAGTTTGGCTAACGTAATAAATGACATGATCCTAGCGAGCAGTGTCTTCTTGAACAAGGACCCCTGACATGGCGTGGTCGGATGCCGAGACGTAAAGGATGAAGTCCTGAGATAAATCCAGAGGGGGGATCAAAGGGGCTTGCATGAGAGATTTTTTGAGGGCTTTGAATGTAGCTTGTGCTTGGTCATCCCCAAAAAAGGGTATGTGAGTACGAAGCAGACGTAAGAAACCATGAACTGTGGTGGCATAATCAGGAATGAAGTGGCGAAGGAAATTAGGTTTCCCTTGTAAGCTCTATAGCTGTCGGAGCGTGCGTGGTGCGGGAAGCTCTAATATGGCTTGAACTTTGAGGGGGTCAATAATGATTCCTTTGTGGGAAACAATGAAACCTAACAACCGGCCTGCTAGAACACAAAAGACACACTTGAGTGGGTTCAAGCGGATCTGATACTTGCGACAATGCAGAAAAACTTGCCAGAGGTCATTAAGGTGGTCGGATCGTTTCTTGGAACGTGTTGTGAGATCGTTAAGATAGACTAATAGGATATGAACCAAGTCATGAAAACAATAGGTCATGGCTCACTAGAAGTTGGCCCCAGCATTTTTAAGGTCGAAAGGCATGACCTGATAGGAAAAGGTGCCCCATGGGGTGGTGAAGGTGGTCTTGTATTGATCTTCTTTGCGGATCTGAATCTGGTTATACCCAGAGAACCCGTCCATGAAGGATAGGACTTCATGCATCATGCATGCATCGATGAGTTGGTCAATAAATGGTGTTGGGAAGTTGTCTTTGGGACATGATTGGTTTAAATCGTGGAAGTCAGTACATACCCTGATGGTGCCTTGTTTTTTGTTAACAAGGGTGGGGTTAGAAACCCAAGTGGTGTCTGTGATGGGGTAAATGAAACCTGCTGCACGAAGTTTCTCAATATCTGCTTTAACGACGGGGATCTTTGATGGGTGAATGGGGCGTTGTTTTTGGAGAACGAGGGGCACATCTGGCCACATGTCAATGTGGTGCTCTATGATAGCGGGGTCGAGACCAAGAATTTTAGTGTAGGACTAGGAAAAGACATCGCGGAACTGTTGAATTTTTTTTTTGTACTCTCCGACCTCGTACTTGGTGCAAGAGGCTCCCAAAGTAATGAGTTCAGGGGAACCACTTGGGGCAGAGATATCAATGTGGATTGTGGGTGAGATATTGGCCATGTTACCTTCCTCGAAGGAATTGGGAGTGAGAATGGGCTCTTTAAACTAGTCGACCTTTGTGGGGAGGAAATCTTTGGACTCAACCGAAAATTGGGTGGCTTCGGTGGTGGAGGACTCCTCCCGGAGAAAATGGGAACAATGGTGCATATCCTCCCAGGGGTACTCAAGTGCGGTAAGAGCCTCAAGAATTTCCTCATCATTGCGGAAACATTTTGTAGTCAAATCGGTTAAGAGGGAATGCTAGCAGTAGGGATCATATAAATGGTATTGATCTCTCCTATTGTCGGAGATTCTGGGGGGTGGATCTCTTCAATGGTGGGAGGAGACATCTCGAGGTCCAAGTTATTCATCTCGTAGAGAGCGGCTCTGTAATCTGGGAGATCAGGGAAGTGATGTGAGTAATGGCCGTAAATATCGCATATTGCACAAGGGTGACTGGTACGCAGTGATTCATCATGAGGCTTAGGGGTAAGGTCGAGTTGGACAACCGGGATGTTGGGTTCATCGTCAAGCATTTGCATGTGCTCTTGTAATGCGGGTAATTGTGGACATTGATGGGTAGCATTGCCCAAATCATCACACAAAGAGCATTTGGGAGAAGCGCGAAATGGTGGAGGATTCTTTGTGGCTTTAGGCGCGGGCGGAGTGGTGTAAGGTTGTGGGCCTTTGCCCCTAGTGTATTTGGCAAGAGGGGGTGGGTTGGTAGAGGAGGAAGGAGTGGTGACACCAGGAGGTGGCTAACTAGCAGTGGTGATAGGTTGCACTGGCTGTAAGATGACATTGGGTGTCAGAGGGGAAATGGGAGGTGTGATGTACCATACAGGTAGTCCTAAAGTTAACCCCGGGAGGTTTAGTGTGGCCATCACCAGAGCGCTTACTACTCCCGAAGGGGGAAATAGGAAGGGGATTGTATGGATAAGTGTGGTGTCGACATGACTGGGTACCAATGGTGGTTGGGGTAGCAAGGGAGGTTGATGGTTGGGTGTTTGTGTATTGTGGGAGAGGGTACATAAGTCAGATATTGTGGTCACTAGTAACAGGGGTGGAATGGATTTTAATGTGGAAGTCATGGGTGTATCTGAGTAGACTCTGGGTCCAACTGAGGAAACCAACGAGGTAGATGCACCGCGAACAGGTTGTTCAACCATGGGTACAACATTTTAGGGTGCAGCGAGGGCATTGGGATCGTAATAGGTGAGTTGATCAATCTTGACCACTCATCCTTCATGGGGGAACATCATGGTACGAAAAATGAATGAAGCAACTGCCCGCATGGCATACATGTAACTGCGGCCAAGTAATAGGTTATAGTCAAGTTGGGCGTTGATGACCTCTATGTCAATAAGCACTGTTTTACCAACCAACTGGATGGGGACATTAGCTAAGAGACCTTGGGGTTGAGCTGAACGGCCGTCGTAGGCTCGCAACGCAGTGGTGGACGGCTGGAGAGTAGGGGATCCCAACTTCTACCAAATGAATGTGGACATAATGCATGTAGAGGCACCCTCATCGATGATGCATCGATGGATTACAAGATTTTGAATGGATACAAAAACTTGGAATGCTAATGTGGAAGGCAGCGTGGTTCAGATTGGTCCAAATCAAAGGCCATCATTCATGAATCATTCAGGTCGATAGCACCAATGGCTGATAATAGAGTCTTGCGCTATGTAGGATAGTTTTTTAAGACCTCTAACGCAGACATGGCTGCGGGGGACTGAGCTAAGTCGTCCACAATGTTGTAATTAGACGCAACGCAAGCATAGGGGTTATTGTTGATGCGGCGAAGTGGGAAGCGAGGGGATTTTGGGGCTCCATCTAATGGGGCCGGAGGTATACATAATGACTAATCAGTGGGAAGAGCGTTGGTAGTTTTGTTGGTGGGAGGGGCTTCAGGGGTGGAGCCATATTAGTTTCGGCGGGTTTGAAGGTTGACATCGGTGGATGACATCATTAACAAGTGATGGGTTCCTGAGTCTAAAGTGGGGTGGGCGGGCGCAGTGTACGTGACTTGCTGTTGTGGTGGCGTGATTCCTTAAGGGGGAGCTAATGGTTGAGTATTCACCAATCCTTGGGTTGGTAAAGGGTTCTGTAACACCAAGGGTTGAGTTTGAGGTGGTGGGGGGTTAGGTGGCGCCTGAGGTGCTGCATGCCCTTGGCAGTGGGCATCATCAGTCCAGAGTTGTCATGCCTACTCCAAATGTGGGCAAGCATGTGTGTAATGGCCATAGACCTTGCAAATAAAACAAGGGTGGTTCATTCGTAAGTTACGGTTTTTAGCTTGCTTTGGTGGCCTGTCAGGGTTTTGGTTGGTAGGTGCTGCGTTATTATTTTTTGGGGGATTAGGTGGCTGGCCGCCTTGGTCTAGAGGGGGGTTGTTACCGCGGTTACATCCTTTTCCGCGGTTTTGTTGGCCTTGTTAGCATTGGGTATTTTGGTTGTGCTGCGGATTTTGTTGCGCGTACACTTTCCCTTGGGCGGCAGGTGGGTGCTGGGGTTGTGCAGGTGTGGGAGCAGGTTGTGGCGGATCATAAGTGGGTGGGGGTGGAGGCGGTGCAGGTGCTGGACCTTGTGGGGGTTGTTGATACGTCTGTGTGATGGGTGGTTGATTTACTGCAGGTGCTGCCTGTGGAGGATAATAAGGAGGGGGGGGGCTTGAGAGGATATAGGAGCGTGTGCGACCTGCGGGTGGTAATATGGTTGAGGTGCAACCGGGGGAATGTAAGCGGGGGATGCGTGGTCGAAGCACTGAGGTGGACATGATGGTCCTTGAGAATGGCAGTTATGTGCCATGGGAGCATACAAATTGGTTTCTCTAGAGTGGGATGTAGCCCGTGAAAGGTTGGGGCCATTACTAGTACGTGTCATGGAAAAGGGTTGGTTATGCGATGCAACATGGCTAATGATGCCATCAGCAGCGTGGGATGCCCCCGGAGCATTATTTCGGGAGGAATTTCCATGGGGGGCGTCGGGTATAATGGTATATAAGTAACCAAACTGGGAATAGATAATGTCAAACAACTGGGCTTTTAAGATGGCTTCTTCCTCGGACTGGGGTTGCTTGGATGCCACATCCTTGCAAATGACGGGAAGGAGAGATTTGAGAAACCAATCTAGGAAGATATGGTCATCTAACTTGATTTTGCACAGGCTTCGGTGTCGACGCCACTCATGAATGTGGTCAGTGGTGTGGGTGGCCATTTTCTGTCTGCAAGATAGTAGGATCTCACCTCCCGCGTCATAGCGGACATGTAATTGAAAGAACTACAGGAAGGTCGAGGCAAGGGAAGTAAATATGGCATGGGTCCCATGGGGCTGCTCAATGTACCACTTGGCTGCAAAGCCAATGAGAGTCTGTTGTAATAGACAGAGTCAGATAGAGTCGTCCAATATGGAGTTGGAGGAACACCATAGATGGAAGGACATAATGTGATTTTGTGGGTCTTCACCTGCCTTTCCCTTAAATTTGTGGATGTCCGATGGGAGTTTGGTAGGCATCTGAGGCCATGTGGGATCGTGTCTAATGGGATCATTGGTCAATTTGGCTAGGTTAGGAAGGTTGAGACTGGCCATGAATGGAAAACTAGTAGAAGGATGTGACATACTAGTGGCGGCAGCCATGGTGGGACCACTGCCCCCAAGTGTGAGAGCTTGGTTCATGTTGGGGAAGTTACCCCCGGATGGAGGAATGAAGGTGGTATGGGAGGGTCCTGTGCCACCAAGTGTAACGTGAGGTGCAGATGGGGTTGGGTTGGGTATGGTAGCCGCTGCAATGGGAATAGTAATAGGAATGGTAGGTGTGGGACCCATCGTGGGCATACCCAAGGTAGGTGTGGTTGTGGTTAGTGTGTTCACTGGGGTCATTGTGGATGTTCCACCGATCGTGTCTACAAAGAAGGGGTTAGAGGTCATGCAAGCCATGGGGTTGGTTGGTGCTGTGTAGGTAGGGTTTTCCGACTTTACCTCGGAATCAGATGTGAAATAAGGAGCGTCAAAGTCAGGGGACAGAGCTCTATGGCATCGACGAATGGGGTTGAGTGACGAAGATCTAAGTCTATGACGAGTGGTGTCGAGTGATGCAGCTCTACATCTATGACAAGTGATGTCAAGTGAACCGTGCTGCGGGGGATCGCCCCGGAGGAGCCAAGAGTGTCTCGGGGACTCAATATTGATAGATGATGTCAAGTATCTAGGGGTTGTGTCGAGTGAAAAAAGGCTCAAAAACCCTAATGCAGCCGAGTGTGCAGAAGGAGAGCGCAAAAAATACGACACTCAGGCCAACAACCAACTCAAAACGCTTACTGTAACAGATGTGCTACAATAAGCGAAGTATAAAAAAAAATGGTCAGAATACCAATCAAGCAAACAGTTGCCTAAAAATAAAAATGGTGGACTCACTAAACCAAAGGGAGGTAAGGGAGCATGCAAACACCTAGCTAAAAAGTATTCTTATTCGACCAGACATATCCTCTGCAAGGTGATGAAATCCAAGTCAGACAATATGGATATTAGAACCAAGTGGCTAAAGATATCCCCCTACCGGGAGGGACATTGGGTAAGACAATCCTAGAAGAAAGGCAACTAAGATGCCCCGTTCATGACACGTCCAGAAAAGGTGAATCTACAGCTCTTGTCTTATCACCATGTGGGCCTAAAAGAAACACCACATGTGGACAATGAGTAGGTAGCCTTCGGTTACTAGGTGGATTGCGGTATTCCACTCAAGCCTCCAGATCCAGTCTGGCTACTTCAACCCTCCTAAGGGAGAGGCCCTCTGATAAACCGGTGGTGACCGTGCCAAAAAATACTAGGGGTTTTTGTACCCTAAAGGACAACCACTATGTCTCAAGTGTAAGCGACCAAGGGGTGTTATTTGGATGCCTATCCCCCTTGTCCTACCTAACTACAATATTCTTATGTGTTCCCCAAGTGGGGTTAGAATGTTGGTTGTGTTAAGTAGTTTTTTAAGGCTCACTTGAATTAGGTTACAGAGTGTGTGCGTGTGAGGTAATGAACCCAATCAAAAGTGCCATGCGTGGGCAACTTTTTTAACCAATAATAATACAAAAAATTAACTTGCAATGCAAAATTTTCTTTTTCCAATGTAAATGCTTAAACTTAAAAATTTTGTAAATGGAACAAAAAGCAAACTGCAGAAAAAGGCTGTAGGTAACTGTGGCTGTAGACAGAATAGGAGGCTGTGCAGGTGCATAAAATATTGTAGAAAAATTATGGGTTCAAAAAAGGGTAAAAATGCAGAAAATAGATCATGGGTCTGTGACTGAAATGCGCGGCCTAAAGCGTGGCTGTAGGGGTGAACCCTGTAGTCGGATCATGGGTCTGTATCCAAAATGCGCGATCTAGGGCATGACAAAAGGGAAGAAAGCTGTAGTCAGATCGTGGCTCTGTGGCCAAAATGCGCGGTCTGGAGGACGGCAAAGGGGCAGAAAGATGCGGTCTGGGTCGTGGGAAAGAGGCAGAATGCTGCGGTCGGGTCTCAGAAAAAACAACAGGAATTTGCGGTTTTGGCCACGGGAAAAGGGAAAAAAGTTGCAATCTGGATCACGGAAAAATGACCGAAAGCTGCGATCTAGGCCGCGACTGCGAGGAACAGAACCGCGATCTATGGCAGAAAACCCAACTGGCCGAAGCCACAGCAGAATAAGGAAAGCAGAAAAATACTTGCAGAAAGTAAAAAATTTTAAATTTTTAACCAAAAATTCAAAGGCCAATAATGGAGTCGCCAAAACTGTAGCTATGGTTTTCACCCTAGCTTGTGCAAATGAGCACCTACTAAGGAGAAGGGCCTCCTTAGTAGCATTTCAGTAAAGCAGTAAAACTTGATAGTAAAACAAGGTAAAATCTAAGCTAACATGTGCATCAACAAAAAATAAAAAGACAATAATATAATGGGACTTTTTCTTTTGTATTAAAAATGAGAACAAAGTTACATTTATCTCAAATGTTGAGGTTGGTGGAGCTCTTGTAGTAGTCCAGGAGGGCTGCTTCCGTGCTCTAATGGGTTCCTTCTCCTTCTCCAAGGTGTTTGGATAATGGGCCAAAAGGGGCACTCAAATGGGAAGCTAGCTCAAATGGTGAGCTAGGGTTTCAAGAGTGATTTCGGTAGAGTGAGGCTAGGATAGATCATGGATATGAAATGGGGAGCCTCCATCACCTATTTATAGGTTTTTAGTGGTGGAGTATTGACCTATGGTTTTTGGCAGCATATGGTTTAGGGTTTTTGCTTCCTTTTTCCCTCTTTTTTCTCTTTTTTATATTTTTTATTCCCTTTTATTTTGATTTTTGGGAATTTAGGGCCCCTTTAGAGGGTTTTTGCTATCTTTTGAGGAAATTTAAATTATTTTTTTGGGGAAAAGGGGTTTTTTGGCCTTTTGGTGGCTTTTTAATGGTTTTTTGAGGTTTTGGAGGCAAAGATGGTGGGAAAAATAGACAAATGAGTCATGTGGTGAGGGAGATGAGGTAATGAGCACTTTTTAGGTGTTAACAATTGGCATCCTAGTTTAACTAAGATATCATCCATTCATTCTCTACCAAATTCAATGTAATCATGTTGTTGTTGTCCTAGTTATCTGTTATAAACTCTTATCTATCTCCATTTTATGAATTCTAAAGCTTTAGGAAGTGATCTAACAATGAGTTAAGAGAACTAGGAAATTGCTCAAGGGATGAGGCATTTTCTAATTATTTAAGTATCTGAAAGTTAGTTCTGAGCAGTGAAAGCACTCTGATACTTAGTACAGGTCTGATAAATGTTATTTTTTTGTTATCAGTCATTAATTACAAAATTAAATGTCTATGGTGTTAACACCCAAAAAGTGTTCACTACCTCATCTACCTCATTACATGGCTCATTTATCCATTTTCCTACCATATTTCCCTTGAAAACCCTGAAAATCCCACTAAAAAGCCTCCAAAAGGCCTAAAATGCCTCCAAAAGGCCACAAAACCATCAAAAAGCCTCAAAAAGGCTAAAAAACCCCTTTTTTCCTCCAAAAATATCCAACATTCCTCTAACAATAGCAAAAACCCTCTCAAAAGGGAATAAAAAATATAAAATAATGAGGAAAAGGAGGAAAAAAACCCTATACAACTGACCTAAACCATATGGTTCCCAAAACCATGGGCCAGCACTCCACCACCAAAAAACTATAAATAGGTGATGGAGACCCCTTATTTCACATCCACAATCATAAGCACCCTTACTCTGCCAAAATCACTCTTGAAACCCTAGCTCACCCTTGAGCTACTTTCACCTTGAGTGCCCCTTTTGGCCCATTCCCACCATTGGAGAAAGAGAAGGAGCAAGTTGGATCTTGGAGCAATGCTCTTGGAGCATTGCAAGAGCTTCACCAACCTTCACATTGGAGGTAAAATTAATACAAAAGCCATTCTTTACATCTTATTTTTTCTGTTTCATGCACATGTTTAGAGTAATTCATATTTCTGTTTTAGCATTTTAATTTACATTTACTGAACTGCTACTAAGGAGTCCCTTCTCCTTAGTAGGTTCTCATTTCCACAAGCTAGAGGTAAAACCCTAGCTACAGTTTTGGAAACTCCCCTAGGTTTGAATTTCTGGTTTCAGTTTAAATTTTTTTTTTAGTTTTCTGCAATAATTTCTCGATTTTTCCTTTTGGCTTCCGTAAACCGCATCTTTTCCCTCTGCAGTCACGCCCCGACTGTGTCTTTCAGGCCTTTACCTACGACCCGACCGCGGCTCTCAAACTATTTTCGGTGCCCTGACAGCGGATTCAAGTCTGTTACCTGTGATCCGACCGCGGCTAATCAGCCTGTTTGCTGCGATCTGACTGCGCCTGTCGGCCATTTTCCCGTGTCCCGACTGCGTCTGTTAGCCTTTTTCTCGCGAACCGACTGCATATTCTTCCCTTTTTCCTGTGGTCCGACAGCCTCTGTCGATAAAAAAGCCGCAACCTGTCCGCGCCTGTTTCCCTTAAACCCGCGGTTCGCCTGCTCAGATTCGCCACAGACCCGTGGTCTGATTTCTGCATTTTTTCCCTGTTTTTGAACCCAGCCCCTTTGCTGCAATATTTTCTGCATCTGCACAGCCATCTGTCCTACCTGCAGCCCTACTTCCTTACAGCCTTTTCTGCAAGATAATTTCTGTTCCCTTTACAGAATCTTTTTAAAATTTCAGCATTTTTAATTCAGAAAATTTTGCAAGTTAAAGTTTCAAATTCAGTATTGTTGTTAGTTAGAAAGTTGCCCCCCTCGTGGCACTTTTATGTTGGGTTCATCACCTCACGAGCACACACTCTGTCACATAATTCAAGTGAGTCTTAAAAACTACTTAACTCAACCAATATTCTAACCCCACTTGGGGAACACAAAAGAATCTTTATAGTTAGGTAGGATTGGGGGGATAGGCTTCCAATAACACCGCTCGGTTACTTACAATTGAGACATAGTTGTTGTCCAATTAGGGAACCAAAATCTCCTAGTACTTTTTGGCACGGTCACGACCATTTTACCAGAGGGCCTCTCCCCTAGGAGGGTTGAAGTCGCGAGACTAGTTCCAGAGGCCTGAGTGGAATACCGCACTCCATTCAGTAACCGAAGGGCTACCTTTTGCAGTTCTCGGGATACGCCTGTATAGGGGTATTGCGGTAAAAGGACCAAACGGCAGATTCACCTTTCTGGATGTGTCATGAACAGGGTATCTTAGTTTCCATTCTTCTAGGATTGACTACCCGGTGTCCCTCCCGGTAGGGGGATATCTTAGCCACTTGGCTTTCCTTTTCATATTGTCTGACTTGGATTTCATCACCTTGCAGAGGATATGTCTAGTTGAGTCAGAATACCTTTTAGTTAAGTGTTTGCATGCTCCCTTACCTCCTTTTGGTCTAGTGAGTCCACCATTTTTTATTTTTAGGAAACCTGCTGCTTGTTGGTATTCTGACCATTTCTGTTGACACTCCACCTATTGTAGCACAGCTGTTACAGTAGGTTTTTTGAGTTGGTTGTTGGCCTGAGTGCCTTGTTTTTTGAGCTCTCCTTCTGCAAACTCGGTTGCATTAGGATTTTTGAGCTGTTTTCTTTTACTCACCTCAACCCACAGATATTTGACACCATCTGTCACCATTGAGTCCTCGAGACATTCTCGGCACCTCAGGGGCAAGCCCCCACAGCACGGTTCACTTGACACCACCCGTCATCGACACAGATCTTCCTCACTTGATACCACTTATCGTAGATCTCGAGCCTTGTCCCTTGACCCCACTCGTCAGCGGCATAGGACTCCGTCACCAGATATTGATGCCCCTTACTTTACCTCTGATTCTGAGATAGAGTCTGAGAACCCCATTTACACTACCCCTACTAGCCCCATGGCTGGCACGACTTCCACTCCTTTCGTTGTAGGGACCATTGGTGGCACATCCACCACTACACTAGTTACCACACCTGCTTTGGGTATGCCCTCAATGGGGGCCCCATCTACCATTCCCCTCACTGCACCTATTCCTGCAGCTGGAATACCTATCCCCACTCCATCAGTGGCTCACACTACCCATGGTGGTGCAGGACCATCCTATACCACCTTAGTTCCCCCACTTGGGGGCAACATCCCAAATCCTGCCCCTCCACTTGGGGGCATTGGCACCAACTTGGTCCAACCCACTACTGTGTCACATCCTTCTTCCAGTTTTCCATTCATGGCTAGCCTCAACCTTCCCGACCTAGCCAGATTGACCAAGGAACCTATCCGACATGACCCTGCATGGCCTCACATGCCCACCAAGCTCCCCTCTAACATCCCTAAGTTTGAGGGCAAGGCAGGTGAGGACCCACAAAACCATATCATGTCCTTCCATCTATGGTGTTCCTCCAACTCCATAGTGGATGACTCTATTCGCCTCCGTCTGTTACAGCGCACCTTCACTGGCTCTGCAGCCAAGTGGTATATCGAGCAACCCCACGGGACCCATGCCACCTTTGCTTCCCTTTCCTCGACCTTCCTGCAGTTCTTCCAGTTACCTATCCGCTATGACGGGGGCGTTGAGATCCTCCTATCTTACAAACAAAACACGACTACCCACATCATGGACCACATTCATGAGTGGCATCGACGCCGTAGCTTATGCAAGATCAAATTAGATGACCGTATCTTCCTAGATTGGTTCCTCAAGTCCCTTCTCCCTGTCATTGCTAAGGATGTGGCATCAGAAAGACCCCAGTCTGAAGAAGAGGCCATCCTTAAGGCCCAACAATTCAACCTCATTTACGCCCAATCGGGTTATCTCTATACCATTATACCTGACGCCCCTCGCAGAGATTCCTCCCAGCATGATGCACCGGGGGCATCCCACGCTGCAGATGGCATCATTGGCCGTGTTTCTTCGCATCCCCAACCATTTTCCATAACACGTCCTACCCTTGGCCCCGACCTTTCGCGGGCTACCTCACAGTCTGGAGCCACCAACTTGCATGCTCCTATGACACATCACCACCATTCTCATGGACCCTCATGTCCATCTCAGTGCTTCGGTCATGCGACTCCCGCTTACGCCCCTTCGGTCGCACCTCAGCCTTACTACCACCAGTAGGCTGCACCAGCTCCGGCGCCTTCACAAACCCAACCTGCTTATTACCTGCCACAGGTAGCCCCTATGGAAAACCCACAACCCGCTCCGTAGCCATATCCGCCACCCCCTCAAGTTGCTGCACCTGCACAGCCTCCACCTACATATCATCCACCGCAGCCTGCTCCAGCACCTGCGCAACCTCAAAATCCACCTGCTGCCTAAGGGCAAGTTTATGCCCAACAAAACCCGCAGCAAAACCAGAACAACCAACACAACCAGGGCCAACAAAACCATGGCAAGGGCCGTAATCGTGGGAACAACCAACCTACCGACCAATCTTTTCAACCTCCTAATCCCCTCGACAATAATAATGCGACCCCCGCTAACCAAAACCCTGATCGCTCGCCTAAGCAGGCTAAAAACCCTAATTTGTGAACAAACCATCCTTGTTCTATTTGCGGGGTCTATGGCCACTACACACATGATTACCCTCACTTGGAGCGAGCTCGGAAACTTTGGGTTGAAGATGCCCATCGCCAAGGGCATGCGGCTCCTCAAGCACCACCCAACCCCCCACAGCCTCAGCAGCCACCTTTGGTGCTGCAAAACCCCTTACCAAACCAAGGCGTAGTGAACACTCAGCCGTTGGCTCCCCTTCAAGCCAATGTGCCCCCACAACAACAAATCACTTGCGCCGCTCCTGATCAACCCATGTTCGACTCAGGGACCCACCACTTGTTGATGATGTCATCCACTGATGTCAACCTCCAGACCCGTCGGAACCAGTATGGCTCCACCTCTGAAGTACCTCCCACTGATAAACCTACTAACGCTCATCCCACTGATCAAGCGTTACGTATACCTCCGCCTCCACTAGACGGCACTCCCAAAGCACCTCGTTTCCCACTTCACCGTATCAACAATAACCCCAATGTGCATGCTGCATCAAACTACAACATTGTAGATGACTTAGCCCAATCTCCCGCAGCCATGTCTGCATTAGAAGTCTTGAAAAACTGCCCTTCCCAACGCAAGACTTTACTCTCCGCCATTGGGGCGATTGACCCAAATGATTCGAATTTGATGGCATTTGATTTGGACCAGTCCGAACCACGCCTACCTTCCTCCTTAGCATTCCAAGTTTATGTTTCCGTTCAGAATCTTGTCATCCATCGATGCATCATCGATGAAGGTGCCTCCACATGCGTTATGTCTACATTCGTATGGCAGAAGTTGGGATCCCCTACTCTCCAGCAGTCCACCACTGCATTACTCGCCTATGACAGTCGGTCGGCCCAGCCCCAAGGCCTCCTACCCAATGTCCCCGTCCAATTAGGTGGCAAAACCGTACTCATTGACATCGAGGTAATCAATGCCCAACTGGATTATAACCTTTTACTTGGCCGCATCTACATGTATGCCATGCGGACGCTTGCCTCTTCCGTTTTTTGCACCATGATGTTCCCCCATGAGGGACACGTGGTCAAGGTTGACCAACTCACCTACTATGATCCCAATGCTCCTGCGGCACCCGAAAATGTTCTCCCAATGGTTGAACAACCTGTTTCTAGTACAACCACCTCGTTTGTTTCTTCTACGGGGCCTGGAGTTTACTCAGACGCGCCGATGACCTCCACCTTTCAATCTATTCCGCCTCTGTCACCTGCCACTGACGTGTCTGACCTATGTACCCTGTCCCATGACACACCAACTCCTAATAATCAACCTCCCTTGTTGCCTAAACCCCCTTTGGTACCTAGTCACATTGGTGTTACACCCATCCATACCATTCCTTTCCTCATCCCTCCCTCAGAAGTAGTTAGTGCCCCGGTCATGGCTACCCTTAGCCTCCCTGGGTTAACCTTAGGATTACCCGTTTGGTATCTTTCGCCTCCCGTTCCCCCGCCGACACCAGATGTCGTCCTGCAACTGGTGCAACCCATTGTCACTACTAGTCAACCACCTCCCGGTGTCGCTACCCCCGTCGTCCTCCACGAACCCCCCTCCTCCTCTTACCAAGCCCACTAGGGGCAGAGGTCCACAACCTTACACTGTTGTACCACCTCCCAAGACAGTAAAAAACCCCCCTGTGTTTCGTGCTCCTCCCAAATGCTCGTTATGTGATGAGTTAGGTCACCCAACTCATCAATGTCCTCAGTTACTGGCATTACAGGAACACATGCAAATGCTTGACGACGACCCCAACATTCCTGTCATCAAACTCAACCCCACCCCCAAGCCTCGTGATAAATCACTATGCACTAACCATCCCTGTGTGATATGTGGTGTTTACAGGCATTATTCACATCACTGTCGCGATCTCCCAGATTACAGAGCGGCTCTCTATGAGATGAACAAGCTGGACCCAGAGACAGCACCACCCACCATTGAGGAGATCCACCCCCCGGTCTCCTCCCCTTCAGGAGAGGTTAATACCATTTATATGATCTCTTCAACCACTACTCCCTCGTCAACCAATTTGACGACACAAACTTTCCATACTGATGAGGAGATTCTCGAGGCTCTCATTGCCCTAGATTATCCCTGGGATGACATGCACCACCATTCCTATTTCATCCCAGAAGAATCCTCCTCTAGCGCAGCTACCCAATTCACGGTTGAATCCAAAGACTTCCTTCCCACCAAGGTCGACTGGTTCAAGGACCCTATTCCTGCTCCTGACGCCTTCGAGAAAGGTAACATGGCCAACATCTCACCTGTCATCCAAATTGATATCGTTGCCCCCGGAAGTGCCCCTGAACTCATCACTTTAGGAGCCCTTTGCAGTAAGCAAGAGATTGAGGAATACAAAAACCTCTTCAGAGAGTTCCATGATGTCTTTGCCTGGTCCTATACCAAAATTCCCGGTCTTGACCTCGCCATTATAGAGCACCACATTGACACATGGCCTGATGTACCCCCGTTCGTCAGAAACAGTGCCCCATTCATCCCTCAAAGCTCCCAGCTGTCAAAGCTGAGATTGAGAAACTTCGCAAGGCAGGATTCATTTATCCTATTGCCTATACCACATGGGTTTCAAACCCCGTTCCCGTTAACAAAAAACAAGGCACCATTAGAGTATGCACTGACTTCCGCGATTTAAACCATGCTTGTCCCAAGGACAACTTCCCCACGCCATTTATTGACCAACTCATCGATGCGTGTGTGGGGCATGAAGTCCTCTCATTCATGGATGGTTTTTCCAGATACAATCAGATTCAAATCCGAAAGGAAGACCAGTACAAAACTGCCTTTACTACCCCATGGGGCACCTTTGCCTATCGCGTCATGCCTTTCAGCCTCAAAAATGCTGGTGCCACCTTCCAGCGGGCCATGACCTATTGCTTTCACGACTTGGTCCATATCCTATTAGTCTACCTTGACGACCTTACAGCTCGTTCCCGGAAACGATCAGACCACCTTAAAGACCTTCGGCAAGTTTTTCTGCGTTGTCGCAAATATCAAATCCGCTTGAACCCACACAAGTGTGTCTTTTGCGTTCTGACAGGCCGATTCTTGGGTTTTATTGTTTCCCAGAAAGGAATTACCATTGATGCCCTAAAATTCCAAGCCATCTTAGACCTTCCCTCTCCTCGCACACTCCGGCAGCTCCAAAGTCTGCAGGGGCGATCCAATTTCCTTCTACGCTTCGTTCCTGATTACGCCACTACTGTTCACGGTTTCTTGCACCTGCTTCGTACCCACATACCCTGCTGCGGTTTCTGATCACGGCTTTCATGCCTACAGTCGTGGTCCTTAACCGCGCCTGTCAGCGCTAACCCCGCAGTTTCACATCGCATGTTCCTCCTTGGAACGCGCGGTACCAGACCGCGTGTCCAGTTGAGAAACATGCGGTACCAAACCGCGTGGTTCACCCCGAAACTCGCAGTCCCCAACCGCGGTTCCACCCCTCTAACCTGCGGTCCACCCCACGTGGACCGTACAAATAACCCTGGGACCCACTACCCAACCTCGACCCTAAAAAACGTGTAGGTATGAGTTTGACGGAATACCTGTATCTCCCGGATTTGCAATCGGCTGGTCGGATCGTCCCGAAATGCCACCTCAACTCTGGTCCACTCTGATCACTAGTCAAAGTCAAATAGTACAAACGACACTTGTCATGTTGGGCCCACTCACTATTTATAGTCAGTTGACTTTTTCTTGTTCAGGCCATTCCGGGCTCATACGGAATCCATTTTTTGAACCATTTCCACCACTGGAATCAGCACGAAGAGACCGTCATGATGGTCACCTCGTTGCCTTATTTTTTCCATGTCCATTTTTGCCCATTTTTCAGACACCACTAGTTGCCTCGGTTTGCGTGCCACTTTGACTACTCTCCGTTTTCCGCATATTTTATGTCATCGGATTCATTTTTCCGAGCCGGTGATGATGCTTGAGATCATTCCTCACTCTCACCCCCATATTTTTTGGGTATTTTTTCCAAAACACCCCCCGTCGCCTCAGTTTGCGTGCCACATCGGCCGTGATCCGTTTTTGACACTCTTTATATCGCCGAATTCTTTTTTCCGAGATCGTGATGATGCTTGAGACCATTTCTTTCTCTCACTTGGTACAGTTTCAACATTGTGTCCCAACACCTTGCTGCCTCGGTTTGCGAGCCACACCGGCTGCCATCAGATTGTTCCACATGTTTACATGAGCCATACACTCCTGTCATACTATAAATATTTCGTTATTTTGCCACCATTCATTCACCTAGCAAGGAGGCCCACTAGTGTTCCCCCCTACCCTCGTTCTTGGTCATCCTCAATGTTCCTTGATTGAACACTTCCTCCTTGCTTGGTCATTCCTTTTGTTCAGTATAATTTTATCCCTTTTTCGGGCCGGACAAGTCCTTTACGAAAAAGGCACTTAGGGAGTTTCTGTTAAGCTCTTTTCTGACTCCTAAAACAATGAAAAGATCGCCGAGAAATCTTGCTTCCTTTCATGCTCGCTAAAGTACCTGAAAGGGCGTCTATCTTGTATAAGTTTAACCCTTTTCCGGACCTGGTAGACTAATTACGAAAAAGGAATACTCTAGTCACACCGGCTAGAAGAGTTCTTCATTGCATCCTTTTATGCTTCTTCGGGCCTTGGAGACTAACATATGAAAAAGAAACCCCCTGGAGTCTTCTTATTTGCTTTCAGACTCTCTAAAATTGAAAGCAACCATGAGCATGAACTGTCCTGGGCTCGTATAAATCCACACGACAGTACCATTCCATTACTTCAGAGTCTTCTTATCACTTTCAGACTCCTTAAAATTGAAAGCGACCACGAGCATGAACTGTCCTGGACTCGTATAAATCCACACGACAGTACCATTTTATACACACTTCTTCTAGTTCCCTAACCCATGAAGAAGTCCCCTCCCGTGCCTCCTAGCACTATGATCGATCATCTCGGCAGCACCCCCAATCAGGTCTCCTTTGTTCAGAGTATTCTGCAGTCTCCTGCCATTTTACCACAGCTTGAGTCTCCCTCAGCCTAGTCACCCTCCCAGATCCAATACAGCTATGATCCCTTTCCCACCAGTTAGTTTCATATGCTACCCGATCATCCCCGCCATCATAATCTGAACAAAGGAAGTTTGAGTCCACCCACTCTACTTGCCCAGTTGTCCCCCCACAGTTTGTCAGTCCTGCCATCAGTACTCTCACACTTCGGTTCTCCACCTTGCGCTCCTGTCAAGGAAATATCATTGCCTTGATCGTTGCAGGTCTCCCTCTGTCGACGACAGCACCTCTATTGCAGAGGATAGGCCCAGAGGTCCCTATGCCTTGGACTCATCACCATATGTGGTAAGTTCCTACGGACCATTCTGAGAGGAGTCATCATTGCCTCTCCGAGTGGTTGTTTCTCACATGCTCGACTTCAGCACCTTGATCGCATCGTCGAGAATCGCGTAGGGTTATATCCCTTCAGTTTTTAGTCGAAGACCCCGGATTTCCCTCGACTCTAGCACATTGGTGAGTCACTTCGGAATGCCCAGTTATATGTTCCCATGGATGTCCAGGCTGCATTGGCGATTGTATTCGGAAGCCATCCAGTTATATGCTTCCTTGAGTACCCATTTCAGTTCCAGTTCAGTGTACCATTGAGGTCAGGACTCCCTATCACCATGATCCAGTAGCTCATCAGTTCCTCTGGTACCCCCGTCAGCAACACTGTTGATATTCCAGTGCACCAGTTCTTCAGCTCACACATGGTCCGCCCAGCAGTATGTCCCAGATTTGTGTCCCCTCTGGACTCTTATTATGTACACAGTGGTTATCTATGTATCTTACCGGTCCCCCTTTTTCGGGCCTCATAGTTCTGTTTATGTATCTTGATACGAGCATGGGTATGCCCACCTCGTCCATCTATTGAGATTCTTCCTCATTCAGTATTTGAGGTCATGTATATGTCAGGTCCCCATTTTTTGGACCCCATTGTTATTATTATGTTATATCCTAATATGAGCATGGGTATACCCACCTCGTCCATATGATTAGATGATTCCTCATCCATATTTGAGGTTATGTACTTTTAGTTCTTGCAGTTTGTTCGGGATCGTTGTTCTGGGCTTCCGTTTGTTTCTTCTCTTCTCCACTCCCCAGGAAAACCTTACATGACTTATGATGTCCATCGGCCATACAATGAGCTCCTGCCCTCGCACATCAGGGGGCAATCTGTTAACACCCAAAAAGTGTTCACTACCTCATCTACCTCATTACATGGCTCATTTGTCCATTTTCCTACCATATTTCCCTTGAAAACCCTGAAAAGCCCACTAAAAAGCCTCCAAAAGGCCTAAAATGCCTCCAAAAGGCCACAAAACCATCAAAAAGCCTCAAAAAGGCTAAAAAACTCCTTTTTCCTCCAAAAATATCCAAAATTCCTCTAAAAATAGCAAAAACCCTCTAAAAAGGGAATAAAAAATATAAAATAATGAGGAAAAGGAGGAAAAAACCCTATACAGCTGACCTAAACCATATGGTTCCCAAAACCATGGGCCAGCACTCCACCACCAAAAAACTATAAATAGGTGATGGAGACCCCTTATTTCACATCCACAATCATAAGCACCCTTACTCTGCCAAAATCACTCTTGAAACCCTAGCTCACCCTTGAGCTACTTTCACCTTGAGTGCCCCTTTTGGCCCATTCCCACCATTGGAGAAAGAGAAGGAGCAAGTTGGAGCTTGAAGCAACCCTCTTGGAGCATTGCAAGAGCTTCACCAACCTTCACATTGGAGGTAAAATTAATACAAAAGCCATTCTTTACATCTTATTTTTTCTGTTTCATACACATGTTTAGAGTAATTCATATTTCTGTTTTAGCATTTTAATTTACATTTACTGAACTGCTACTAAGGAGTCCCTTCTCCTTAGTAGGTGCTCATTTGCACAAGCTAGGGGTAAAACCCTAGCTACATATGGGTTCAAATTGTAGTCATTGCCTTGAAGACTAGCTCAATTGGCCTCCTTTTTTTACTAGTTTTACCATATATATCATAAAAAGAGTTATGTAAATCCAAACAAGGTTCTGTCACTTGCTTCTGGTCACTAACAAGCCATAGATCAACATCCAACCCTTAGTTTCATAATTTTTGAGGTTCGTATGATGTTTGGGAAGTCAACCATTAAAACTAGTTCGGTCGTTCAAGTCACAACAATGCCCCCCCATCTCTCAACCCAATGTTAATTGATGAATATTGATGCCCAAACAACTCGAACAAAAATATCAGTTTAATAATCATCCTTTCCAACACCATGACCTAGTTTGTATATGTGGGTGGACCCAGAAGCATTACGGTAGACTTCAACAGTGCCGATGTTCGAAACATAAATGGTCACCATACTTTGTACAAAGGATACTAAATTTTTTTCCTCTATATACCTTGCTGCTGCACACTCTCCCATATAAAAAAAATAACCTGAAGTATTTCCTATCACCCTTGAATCAGGATTTATTATCCAGAGTTATCACTCTGCAGACTATAACAATTGATAAAATTTACTACTTATAATTTTGATTAATTTGGGAGTTTGGAGTTAATATCCTGGCCTAATATTGGCTGGGATATTACAATGGTATCAGAGCACTTTCATCCACCCCTTTGGAAATAAAGAAGCTCACTGTTGAAGGAATATTGAAGATCTTCTCCTAGTTTCAAAATGAGGCTCCTACCAGTCACTTAAGAAGAAGAGTTTGATTTTGAGCCATATGAAGAGGAGGAGATGACCTATGTTGGAGATTGTTATTTGCAGAGAGTGGAAGATGGTTACCTTGTTGAATAGTTGTTTGAAGAGGACATAGGAACTGATGTACCTATGTCTAAATGGGATTATGGAAGAATACTCAAAGGAAGGAATCTAAAGAAATCCTATGAGTACTTTCTGGAGTACTATGCTTTGAAGAAGGAGATTAAGAAGCTCCTAACCTTTAGACAGTATTTTGATTTGGAGATAAAGAGGCTGTTCAAGGATCCCTACAATAGAGATAGCAAAGGAAGGATTACACATATGGTTGATAGTGTGTGCAAAGAAGTGGAGGCAAGATTTTTGCCCCTAGGAGCGAAGATGGAAGGGAAGGAAAAAGATGTGTCCTCACAACTGTGCAAAACCAATCAAGGAAACTAAGGGCCACTTGGTTCTTCAGGTGGAGAAGGAGGAGGAAAAATTAAATATGAAGTTGCATCCCTTCATGTTTATCCATCCCAATCTCATGGAGAAGTGAGGCATAAGGAAGACAAACTTACAAATGTGAGTTTTCATGGAGACTCCAAGGAGGAAAAACATGCCTATGCAAATTTTCCACTTGGAGAGGATGTAAAGGAGCTATAAAAATGAAGTCAAAATTCTGATTTTGACAAGAGTAACTCTTCATTTCATCCCTTAGAAGGACCCTCCACCTTATATCATGAGTAAAAATTTTAATTTTTGAATCCATCAGAAGAGCAATGCATCACAGAAGACCGAGCAGCATTTGGTGAATGTGTTCACAGCAAGGAAGGTGAATGTACCACCAATTTCTTTCTTGGTGACCTCAAGATCAGTACAAAAGATATTGGGTCCTTTGAAAGTGGTAGGAAATCTTTTGGATTGGATCCAAAAGAGGAACATCAATTAGATCTGAAATCATCATTGGAACTTTAGGTTGAGGTGGAAGACAAGCCCAAATCAACTGGGTGTGAACCAAGGAATTTGGGAGAGAAGCATGCGGCCATAAAAACACCACATGAGGAGGAAATTTGGGCACAAAGTTATGGCTGCAATTCTGATGTTTTCATGCCTTTTTTGCAACCCAATATGAAAGCCACTTCCAGTGAGAATGATGGATTAGAAGAGCCTTCTAGTGTTGGGATTCAGGATTGGGAGAATGCTGAATTGCGAGAAGCAGCAGAGGAGGTTCGTCTGCAAGAACTTATTTTCCTGATAGGGCCATTGAAGATGAATGAATGTAAGATAAAGGAATCCCTAATAATAGTCCATGGAACTCAAGCATTAGTGTTAGAACTCTGTTGGTAATCTGTATCCATAGAGGAGCCAGTCCCCACTGAAGATCTGGAGGCTATTTAGAGAGCAATGACTGACATGAGAGGAAAATTTTTGCAAATGCTTTCTGATAGGGATTATTTATTGGAGCTTGTGAAGATCTATCATAATGCTGCACTAAGGGATGAGGAGGAGATCAACAAGATCACTGATAAGTTGGAAACCACCCAGGATTCCTTGATAGGTACTGATAGTGCTCCTTAAGAATCTGAGAACCAAATTGAGAAGCTTCATGAGAAGTTGCCATAATCACTCTCCACCTCCTACATTTCAGACTATCAATTTCATGTGGATGATTGAAACCATGGACCAAAGGAGGAACCTCATGAGATGGTGGATCATGAGGATCATTTTGTCTTACATTTTCTTGAGGAGTGTGCCATCAAGTTTGATGAGAACCAAGCACTTGAACCTTCCCAAAGTGAATCTAATGTGTTCCTTGAAGAGAATCACTCTTACAAGGAAGAAAAAGATGGATTGACCATAGTTGGACCAGCCATTAATGAAGGAGAGACATCCACAATCTTGGTGGATAAATTTTGCATAGGCTTGGTTCACCATCCTTCATTCCATACTTCAATTCCAACCACAACCTTTGGGAATGAACATTGGGTGAATGGATTTTTCCTTTTGATGGTGCCTGAAAAGGAGCAGAAGGATCCCACATATTCCTTTGATGACTTTATGGTCGAGCCACATGGTTTGACAAGTGCACCATCCCCTTCCCAGTTTGACAAGTAATAACAGAGTCATCTCTGGTATGGCTACAACATGCATCTAGGAATGCATGGAAGTTCCACTTTGGCCAGCTTGGTGAAACAAGTTGCAGAATGATGAGCCTTTGCACCAGAACAAGGCTAGCACATGAGCTATCCTTCTGGGTGGTAGATTCTGTACTAGAGGAGGTGGCTGATCACATCCATATGGTTCATCAAATAAAAGTGCTTATTCATCCATTGATTGGATGGGTAGAGGAATCATTGCAGTGAATACCTTGGGAGGTAAAAAAATTTCTTGTTTCTGCAATAAATCTTTTGTTATAACTGACATTGTCTTGAAGTGTGAGTAGCAACAAAGATATATTTTTCAGCCATTAGATATCTCTAGTACACATGCACACGAGATGCATTCTAATTTTCCAGTTCTCAAGAAGTTCTATGTTTGGTGGAGAAGTATAACAACTATTTAGTTTTTCATTGGTAGTGGCACACTTCCAGCATGGTGGATGGATCTAGGCATTCCTTGGAGTGAAAACTTTCCAAAGGTGGAAGAAAAATTTGGGTCCTTATAGAGGAAGTAGTGGGATCCAAGAATTCTACTCAGCTATCCTAACTGGGATGAAAATTTTGTGAAATAAGAGTTAGTCATTTTGATAATGGCT
The DNA here is from genome assembly GCA_027924585.1 of Larix kaempferi. Classification (NCBI taxonomy): domain Eukaryota; kingdom Viridiplantae; phylum Streptophyta; class Pinopsida; order Pinales; family Pinaceae; genus Larix; species Larix kaempferi. The sequence continues at coordinate 4,056,189 of BSBM01000012.1, read as the reverse complement.
ATAATCAAAGTGGAGCAGTAGAAACATGATGGACCATTAGTATTTCAGCTTGGAATGGAGGATTCCAATTCTAGACAGTCAACAACAATGTACCTAGTTTCCAATTTAAATTTCCAAATGAAAAATAAAGAGAAATATATGAATATTATAGCTCATGGAAATAATATTAGGGGTCACCTACAGTCATATGGCTGTATCTTTCTACCCTTATACATTCCATTAAATAATTCATAAAACTAGCTAATTCTACTCATATGAATTGACTAGTAATTCTAAGAATCGTTAGAATAATTAAATTCACAGATCATAGAATCATTCAAATGCCATTCTAAATCCAAATAACATGTTTTAGTAGTAATAAAATATTTATATCTCATTCAAACATTTCTTCAAACACTTCATATGCAAAGCCAAAAATCTACTCAAACAATTCCATTGAAGGAGCTAGAAATTGGAAATTGATCTAGAATTTCAGTAGACATTTCCCAAACACCATAAAGAATATTTATGCTCACATTATAGAAAAACTTTCAAGTTTATTTATCATAAATAAGAATAAAAACAACACTCAGTCATTTTTACAAACACTTCATGTGCCAAGTATCCAAACTATGCAAAACAATCCAATCGAAGAACTAGTTTTCAAACGAAAGGTAGAAGCATCAAAGAGAAGTGCTTTAAACCGTTTTGAGGATACCAAGACATAAAAATACAAATTATATAATGAAAGAGGGTAGAAATATCATTTCTATAGTATAGGTTCCAAAGAATCATTTTCTCAAACAATTTGTGCCCAAAATCCCAAAAACTAGTTTCCAATTCCTTCACAAAATTTACTTGGATAAATAGATTGAATTCCATGAGAGATTTCTTCCCCAATTATATCATACATTTCATCAAACATTTCATGTGAGTCCATAAGTAAATCCGATTAGAGCTAAATAAATTAAATAAACATGAGATTAAGCACTTATCTTGCAAAATATGCAACCGAAATCAACTATGCCACGTTCTACCTAGCCGTAGACACAATGGAAACAAAAAATCACTTTGCAATGGTCACCCCGATATGGAACCATGATGCCATAGGAAAGAGCACACTCAACCACAAATTCTCTCAATAAATCAGTCCAACCACAACCCAATGGCAAGTGTGGCCTCTACTTCCACTTCAGGGCAATTCTAGTGGCTCCGGGAAAACATTCAAACCACAACCCAATGGAAAGTAGCACTTCCAATCCAGGGAAATTCCAGTGGCTCAGGAAAAAAAGATTCAAAAATATATCGGTCCAACCTTAAATCCAATAGAAAGTGGATTCCACATCATTTCCAATCCATGATCTCCAGAGAAAATTCCAAGATAAAGTTTTCAGGAGAAATCAGTCCAACCTCAAATCCAATGGAAAGTGGATTCCACATCACTTCCAATATAGGATCTCCATAGGAAATTCTAGGACAAAATGGTGGCAATTCTAGAGTAACTCAACTTGGGCACAGGCTCAGCGAGGGCACAATGACCAACAAGCATTTCATACCAAGAGTAGCAAAAATCAAACCATAGCTATCCTGTTGGGTGGTAGATTTTGTACTAGAGGAGGTGTCTAATCACATTCCATATGGTTCATCAAATAAAAGTGCTTATTCATCCATTGATTGGATGGGTAGAGGCATCATTGTAGTGAATACCTTGGGAGGAAAAAAATTTCTTGTTTCTGCAATAAATCTTTTTTGTTATAACTGACATTGTCTTGAATTGTGAGCAGCAACAAAGATATATTTTGAAGCCATTAGATATCTCCAGTACACATGCACAAGAGATGAATTTTGATTTTCTAGTTCTCAAGAAGTTCTATGTTTGGTGGAGAAGTCTCACAACTATTCATTTTTACATTAGGAGTGGCACACTTCTAGCATGTTGGATGGATCTAGGCATTCCTTGGAGTGACCACTTTCCAAAGGTGGCAGAAAAATTTGGGTCCTTACAGAGGAAGCGGTGGGATCCAAAAATTCTACTAAGTTATCCTAACTGGGATGAAAATTTTGTTAAAGAAGAGTTATTCATTAAGAGAATTACTATAATCAGAGTGGAGCAACAGAAACATGATGGACCCTTGGTATTTCAGCTTCGAATGGAGGATTCCAATTCTAGATAGTCAACAACATATTTTGAGGAGTGAAGTCACTGGTTGGCTTCTTAGTTGGTTGGAGGTTGCTTCTTGCTTGAGGACAAGCAATTTTGGGAGGGAGGGTTGTCATGTCCCCAATTTTGGCTAATTCAGTGACCATAGGTAAAAGGGGACAAAATAACCCCTAGGTAAATAATTTAATTTCATTAAGTGTGCATAGGATTAAATTTAGCCTAAGTGAAATGGAGGAATTATTTTTATTAATCTTAATTAATTTCCTAAATAATGGAGCAAGTGGGCCAATGGGGCTCCCTCATGGAGATAAGGTTTCCAAATTGGATCTAGAGACAAGAAAATAGAAATATGGCTAAAGCAATTTGTGGATTTAGAAAAAGAAAAAAATAAGGAAAGGTGTAAGAGTTACTAAAAGCAAGAAAATGGAAACAACTAGAAAAAGCGAAAGGAGGGCATAGTTCCCAAAAAGGAGGCTAGTTTACAAATCAAGCAACTTTTACAAATCAGGAAACATATGGAGACAAAGGGGGGCATAGTTTCTAAAGGAGAAAATCTTGTAAGGAAAATGAAAGGAAAGTATGTCCACTCATGGGTGACCTAATCTCACGGGTCACCAAGCCAAGTAACTTGCTCAACAAGCCAACATGAATTTTATAAAAGAAGGATTCCAACTCCATTTCGCAACTTTTGTCATTGTGAGTTTATGAGTGAATCATTTTAGCTTCTCAAGGTTTGGTGATGTGCCCAAGCCAATCAATGGGTGATGTGCCCCATTCTTTCACTTCCCCTCTTCTGCTATGATCCCATTCGTCCCATTTCAACCATGAAGAATCTTCTTGTAGGTATTGAATACTATTTTGCAGCCACTGAAGATCATCTTGCAGCCGTTAAATTCTGAAATTCATGCTTCTATCATCCCTCTACAAGGAATAATTCGATCTACTCAATTCTGTGATGAGATCTAGTCCAATCGGAGCCAAATTGTGAAGAGTTTCTAGTGAAGAGAAGGATATCAAAGGAGACACCTCTCATAGAAGAATATCATAGATTTCTTGTTGTTCATGAGCTTCTCAAGGCTCATCCTCTCTCTCTGGTCCAAGCGCTCCAGTTAGGTGACAATCTCAAGTGAAGGAGGCGCTACTTGAAGAAGGATGAAGAATTTACCATTCAAGTAAGATATTGTGCCCTTGAGGAGATGAAGTGAAGTTTGTAGCCCCTTTAGAAGTTGAAATAGGACCATATTATTTTCTCCATAATGTTTTAGAACTCGCTTCAATTCTGGAGACTTTTAGTACATGGATTGTAATCAACACTAATCATATTGGTATCCTAGTTTAACTGAGCTATCATCCATTCATTATCTGCCAAATTCAATGTAATAATGTTTATATTGTCCTAATTGTCTAGTATAAGCTCTTATATATTTCCATTTTATGAATTCTAAAGCTTTAGGAAGTGATATAAGAGTTAGTTAAGAGAACTAGCAAATTGCTTAAGGAATGAGGCATTTTCTAATGATTTAAGTATCTGAAAGTTAGTTCTGAGCACTGAAAGCACTATGATACTTAGTACAGGTCTTATAAATGTTATTTTTCTGTTATCAGTCATTAATTACAGAATTAAATGTCTATGGGGTCAAATTGTAGTCATTGCCTTGAAGACTAGCTCAATGGGCCTCCTTTTTTGACTAGTTTTACCAGATTTATCATAAAAAGAGTTATGTAAATACAAACAAGGTTTTGTCACTTGCTGTTGCTCACTAACAGGACATATATCAACATACAACCCTTATTTTCAGAATTTGGGAGGGTTGTACCATGTTTGGGAAGTCAACCATTAAAACTAGTTCGATAGTCCAAGTCACAGCAATTCCCCCCCATTTCTCAACCCAATGTTAATTGATGAATATTGATGCCCAAATACCTCCCTGAACAAAAATATCAGTTTAATAATCCTTCCCAACACCCTGATCTAGTTTCTATATGCGGGTGCACCCAGAAGCATTACAGTAGACTTGGACAGTGCTGATGTTCGAAACATAAATGGTCACCATACTTTGTACAAAGGATCCTAAAAAAATTTCCTCTGTCTACATTGATGCTTCGCACTCTCCCATATAAAAATCAGAACCTAAAGTCTTTCCTATCACCCTTGAGTCGGGAGTTATTATCCAGAGTTGTCGCCCTGCAGACTATAACAATTGATAAAATTTACTAGTTGTAATTCTGATTAATTTGGGAGTTTGGAGTTAATATTTTGGCCTAATATTGGCTAGGATATCACAAAGTGGTTACTGTAAACCTTGATAAACTGGCCTAACAGAAAAATACATTTGAAAAACATGCAAAAAATCAGAAATGCTAGGGAACCTTGTCTTCCATCTTTCCTCTAGGCTGATGGGATGAGGAACCATGCTCCTTATCTTTGTCCTGTAGCTTTAGGAGTAGATGCCTCACTAGTGATTCTAGGTCCATGATTCTGGTTTCCATCCCAGTAGTGTGAGTCTGTTGCTGCTCAAGGTTTACAGAGGAGATTCCCTGTGTAATTCCTGGATTATCTCGATCATCTTGCCTCAGTAAGCTTCAAAATCTTGATGAGCATGGGATTCAAAGGCCATGATACCCAACTGAGATTACACCTGGCTAATTCTGTCTGACAGATCCTGATTTAGCTGGTGTTTCTCATGCTTCGAGGCCTCAATCCTTGAAACATGTTCATTGTGGATTACACGGGTCTTGTGTTCCAGTTCCTCCATTGCTCCGTTCTCTCCTCGGTTTGCTCCATCTTAGCTTCGACATTCTGCTTAAAACTTTTAGTGCTCCTTTTCTGAACTTTCAGGGAGTCTTTGATCTCTCGTATAATTGTTATGTTATACCATAATATCCATACAATTACAGTGATATAATTACTTAATCCAATGCTATCATATTAGGTACGCATTATAACATATATACTAACATAATAGTTCTGAGATCACACTATACTTCCTAATACTCCCCAAAACTTCCAAATACTCCCAAATACTTTCAAACATTTCCAAATAATTTACACTTACTTCATTACATACGTTCACATTGATACATATAGTATATACACAATATCATATACACGTAATACTAATAATTATTGCATATTTTAAAATACATATTACAGTATATACAAACATGAATACACAAGTATATATATATATATATATATATATATATATAGATAGATACTTTTAACAACCATATATATACCACATATTATATAATTATATATATATAATATATACTATATATAACATTTATATTATGCTATATTTAATATCATATACCCCTCATCTATCTTACACCACATATTGTGTTATGCATATTTAAATTTATGTCGTATATCATACACTACTATACTACCTACTTACACATGGGTGGGCGCACAACGTTGCTCCCCAAAACAATTGCAATGGGGTTGCGCTAGTGGGGACAAAACAAATATGCGCACACACCTAAGGAAGCGTGCACATGCCATTAGGTTTGGTACCGAACCGAGGCATGTGCGCGTTACTGTGTGTGCACATTTTTAGCCTGTACAAACCCAAAAGTGCACACGCTCTCCTGTCAAGCAAAAAAAATGGGCAAGACACATTATATTTTCCTTCCAATTGCCCAAGCTTCACTCACCTGGTGCATACAAAGAAAAAAATACCACTACACTCACCTATTTCACTCAAGAAATCCCTCAATCCATCCACCGAGCGATCATCAATTGCATTGGATATGTAATATCATTGTTTTTTGTCATTTTATTGATTTTTTTTGTTTATTCAATTTTTAATATTTCCCAAATTAGTAAAATAATAGAAACATTTTCAATTGCAGAGTCTAAACCTATATAATGAATAAAATAAATGTTAACATGGAGTCTGTTGGAACACAAGAAAACAAAAATATTAGAACCAATGAAAACCCTCAACAAAATCAAAATGACCAAGAAAATCAAAATGCCCAAGAAAACCAAAACCCCCAACAAAATTTAGACCAAGATGACTTGAACCATTACGTAAATCAAATGAGAGTGCACACTCGAGAACTAAGAAACACAAGGGAACCATCTAAAGTGTCCCTTTCCACCTCAATTGACTCCCTCATCCATGTACATCTCCAATTGGCATGACCGAATATAAAGCTAGGATGCAGGAGTATTATTCCAAAGGAATTTACAAGGAGGAATAAAAGCATTCAATATTACAAAGGCCCAATTATACAGTATGTTCACTGATCCAAGAACACAAAAACCACCAACCATTAGAAAGCCACATGTCTGCATGGATTGGTATCATTTCCAACCATGGAGGGAAAATTGGATGCATAGGTGGTTCATGGTTTACGATAAACTTCCCTGCAATAATAGGGAGGTTCCACAGTACTTCCTTCGGAAAATGTGGGCTGATTTTGCACTCAGTTGACATGTCAACTATTTTGACATAACCGAGTTCCAAGGTGTTGGGATTGGATCTTCCCAAGATCGACCTGTTGTCAAGAGGAACCCACTGAGAGGGCCAACAACTCCTATGCGTGAGCCCAACCCCTCTCCCTAGCCACCTTAGTTACCCCACAAACTTGATCAGATTGAGGGTGCGATGAGAAGTGTTGCATGTGGAATCCTTAGACACACCACCTTTGTAGTAGGGACTCAGTGGAGAGACAGGTTGACCCTAATATAAACTCAGGTGCAGGGCCTTCATGACAAATTCAGTGTTATCAATCAATATTTTCCCGGGTTCAAAACGCACCAACATCATTTGTGTCGTCAATTGGTCCTGGAATCTACGCCGAGTCACCTATGACTTCCACATTTCCATCGATCTCACCACCATCGCCGATAACAAAAACATCGTATTTGTGCACCTTTTTGCACACCACACAGCAACCTTCGTCACTACCACAAACACCCACAGTGCCTACTCATATTGGCACAACGCCAATTCACACTATCCCGTTCTTGTTCCCATTTTCTGGAGTTGTCAGTTTGCCAGTAATGGCTACACTCAACCTTCCTAGCTTGACATTAGGGATACCTGTATGGTACTTACCTGCTCTGAGCCCCTCGCCAACTCCGACTGTTATTTTACAACCGGTACAACCTATCCCTACTACCACCCACCCACCCCCTCCGGTCACTCATCTGCAAAACAGACCACCCCCAATAGTGACTGCGGCATCAACATCTAGAAACGCCCCACCTCCATTATGGAACATAGCGGTCAGAGGCCCACCAACCTATAACACTGGATTCATAACTCGCACCCCCCCAGCAACCCCTAAGGTAACTAAAAACCCCCCAACTATTCGCATTCCCCCTAAGTGCTCGTTGTGTGACGACGTAGGCCATGCCACTCATCAATGTCCACAATTACTGGCACTCCAAGAACACATGAATATGTTGGATGACGACACTGGAATTCCAGTAGTAAGACATGAGCCACCTCTTCAGCCTCACGACAAAACACTCCACACTAACCACCCTTGTGTGATATGCGGCATTTATGTCCATTATTCACACCACTGCCCTGATCTCCCAGATTATAGAGTAGCCTTGTATGAGTTGAATAACGTCGACCTAGAGATATCCCCTCTTCTCATTGAGGAAATTCATCCCCCACCATCTTCCTCCTCGGAAGAAATTAACACCATTTACACGATTTCCACTGGATACCCCTCTGTCCGATCGGCCCCTTCCATTGATCCCTTCGACACACATGTTCAACCCTTTCAAATCGACGAGGAAACCACATGTCCACAACATGGGGGCAAGCCCAAAACCTTGCCTACTCATCATCATCGTGATTCTCGTCGGAGATACTGGGGGCATTCACCCCACAAGGGGAATCCACCATCATCATATCATCACTTCAGTATGCCACCACGGCCCATAGCCTCATGGTACACCCCCCCTCCAGTAGTTGGTCAATGCCCTCTTGATCCCTCTCTAAGACAACATCTGCACCGCATTGACACCTCTGAGTTTGGGGACATAATAGATTACCTCGAACCTAGGATAGGGGGCATGATCAATCATTTTGACCCTACCCCATCACCTCTATCTCAACACCTCAATGAGCCCATCGTTCAAACCAACATATATGTGATCCACAATCACAAACCCCATGCACATCATATGGGGGCAGGGCACTAACCCTGCTCACTTTTTCACATTCGTGATCTCAACCATTTTTGAGGTCACGTGTCACTTGTATATTTGAGTTGATTTGATACACATAGTATTTCGCCCCTGTGGGTCATCATTTCTCCCCACCACTACATCCTTGGCTTGGTGGGGTCACCTTCATTTGTAGCCATTTTTTAACCTAGTTATTTCCTTTGACCATTCCTGAGTCCTTATGACCTCCGTTTTTTCGCACCATTTGCACCGCAGGATTCATATTTCCATGCCCGTGATGATTCTTGAGACCATTTCTCGCTCTCACACCCATAATTTTCTGGCATTTTTTCAAAATGCCACTTATCGCCTCGATTTGCGTGCCACATCGGCTATCCTCCATTTTTTACGAGTCTCATATCGTTGGATTCAATTTTTCGCACTCGTGATGACGCTTGAGATCATTTCTCGCTCTCACGCCCATATTTTTTGGGCATTTTTCCCATGCCCCCTCATTGCCTCGATTTGCGTGCCACATCAGCTGTTCTCCATTTTTAAAAAGTCTTATATCATCAGATTTAGTTTTCCGCGCTCGTGATGATGCTTGAGATCATTTCTCGCTCTCACCTCCAGATTTTTTGAGCATTTTTACCGTGCCCCCTCGTTACCTCGGTTTGTGTGCCTCATCGGTCGTCATCCGTTTTTGACAAGTTTGATATCGTCGAATTTAGTTTTTCGTGCTCGTGGTAATGCTTGAGATCATTTCTCGCTCTCGCCCCCCTCATTTTCGTGCATTTTTTCAAAATGCCACTCATCACCTCGATTTGTGTGCCACATTGGACGTCGTCCCTTTTTGACAATCTTTATGTCACCGGATCCAGTATTCCGCACTCATGATGATGCTTGAGACCTTTTCTCGCTCTCATCACTCCCTTTTTGTTCAGTATAATTTTACCCCTTTTTTGGGCCGAGCAATCCCTTTTACGAAAAAGGTACTTAGGGAGTTTCGGTTAATCTCTTTTCTGACTCCTAAAACAATGAAAAGATCGTCGAGCAACCTTGCTTCCTTTCATGCTCGCTAAACATATCTGAAAGGGCGTCTACCTGGTATAAGTTTACCCATTTTCCAGACCTTGTAGACTAATTACGAAAAAGGAATACTCTAGTCACATCGGCTAGAAGAGTTCTCCATTTGCATCATTTTATGCTTTTTTGGGCCTTGGAGACTAACTTATGAAAAAGAACACCAATGGAGTCCCCTTACCGCTTTTAGACTCTCTAAACATGAAAGTGACCACGAGCAATCACCATCCTGGGCTCGTAAAAACCCACAGGACGGTACTCACAACCACTACAGAGTCTTCTTATCGTTTTCAGACCCCTTAAACATGAAAGCACACATGAGCACGAATAGTCCTCGGCTCACAAAATCCACAGGACAGTACCATTTCAGAGCACACTTTTATCCCTTCTTGGAGCTCATTAAAACTACGAAGAAGGACCCAATGGTGCTTCTCAGCACCAGAACAGATCACGTCTACTCATATGGCAGCTTCGCATTTTGGTCTGCAATATGTCACCTTGATAACCCCTTGACAGCACCCAACAGCTTCACCCCCCCCAGAGTTAATACATACCCTTCAGTCCCTAAAAACTATGATCCCCACACCTACAAGTCAGTTCCCTACGCTGCCAGGTCAACCAAGTCATCATGCTCTGAACAAAGGAAGTTTGAGTCTACCCACTTTATGACCCTAGTTACTTCCCATCCCCACAAGTATGTCAATCCTACCATCAGTACTACCACACTTCAGTTCCACACCTCGTGCTCCTATCAAGGAAACACCATTGCCTTGTTAGTTGATGGTCTCCCCCTGTCGATGACAACCAAATTTATTCCAGAGGATAGACCTAGAGGTCCCTGTGTCTTGGACTCATCACCATTTATGATGAGTGCCTACGAATCATTTCGAGAAGAGTCCTTAGTGCCTCTCCAAATGGTTGTTTCTCACATGCTCGAATTCAACACCTTGATCACATCGTTGAGACTCACACATGGTATTGGTCCATTCAGTTATTAGTTGAAGACCCCGGCTACCACCTGACTCTTCCACATTTGAGAGTCTACTTATGGAAACAACCAGTTACATTTTTTCTATAGATATCCGGGTTGCGCATGGCGACAGTATTCAGATGTACCCCAGTTTTATACTCCCTTGAGTATACAGTTACAAGTACTTCCCAGTGATGACTCATAGTCATTGAGTCCCTACAGATGTTGGACACCTTCCGTTTCAGCAGTTCATCAACCCTTCTGAGACCTTATTCAGAACGATTGTTGCTTTATTCCAGTGTATCAGTTATTGAGATCAGTCATGTTATGATCATGAGTACATCCCAAAACAATGTCCCCTCTGGACCATTATGATGTACCAGCAGATTTTTTATGTATTTTTCAGGTCCCCCTTCTTGGGACTAATTGTTATGTATATGTCTTGATACGAGCATGGGTATGCCCGCCTCGTCCATTATCAGAGCTTATCCCTCATTCATATTGAGGCCATGTAATATTGTTTATTTTGCAGCTTCCAAGGGTCGTGGATCCAATCTCCAATCGGTCTCTTCTCTTCCCCAAACCCCAGAAAAAAGACAAAAGAACTATGATGTCTATCGGCCATACGTTGAGCTCCTACCCTCACACATCAGGGGGCAATCTGTTAACACCCAAAAAGTGCTCACTAGCTCATTTCCTTATTCACATGACCCATTTGTCCACTTTTTCACCATTTGAGCCTCTAAAGCCATCAAAAGGTTACCAAAAGACCTTAATACACCCCTTTTTTCCACTCAAAATGAATATTTTTCCTCAAAAAGCATAAAAAACCCTCAAAAAGGGTCCAAAATTCCCAAAAATATTAAAAAGGGAATAAAAATATTCAAAATATTCAAAAAAGGAAAAAGGAAGGAAAAGGTACCTAAACCATGTTGGTCAATACCATTGGTTTCCTCAAAACCATAATGGTATTCCCCACCACCAAAAACTATAAAAAGGTGGTAGGGGCTCCTCACTTTCCATCCATCCATCATCCTATCCTCATGCTGTCAAAATCTCTCATGAGCTTTTGACCATTGTAGCTATCTTGGAGAAGAGACCTTTGGAGCTTGGAGCTACTCACCTTGGAAGTTGCTCAACACAAATCCTCACCATTTGAGGTATCTTAATACAATACTCATTCTTTTTATTTCTTGTTCTTGAATCATTTTCAGAAAATTTTATTTGTTATATGCACATGCTAGTTTAGTTTAGATTCAGATTTATAATAATTTTTTTTGCTTTCAATCTTTGAAATTGCTATCACTTGTTGATAGGTGCCCATAGCACTCAAGCTTGGTTGCAAAACCAAGCCAAACACATGTTTTACGATAAACTTCCCTGCAATAATAGGGAGGTTCCACAGTACTTCCTTCGAAAAATGTGGGCTGATTTTGCACTCAGTTTACATGTCAACTATTTTGACATAACCGAGTTCCAGGGTGTTGGCCTTGGATCTTCCCAAGATCGACCTGTTGTTAGGAGGAACCCACTGAGAGGGCCAACAGCTTCTAGGCGTGAGCCCAACCCCTCTTCCCAGCCACCTTAGTTACCCCACAAACTTGATCAGATTGAGGGTGCGATGAGGAGTGTTGCATGTGGAATCCTTAGACACACCACCTTTGTAGCGGGGACTACAGTGGAGAGACAGGTTGACCCTAATATAGACTCAGGTGCAGGGCCTTCATGACAAATTCAGTGTTATCAATCAATATTTTCCTGGGTTCTGGCAGGAAAGACCATGAGGTAACTATTCCAAACCAATCTTTAGTGGACAGAAACTAACTTTCCAACCACAGAGAGGGATCTCTCTTTATTGCTTCCAACAAAAGGATATAGATTGAATGGGCTGGGTTATTGGTAAAAGTGGTGGTTATACCTTCAAAGAATGAAAAGGGGTTTTTGGTTGGTTGGGGTTAAGAACAAGAGGACAGTTGGGCATGGAGTCAACTTTGGTAGGTTTACTGTCATCAATGACAGATTCAGAACACAATTACAGAGGCGGGAGGCAAGGTGTATGGGGTTCTTTCAAGTCAAATTAATCATCCGGTGAAGGCAGAAAAAAGAAACAAGTTCCATCATAAGGTTAGAGCATTTGAAAATGAATTCTAACCTGCAACTTCAAGAGGAAAAGGGTGGAATACCTAGTCATATGCATCTGGAGCATGTGGGCATGAATTCCAGACCATGTAGTCTTGATCTTTAGGTATTGCAGAAGTAAACAATCAATGTAAATTCCAAACAAGAACACATACACGAGAAATAACAAACATCAGAACACACATCACAGGAATCTCAAGCTCCAGAATCGAGTCTTCTCATTGAATTAAGAGGCTGAGTTCAATACAAGAACAGAGCAGTAATCTATCTGAATCTAAAACATCCAACCTTTTGGTCCTCTTTGGAACCTGCCTTTATAGGCTTACAAAGCATCAAAATATCCTAACTAATTAGAACAAACTTGGACTGGTAATGATGAGGCCATTTTTCAAGATGGGCCACCCGAATCAACAACCTTTGATTCTGTCATGCGTAGAGGAAGGGAATCACTTGCGCTGGAAGTGCACCATTGGGACATGGAAGCCACCTGCTCATCCTTGGGATCAGGCCGTTTTAGGTTGATTAGGACAGGTAACTGAAACAGGCCCCTTCGTTGTTCTCAAACACCCCATTTTTCTATGAAAATATTCATTCCCTGTGACTGTGATTTGCTCTGCAAAACTTCTTTCGATCTGCAATTACCTTCCTGCAATCCGCAATGTGGATTGCAGAATTCAAAATCTCCATTTTGTGTCTTCTGAAAAAATGACCTTTCTGCAATCTACAATCTGCAATGCGGAATGCGGGATTCAGAAACTCAATTTTTTGCCTTCTAAAAAATGCCCTTTCCGCAATCTGCAATGTGGAATGTGGGATTCAGAAACTTACTTTTTTTGTTCCTGGAAAATTTCCTTTCCGCAATGCGGATTGCGGGAATCGAAAATCCTGTTTTTATATCCTCGGAAAATTGCTTTTCCGCAATCTGCAATCCACAATGTAGAATGCGGGACACTGGACCAGTGGGGTTGAGGAAAAGCAGAAAAGTATCTTGTACTTGCTTGGGGAATGCATTCTCAACTACCGATCTAATACCAACATTCGATCATGGCCATCGAATCTTCTTTATTTGCATAAGAATCCCTTATTGCTAATTTTTCTCATTTTCAAACTGCATCTCGATCATATAGCTTGGATCTGCTTGAAACTTAGCTATTTTTGGGTTTCCCGACTCTTCATTTGGTGCAACAGGTTGATGGGTGACCTTGGGACTTTGGTGGGGGATTTCCTTTACCTTCCCTGGTGGAAATCAAAATAGGTGTTAACAGTGGCTCCAACCAGGAATGTTATCCTCCCTGTGAGGTAGGAAGAACATGTAGACTAGTGGCCCTTACTCCCTTCCTATTTTTCCTTCTTCGTATCACAAAAACTAAAACATGACTAACTTAAAATAAAAGTTGGAAATGTACAATGGGGGTGGGTTAGAAAACTTGCTTTTTACTTGAAATAATGCTTCAAGAACCATCCGTTGACGGGTATATTTCCAAATGGTTCATCATTCTCTCCTTGCAGGAAGAAAGCATTATTCCCATGGCGGGGGGTGATTGTTCAGGGACCCTGCCAAAGGTTATCAAAATTTTAGGCCTGGTATTCTCTTCTAGCATCCCATTTTAATACCAGATATCCCACTTGGAAATCATCCACCTTGGTCTTTCTGTCAAACGTCTTCTTGATTCCACTCTGAGGTTTTGTGGCTTCATCCTGTACCCTATCTCTAATTTCATGTATTTCCACCAATTGGTTAGATCTCCTCAATTTAGGGTTCGACTCTTCTTCTTGTGCCTACAATAGTCTCATTACGATCCCTTTGAGGGAATCGGGGAATACCACCTCTGTTCCATATACCAATTTGAAAGGAGAAGGTCCGATGGATCTTTTAGAGGTGATCCTATCAACCCACAGGGAAAAGGTCAGCTTGGTGTGCCAAGCCCTTTTATTCTCTTGCAGCAATTTCTTGATTATCCTCACCAAACTTTTGTTGGAGGATTCTACCAGTCCATTTCCTTGGGGATAGTAAGCAGTAGAATGGCCCAATTTGATGTGGCACTTGTCACAAAATTTGATCATTTTCTTGGATTTGAAAGCCTGTGCATTATCAGTGATTATTTTAATAGGGAACCCACACCTAGACATGATATTCTTCTCTAGAAAATTGATGATGACTGTATTTGTAGCTTGCTTGGTAGGTACTTCTTCGAATCATTTGGTGAAATAATCAGTGGAAGTCAATATCCACCTGTGTTGTCCAGAGGAGTTGGGGAAATTTTTTCCAATGAAGTCAAGCCCCCACTGCTGGAAAGGGGCTTCCACAAATATTGGTTTCAAAGAAAAGGACAAGAGCTTCCTCTTTCCTTCAAAAACTTGGCATTCATGGTAGCTGGTTACTTCCTTATAAGCATCCTTGAACATAGTAGGCCAATAGAACCCTGCCCTGAGAATTTTGTTAACAGTGGCCTTCCAGTAATGATGTTCTCCACAGATACCTTTGTGAAACACTTTCAAGGTCAGATTGGCCTCATCTTCCACTATGCAATTCAATAGGACACCTCTAGGGTATTTCCAATAAAGAAAACTACCCAGTATGCAAAAATTCACAACCTTCATCTTGGTGGATCTATATTTTCTTTTTCCCATCTCAGGGGGTTCTTGCAAGTTCTGCAAAACATATATAACATTAGAATACCAAGGAGAGGACAGGAATTTTTCTAATACCTGGGGTAGTGGATCTTGGGAAGTTTCCTCGTGCATGTGTGACAACAAGTTCATACTCATTGAATCCCAATTTGACTCAGCAATGAGTCTGGCCATCCCTTTCCCTTTAATAATATTTGTAGGTTTGATATCCAGGTCATATTCCAGTAGCGAAGCGATCCATTTTTCCCTTCTACCTTCTGGATTAGGTTGTGTCAATATATCTTTCACAATAGCATTAGGAACATAAGCTACAACATGGGAATGTAGAACATAAACTCTAAAATCCTTCAGAGTTTTGACCATGGCATAGGCTTGATTTTCCATGATGTTATATTTGAGCTCAGCATCTCTGAGAGCCCTTCTAAAGAAAGCAATGAGATGCTCATATCCTTCCTGATTTTTCTATAAAATCACACCCGCTATGGAGTGCTTAGAGGAGAAAGAAAACACAATAAATTCCTTGTCGAAATCTGGGTTGATCAGTACAAGTGCTTCGACAATTTCTCTTTTTATATATTTAAACGCTTGCCTAGCCTCGACAGTCCACCTGAACTGAGTTTCTTTCTTAAGCATGCAGGTGATCATTCTCATGATCTCTGCAAAATTGGAAATAAATATCCTTATGAAATTCACTGTGCCTAGAAAGGATTGGATCTCCTTCTTACTCCCGGGGAGCTCAATTTTCTGTATTGCATCTATTTTGTTTGGGTCAATTTTGATCCCATCTTTAGATATTATGTGGCCCAACATATTTCCCTCTTGCATGGAAAAATTTGACTTTTTAGGGTATAAAGAGATTCCGAATTTTCTGCACTTGGTGAACACTTGGTGCAAATGTTCTAGATGTTTTGCATAGATTTAGAATATATAGTGATGGTATCCATGTAGACAACTACAAATTTGTCTTTCTCTCCTACAAAAGCTATGTCCATATCTCTTTGGAAGGTGGCTCATGCATTCAATAGACCGAAGGGCATCTTTGCATACATGAAGGTTCCCTAAGGTGTGGTAAAGGCCGTCTTGCTCTGGTCCTCTAGCTGCACCTTAATATGATTGTACCCTGAAAATCCATCCAGCATGGACATTCTTGCTTCCCCTACAACCTTCTGTAAAATATGGTCCATTTCGGGCACGGGGTAGTTGTCATTTAGGGACACCTTGTTGAGATTTCTAAAGTCAATACACAGTCTGATTTCACCATTATTTTTCCTCACTGGGACTATGTTGGCCACCCACTTCGAAAACCTCAAAGAGACTATGATTTTTTCCTCATATAACCTTTTTACCTCTTTTTCTATCAACGGGAGAAGCATGGGATTCATCCTTCTCAGCTTCTTCTTGAATGGCTTCTCCCTTGTCTTGACTGGTATGGTATGCTGGATGACAACTGTTTCATATTCTTTCAGATCTTCATAGCACCATGCAAACACATCATAAAAGTTTCTCATCAAATCCACATAGTCCTTTTTGATACCCGGGGCCAAAGACTTTGATAGTTTGACAATTTTGGGTTCTTCGTCGCTCCCAATGTTGCAGTCTTCTATTTATTTTGGGTTTGGAGCAACCTTGTGATCTTTGGCCACATCATTTTCATCAAACAATTTTTCCAGTGGGACCAATACCTTGGGTATGTGGTTTCTATTTAGCTGCAAAATATCTTTTCCTCCCATAGTGGTTTTGAGCTCTAGTGGATCAGGCTCCCACTCCTCCACTTCGCATTCCTCTTGATCAATCTGGATATTGGAAAATTCACCAGTCATCTCTAGAAATTTCTTGATATGTTGGTCATCTTCAAATATTTTCCAATGCTTTGTATTGTCCGGGATAGAGGGTTTATGCCTTATATTAATCATGTGAGTCCTATTAGGATATATAGGGAGTTGAAACCTACTAGCGGAGCTGGCTAGAATGTCAGTTACTTCATTTTTCTCCTTGGGAATGAAAGAAATATGATGTTCTGTGAAGAAATTGTCCAATAGATCCCACACAAAATTTCTGTAAGCCCTCAACCTGGGGTGTTTCGCCTCATAGTTTCCATTCACTTATTGGATTATCAGCTCCGCATCTCCACAGACCTTGATCTTCTTAGCTTTCAGGCCTTTGAGTACATTCAATCCCAATAACAGAGTTTCATATTCTTCCACATTATTTGAATAGTCAAACATTAGTTTGAAAGTATGAAGTATGGTGCATGCATTTCCTTCATCTGGAGGGATGACCCATATTCCTACTCCATCTCCTTCTTTATTCACAGCTCCATCGAATCTCATGACACAGTTATCTTCTTTTTGGAGGGTGACCATGGCCTTTGTTTCCAATTCTAATTTCTCATTACTACCCTCTTCCATTCACTTCACATCCCTCTCTGTGTTGGTTGAGATGTCAAGGCATTGTACCCCATTCCCACCATTAGCTTTATCATTTGGTTCAGGTAACTCGACAACTTTCAAACTTTCTTCCTCTGAACCTAGATCATAGCAGAGAATTGAGGAACCTACATCTATGTCTAGGGATAATATGGAGTGGTTATTAGAGATGTACTTGTTGCTTACCACGTACGACAGGCTATGCTCCCTATACAACCTTCTACTTTCCCCATAGACAAGGATGGTAGCATAAGACATGTACATTTGCATGGTTCCCTTTAAATTCGTTTTCCACGAGCTAGATAAAAAAATCCCGAAATTAGGTGGAATATTAGCCACTACCACATCCATGATCATATTCCTCTGAGGTATCTAATTCAGTGAGACCACCATGTCTTTAATCATCCCTAAACATGGAACTCTTATAGAATCAAAGGAGAACAGATCTTTATAGGGTCTTCTGATTTCTAACCCTAGATTCTCCACCACTGAACTTGGCATAAGGTTATGAGAGGCTCTTGAATCAAACATGGAATTGTGTAGGATATGGTCATGTATGTTGAGACTGATATAGAAAGGAGGGACATCAGTTTCTGAGGAATTTTCAACACGGGGACCAAACAGAAGAGTGGGTTTGTCATCATGCACATTGAGAGTATCAAGTTGCTTTCCTTCTCCACCATTCACTACTTTTAGAATCTGGTCTTTGTATTCTGAGTTTTTGACCAACTCATTTAAGGGGATGGAGATCTTAATATTAGATATTTCATTTTCCAAACTGAAAGAAGTATGGTCCCTCTCTGCTGTCTTTGTATTACCTTCATCTCCCCATTTTGGACTCTTTTTAGGAGGCTCTGCCCCCTTCCCAAGAGTCTCATTAGAGATTGTAATTTTTGGGTCCTTTTTGCCATAGATTTCTCTTCTTTGTGGCTGAGAAGAAGATGGATCAGCAGTAGCCTTTCCTCAGTCTACTGTTATTTTTCTGCTTCTCAAATTATGCTGCCTCTCAAACTCATAGATTGCGTTGTGGAGACCTCTTTGGTATTGGTCATATTCTGATTCTCCTGAACATCATCTGATTGTAGGGAAGACTGATCATGTTCATCTTTAGTCAAATAAAGATGTGGTTGGATCTGATCAAAGAGATGGATTTGGTATTCAACATGTCTATCTTCCTCTTCTTCATCTATGAAGTTCTCAGCAAAAGGTGGTCTGATGGGTTGATTCTTGGGATTTCTAGGGTCTCTTGGCTATCTAGGTCTTTCTTGTGGAGCAGGGGGCCTTATGAGATTGTTATTTCGAGTTTGAGGCTTTAGGTTTTCTCTGGAAGGAGGCGTACTGTCAATTGAGATCCTATCCACCAGCCTTTCCATAGCTCCCATCATCTTCTCAAGTTTGACATCCGTGGATTGGGATGTGGAAGGTTGCACTGCTTCATTACATCTCTTTTTCTCAGCTTTAGTTATGTGTTTCATTTTACCCGAGGCCATCAAGTTGGATTCCACTTCTAATGCATCTTTTAGTATATCAAGGAGAGAGGAAGATCTCCTCTCTCTTAGCAAGAGAGAAAAATAATTTTCAAAACATATGGCAAAATGGAGCTTGGTTTCCCCCACAGAAGGTTTTATGTCCACAGGGATAGAATTGTACACTCTCATGAACCTGGATGAGAATTCTTGGACAGTCTCAACATTGGTTTTCTTTGTATTTTCATACCGAGTGAGAATATGGAGAGGGTTTTGTTTATCCTGCCATTTGGCTAGGAAAGCTTATTCAAATATTTCATATGTAGCAATTCCTCCATTTGGAAGGGCCTTAAACCACTTCTTCACTTCTCCTACAAGGATTTGGGAAAACAACCTCATATTCACATCATCTTCATCCACCTCTTCGAGGTCTGTGAAATCATGGAACTTGTCTATATGTTGTTGCGTAGAAAATCTTCCCTCCCCATCGAATCTCATGAGGCGTTGGGTGTAGCCCACGGGTAGGTCATTGAGATTGGCTGGGAGGGATAAAGGGGCATATCTAGAAGCCATGGTTCTTAGGTTTTGCTTGGGAGCAGAGAGGGTTTTGGAAGCAGCAGGGGTAACAATGGGTATTATAATAGTAACGCTGGGGGAATCAGGAGGAGTATTCAGGACTTGGGTGCTTTGGCCAGCAGCTTTAGCGAAGGGAAATATGCCACTAGTTTCTTCCTTGGCTTGTAAAATGTCCCATAAAGCACTCAAGCAATGGGTTTGGAATCTTCTTTGGTCAAACAAGGTTTCTCTTAAATCAGTCTCAGACCTAGATATGAATGGGGAAGACTCGGTACTTAAACTTTAAGGGATGCTTTCTAAAGGATGTACCTCTTTTTCAGGTAAAGAAGAGGACCTAGTTAATGGAGAAATACCTGCTTGGCCTTTCTTTGATTTCTCGATGACCTTCTCCAGGTCCGAAGTGACCTATGGTAGCTCGAGATCTAGGTGACTTCTGGTAGGTATCCTCCTGGGATCCAGACTTCCTCCTAGGATTTCATTGATTCGAAAGATGGAATTGGCACGAGAATAATACACGATCCTCTTGGTGTCTGGCTATTGTTCACCCTCTGATCTGATACAAATTTTAAAGTAAGCTTGATCTCCAGTGGAATTGCCTGTTTGAAAGTTGGAGTCGCTAGGGAAAATGATACAACCTTGGAACTTCAGACTCTCTATTTTTCGTCAATGGTCCGATTTGATACTGTGAAAACCAGAGATTCTCCCCATTGGAGTTGCCAGAATGTTATCACTCAAGATTTTCCCGGGTTGTGGCAGGAAAGACCATGAGGTAACTATTGCAAACCAATCTTTAGTGGACAGAAAATAACCTTTCCAACCAAAGAGAGTGATCTCTCTTTAGTGCTTCCAGCTATAGGATATAGCTTGAATGGGTTGGGTTATTGGTAAAAGTGGCGGTTATACCTTCAAGGAATGAATTAAAAGGGGTTTTTGGTTGGTTGGGGTTAAGAACAAGAGGATAGTTTGGCATGGAGTCAACTTCGGTAGGTTTACTATCACCAATGAAAGATTCAGACCACAATTGTAGAGGAAAGAGGCAAGGTAGATGGGGTTCTTTCAAGTCAAATTAATCAGTGGTTGAAGGCATAAAAAAGAAACAAGTTCCATCACAAGGTTAGAGCATTTGAAAATGAATTCTAACCTATAACTTCAAGAGGAAAAGGGTGGAATACCTAGTCATATGCATCTCAAGCATGTGGGCATGAATTCCAGACCATGTAGTCTTGATCTTTAGGTACTGCATAAGTAAACAATCAATGGAAATACTAAGCAAGAACACATACACGAGAAATAACAGACATCATAACACACATCATAGCAATCTCAAGCTCCAGAATCGGGTCTTCTCATTCAATTAAGAGGCTGCGTTCAATACAAGCGTAGAGTAGTAATCTCTCTGAATCTAAAACATCCAACCTTTTGGTCCTCTTCAGAACTTGCCTTTATAGGATTACAAAGCATCAAAATATCCTAACTAATTCAGAACAAAATTGGACTGGTAATGATGAGGTCGTTCGAGCTGGGCCGCCTGAATAAATAGCCTCTGATCCTATCATGTGTGGAGGAAGGGAATCACTTGCGCTGGAATTGCACCATTGGGCCATGGAAGCCACCTGCTCGTCCTTTAGATCAGGCCGTTTTAGGTTGATTAGGATAGGTAACTGAAACAGGCCCCTTCGTCGTTCTTAAACGTGTTTTTTTTTTGTGAAAATATTCATTCCTTGCGACTGTGATTTTATCTGCAAAACTTCTTTTGATCTGCAATTACCTTCCTACAATCCACAATGCAGACTGTGGAATTCATAATCTTCATTTTGTGTCCTCTGAAAAAATGACCTTTCTGCAATCCGCAATGTGGAATGCAGGATTCAGAAACTCGCCTTTGTGCCTCCTAGAAAATTTCCTTTCCGCAATACGCAATGCGAAATGCGGGATTCATAAACTTACTTTTTTTGTTCCTGGAAAATTTTCCTTCCGCAATGCGGATTGCGGGAATCATAATTCATGTTTTTATATCCTCGGAAAATTTCTTTTCCACAATCCACAATCCGCAATGTGGAATGCGATACATCGGACCGGTGGGCTTGCAGAAAAGTGGAAAAGTCTCTTGTACCTGCTTGAGGAATGCATTCTCGACCGCCGATTTGATCTCGCCATTCGATCTTGGCCGTCGAATCTTCTTTCGTTGTGGAAAAAGCCCTTATTGCTAGTTTTTCTCATTTTCTCACTCCGGATCGGTCATATAGCTTGGATATGCTTGTCACCTAGCTATTTTTGGGTTTCTCGACTCTTCATTTGGTGCAACAGGTCGATGGGTGACCTTGAGGATTTGGTGGGGGATTTCCTTTACCTTCCTTGGTGGAAATCATAATAGGCGTTAACAGTTAGGATAGACCTGTGACTGGTGGTAGCCATGTCAGGCCTTCTAGTTCGACGGGGACAATTCCACATATTTGTCCCCATTGCGAGCACACTTGCCTTGACCTGATCGAGGGATGCTATATGGAGCAGGGTAGCACTTTTTTTATTGAGTTTTCAATCATCACTTGAGAAATTGTAAAGTAATTTTAAAGCAGTTATGTATGACTTAAAATGTTATTTCAATGTATAGTTATTTAGAGTGGAGACACCTACATGGGAGAAATAGGATCTCCCAACCTGGACGTAGCAATGCCAATTGCAACTAAAATTGCAACACCTCACATAGAGTATTTTCAGTACCTCACACAATATTGTTATTGTTGGAGTCTAATCCTCGGTGTGAGGAATATCAATGTGCAAGGGAGACTAAGAGTCACCGGGAATCCAAGATTCCACTTGGGAATATGAAACCCAAGGGACATTTCTCATTGTATATATATGTACATTTAGTTAATGAGAAATATAGTGTGCGTTCACGCCTATTCAACTTTTCTTGTGTTTGTTGTTCATTGTGTAATTGGCTTTGTGTTTAGCCAATCTCTTCATCTGCCCTAAGGGGCTTCTTACAGTGGTATCAAAGCGAGGTGCTTTCCTCCTCGTCCTGACCTTTTCCCTCTTCATACTACAATATTCTCTTTGCATTTATTATGCTAGACTAAATAGATTAATTATGAGAGTTGTGTCTTTTCCTTGTGTGACTGTTCACCTGCTCCCTTGTCAAAATTCATACCTACAAATATTATCTACATGAGGCATATTTCAGATCTATGTACATGTTCCCACACAGACTCCATCTCAATCTGAATACCTCTTTCATCTCAATCATTTCTCGCGAGGAGTGCATTTCTCCTACAAAAACCCTAATTCTAGCATGCTACTAATCATTTTTCATTTTTGAGTTGCACCAACGTATAATACATTGGTGAAATATTTTGGCGAAGTGCATATGTGACTATTGAGTTACCCATCTCCTACTATCTCTTCCTGGAATCTTATCTTTGGAAACTCGAACGTCCTCTCCATCACAAGAATGTGACCTTCCTCCTTCAGTGATTTCATACTCTCCAACAATTTCATTTCCCTCTTTGCCTATAGATCACCATTTTCCATTCTATGCACTATTGTTTTCACTATAGGTTTCCTCTGAGTATCAGATTGTATTATCCCATGACCATCATATGATATGTGTGAAACGATAAATTGGTTGGTGATGCAAGAACATTTAGAAACACATGATAGGTTTTTGGTGATGTGTTCTCCTTATTCGTAGGTGTTGAGCGATGAATACCTCTGTGAAATTATGAGGCTGTGTGGGCATGAAGGAGGGATGCGGGTTTGACTACCTAATGCATATTTGAAGACTGATGTTCAAAAATATCTCTCACCTCTATGTGATACTGCGTGACATTAAGATACTACTACTTATCTTTGCGTGAGATACTATAGTAAGCGTGGTACTCACCTCTCATTTCTACATGCTACTCGACTTGTGACTGTGAATACAACTGTGATTCCTCATCTATTGACAACATGGAGCTGGAATGGGATTGCGAAGATGAAATTGTTTTTGAGTCTAAGGTTTTGTGAGACCTTATCTCATGTTGCACTCTCCACTTTCGCAACCTGGGAATATTTCTTCACTCGTATCCACATGAAGACTAGTGCAATGCTAAATGTTGGTGTTGATTGTGCACAAACGGAGCTAGAGATCTCATAACTCGACCTGGGACTGCATTTTGAAGACTATGTGGTGCTATTGTGACTATGTGAAACGTTGGTGCAGCAAGTATGGAAATTCTCTCCATCCTCTATATTTGTTTTTGATGTTAATGTGACTCATCTAATCAGTGCTACGAATTGAAGAGAGTGTAACCATCCACTGGTGAGTATCATTGTTGCGAGGATGTTGCTGCATTATTATCTCTGTTGGGGACATCATAGTTTGGGAAATTTATAACCTCTCCTTAAAGCTGTGAAAATCATAATTTGGTGGATAATGAATACTGTATGTTTTATTATATTATGAGTGAGACTTGAGAAAGAGATTTGTGAACCCTTGCATCTGGAGCTTGAACTCGTGCAAAGTTGTGCATTGAGAGACCTCGATCTCTCTCCCACAGTGATATAGACAACCCTAATTTTTAGTGTTGCATGTCTTTTGCAATGAATGCATGAAGACTCTCTCCTTTGAAGACTATTCTTTTGATGCGTATGAATCTTTCTTTCTTTCCTCCATAGATTCATCTCTCATGTTCATTGGCTTCTTCAGTAATGGGTAATCGATCTATGCATCCAACAATGAGTGAGTACGTTGAATGAGTTTGTTGCTGTAGATATTCCTATATTTTTAGAATGAAAATACCCTCTTCTAGACATATGAAGGAATTTATGTGAAATTGAAGATTCTAGATACTTGAACTTGAACACCATCTTGTCAAGAATGTCTTTGTTGAGCTTGTGCATGCTTGGAAGAGTTTTCTGCAGCTTTTATTGCTGATATTGTAAAGGTTTATTTCATTCTTCAACTTGCTTGATTAAGTTGTGTTGCCACCATCTACACAAAATCAAAACCGACTATAGACCTTCCTGCAACTTGTATACATTATTATTGTAAATACGTGATAGTTTCTATCCCATAGCATATTGTTTCATTGGAGAATTGCTGCATATCATTGTGCAAGTTTCCTTTGCTGGTGGTTGCATATTGAGATACATAAATTGTGAAGTCCAATAAATTCCAATTCTTAACAGTTATAGCTTAGCTACAATCGTTCATCTCTTGCATTGAAGATGTTAGTAGAAGATATTTTATAGTGGATTAGGAGCACTGGGATAGTTTGCAAAGACCATTACAGCCTATTGTAGAGATTGATGTCACTACAGTGAAACTTGCAAAGATCGTTGTTGTAGCAGGCTGCATTGTACATTTTATTGCATAGATTTCCATTGAGTTTGTGGCCTTGACACCACAACATTCAAATCCAAAGGCCTATATTCACAAAGGTAAAACACTTAGTCTTGTGAATTTTAATCCAATTTAAAGATCATCATCATATTATAACTTACAAGCAGTCAAACTTGTAAGTTTCATTGTGTGTGTCAAATTGAATGTGAATCTGATTTGAACTAAATTACAATTGGTTTCCTTCTCGATTGAACTCGATGCTCATTCTTTTTCCGATTCAAGTACTTCAAGTGTTGAATTTGATTGTAAAGGGGCGGATTTGCAAGAATCCCTTGTCCATTTGAGTGAGTGTTTTTAATCACATGGAAAGATTAATAGTTTGGTAGAGTTATTGAACACTCTACTTCTATCCTCTATTGACAACACTGTCATTGTCGAAAAGACTACTCTCACTCACATTCAGAATTGTGTGCAAGAGTTACAAGACACAATTGAGTTTCTACAGCTTGATTCGCAACTCATACGAGATGAAAAGCATTCTGAAATTGTTCATGTTCAGAATAATCCTCTTTATGATCTAGTTCTACAACCTGCACATATTGATGCCACTTCAGAAGCACATGAGAAAATCAATGGCACCCTATCAGAAGAAAAATAAAATGAATATGAAAGCATGTATATAGAGGTTCTACTTGTTCCTTCCAAGCCCATCATCATACCATGGGAAGAGATTAGCCATAACAAGCACATAACCGGCCTTGGATATGACAAGGAAGTGACAGTTTACATTCCTAATTTCTCCAATCCCAGCCAGTTTCAGAGTGCTGGATTTCTCAACAAGAGTTCATCTTAATCCACATCAATTTAGAGTTCGACATGCCAACACTGTGATCGAGTTGGACACATGAAAGACCATTGTTTTGATATTCACCCTTGTAAGCAATGTGGAAAACATACACACTCATCAGATAGATGCTTCAATTTGAATAAACTTGCAAGAGTGAATAATCATTATGGGTGGATTGCTTTTTAGGAATGGTCATCAATAGCCCAGGATATTTATAAGTAATACCGGAGAGTTCATTCACGAGTATTGACACATATTGTAGTTGAGACATCTTCCTCTCCTCACTTTGTACCTGATAGGGGGGTACATAATGTCAGTCATCAAGTTTTGAAGCCTTGACCTTGTGATAACAAACAACTGCAACCCTCCTCAAGTAAGTCATATCAAGCAAGCCTGAGACAAAGTGAGTTTGGAATCCACCAGATTCAGAGATGCCTAATTTTGATATGCTTGAGATATATATGACATAGAGTACTCATGTGTTTTGTGTCTAGTTGTGACACCATGAGACTCTCCTCTCCTCACATTGTTCCTGATAGGGGGAATGAAGACCGTCAGTAACAAGCGAGCCTGTGAAGAGATATGTTCGACTGAGATCCAGAGTTGGTGGTCATCCTTAAACTACTGGTATCGAGAGCACCTTAATTTAGTAGAAGCATTTGCAAGCTTCTATCTAACTTGGTAAATAGTTTTCAAGATGGAAATGTTCAGCTAGTTGCTGCTGTTCACTTCCTGTTTTCAGCTCTCTAGTTGGTTTGTTGTCATCCCATCCCAACCATTCCAAAGAACCTTTGAGCGATTGTTATCGCCAAGTTCAAGAGTTTTTGGTCAACATTAAACCACACACATTGTAGAAGATTTCAGCCTTTTGCTAGCCTATTTCGGTTGATGGTCAACCTAAAAACCATCCCTTTAGAGAGCGATTGTATTTAGTAGAAGCATGTGAAAGCTTCTATATAACCTTCTTAGTAAAGGATGTTCGAGATGGAAATGTTCATTTGGTGGTAGCTGTCCACTTCCACTTATTCAGATCTCTTCTTGGACTCATATACACCCTTCGGATTAAGGGGGGATTTGTTGGAGTCTAATCCTCAGTGTGAGGAATATCAATGTGCAAGGGAGACTAAGAGTCACCCGGGAGTCCAAGAGTCCACTCAGGAATATGAATTGCAAGGGAAATTTCTCATTGTATATATATGTACATTTTGGTTAATGAAAAATATAGTATGCATTCATGCCTATTCAACTTGTCTTGTATTTGTTGTTCATTATGTAATTGTATTTGTGTTTATCCAATCTCTTCATCTTCTCTAAGGGGATACTTACAGTTATTACTTATGGCATTTCTATATTTATGTATTTATATTTATGACATACACGATGATAGTTCATACAATATTTTTGAATATTTTGATTGCCTAAATAATTACTTGTTTAATATATTCATAACATGCATGCATTTTGGTGTCCAAAGGTATTCCCAGACTACGATGACCAACCATCTCTTCCAAGGATCAGTGAGTCACCAAATACATAGGTACAATGTGTATTTAAAAGCATGCTTTTAATTTGAATTGTTATGGCTTACTATGGTTTAATTTGATTTTTGTCTACTAAACTATGATATTACAAATGTATATGCAGGGGCCACCAACAGACAGGTGACACTGTTCCATCCTCCCCCCTCCATCTAGCCTCCCCCATTCGTCCACGGTCCCCTTCTATACATCCTTCCCCATTCATCCATGCCCCCTCGTCTATCCATCCTCCCCCATTGGTCCATGCCCCCCTTCCATCCAACTTCCCCCCTTCATTCACAACCCCCTTGTATCCATCCTTCTCCCTCTCTCCAGGACTTCCCTCCCATTGACTATCCATCAACATCCCCCCTATCCCTTTTGGTTCGATACCCCCTATTGCACAGCCGGTAGGGGTTCATTGTCCATGACGTCCTCCTCCACCCCATACCACCATTCCCTCTTCTGACATATCTTCTTCAGTTCCCACCACTATTGTGGCATCTACTCTTCCAGTATCTGTTGATGTATCTATAGTGGTTGCAGCTGTAGTTGTTGCAACTACATCTATGCCCCACTCCCGATGACTGCATCGGAGTAGGTCGTCCAACTAATTGCTCCACCTACTAGCCCTGAAGCCTAGTTATGTCCATTGTTGGAGGTGTTCAC
The DNA here is from genome assembly GCA_027924585.1 of Larix kaempferi. Taxonomy (NCBI): domain Eukaryota; kingdom Viridiplantae; phylum Streptophyta; class Pinopsida; order Pinales; family Pinaceae; genus Larix; species Larix kaempferi. The sequence goes on along the minus strand of BSBM01000012.1, from coordinate 4,028,260 downwards.
AGTGTGAATCAAGTTAATTTATGAAAATGTTTTGATTTATTAACGAAAATTAATTTAAACAATTATTATTTTTCAATGAAATGATTGTCGTAAATATTGTAGGGTGGCATTTTCAAGAGGCTCAGTAGATCGAGGACACCTACCTCACGTCTCCCACTCCCATCATCGGTGAGTTATTTAAGGTTTGAATTCTACATTCATTTTCTAAATGTGGTAAATGTTACAAATGATTGAAAATGATGGTATCTTATATCATTTGTTTCAAAGCCTCGAGAGATGGTTTGCTCCTAGATGAAAGAAGGCCCGAGATACCACTAGTTCCAGGAAGAGGAAGATCAATTTCGAAGATGTGCTTGGGAGTGACGAGGTTGGGAATAATTCTTGACATACCATGATATGTACATTAGCCATGATGTGGCACTTTTGGGCATAGTTTCCATGTACTTGGTATCTGTGGCACGAGTTGCCATGTATTTTGGATCTACAACATGAGTTTTCGGACGTTGTATAGGGCACGTTGGGAACCATGTTCCACTTTTTTTCCAGAAAATATATATGTTTGGACGAGTTTTGTAGCTTTGGTGTACATGGATTTTTAGTTATGTGATTTATATCCATGTTGTCTATATTTGTATCTTGCTGTCTCTTGTTGTGTGTAGTTTCCTAATAAACAACATCATGCTTTTAAAACAAATGGTTGAGTTTGAATGTCTTTTGATATGATTTCCTTCATTTAGGTTTAAGTGTGACTTTAGATTTAGAATTGACATAATGAATATTATTTCAATTGGTTTATATTATGAAATGTATTTTGATCCTAAAATGTCATTCTAATAAGATCCAACTAGTTTGTATACATCGCAATGCAAGGATGAAATTTTGATGGTAAAATTCAACACATTGAGTAGTTATTGGAGAAAGTTTATGGGGCCCTTGATATGATGACTAGGGAAATACTTGACCTTTTCCTATACTTTATTATTTTGATTTTTTTTCTAAAGTGTTGTCATTGGATATGAAATTGTTGTGTACGTGATGCATGATAATGGCGATCTTCCCAAATACCAAAAGGTTCCTTATGTTTGTTGAAAATGTGATCTTGATCTCATGAAGGAGAGCATTTAAGTATATACTTTATTGTTTGAAGCATTCCCCAAACCCCATCATATTTTGATTTATTGAATTTTATATGGATCAATGAAGGAGACCCCTTGTGTACATACCACCCCTAGTCATCCCCCTTGTGTACTTACCACCCCTAGACACCCCCCTTGTGTACTTTCCACCCCTAGTCATTTACACACAAACACACACAAGTTAGATGCACATAATTATATTTGCACACATATCAAAGATGTACATATACACATATATTTACACTACAAAAACCTACACACATAAAAAAAATTATACATAAACATACAAAAAATACATGCACATAGGAAAATATCTATTCACACATACAATAAATTTACAAAAAGTTGCACAAAGAAAACCATACAAATATTAGTATAAAATAACAAACAACATCATCTTGTTAAACACAATTACACACCTAAATATCACATTTAAATATTTTGAATTTTGAATTATGCATTAGGTTATAAAGGCACCTTCTAGGGACCAAGGTTCATGAATGATGCCTTGAAGCATTACAATGACCCATCAAATTGATTATTTGTCATAAGCCATAAATATGTATTTCTATCCTTGAGATGCTGGTCTCCCTCCTCGAATCATGTTTATGGATTTGAGGTCCACCCATAAATATCAAAACCTACTAGTGGTGTCCATACTAGAATTCAAATATTTAAGTTATACTAGACCAATCTTATGTGGTTGGTTAAGGCTTCACATTTTCCCTATCCTTGGAAACTTTCTTTAGAGCCTAAGGTCAAGGTTTCATTGTTTGATCATGTTTATTGCCATAAAACTCATACTGAGTGCTAAAATACTCCTAGTTGCACCCATATCATTTATTGGAGGCTAAACATATCCTTTTCATTTGAAGCCTCTTTCATGGTTGTGAATATATGTAATTAATACACCTGTAAGGTTGAAGCCTCATGTTTCCCTTCCCTTAGAAGCTTTATTTTTATTAAGGTTTGCACTCCTCCTCCCAACCATGTACAAGGCCCTAATATCCATAAATGGTTCTCAAAATCTCCTAATGAAGTATGTATCAGCACTTGGGAGCCAAATAACCCTAAGACATGTCTTATATGGTAGTTTGAAAGCTCCTTTCTTGCCCTTTATTGCTAAGTTTGTGCATTTAGGGAATAACTCCTAAGTTTCCTACATTTACCATGCATCGATTCATGACTTATATACGGGGCTCAAAAATTCCCATTGGTTAACCTATTCCTCTTATATTCCCATGTAGAGAAAAAATGCACCTAGTAGATGCCAAGTGTTATGGTCCAAGACCTTGCGCATGGTCGTTAAGCCCTAGAAGATTCTCTTAGGACCTATGAGCTATGTTTCATCCTTTGAGCACTTCCATGTCCTAAGAACAAATTTTGGTGTTCAAAACCTCCAATTAGTGTCCATATCCTCACCAATAAGCTAAATATTCACAGCCACATCTAGGCCCTCAACATCCAACACTTGGTGATCATGACCTCCTAATCATATTTGAATATGCTCATATGGAGGCCAAATATCCCTCGATCCTAGATGTGTTGTGATTTGACACATCATTCTTGGTCCTAAATGCATAAAAGCCGTGTTTGGGGAATAAGGCATATGTTTCCTCCATTGAACATGTTCGTGGTCCCAAGACCCATACCTAATGTCCACAACCTACTTATTTCATCTAGGTCAACAATCAAAGGAAAAGGATACCCTTCAAAGGTCAATTGTTATTCTTTAAGGCATTATCCATGGCTCGAGATGCTTAGAATCAATTCTTACAACCTAAGGCTCAAATTTATACCTTAATCATGGCCAAAGAACTCACATCCAAACTTAATGCTTAAAAAATCCTAATGGCTCACATTCCCCCCCTGTAAATAATTATAACCTAGGGAGTTAATGTGGTTGCAAGGATTTCACTTACCATAAAAACTAATTAATGACATATATGTTGTCATAAGAATGTGTGAACCTTTGTAATGCGTCTATCACATTTATAATGCATACAAATTCTTCGAACAATAAAAAAAAGGGGGAAACAAACCTTATTTTATGCAAACCAAAACTTACTTGTCTCTAATAGAATCATCTCTGATAAACATTATGGCTCCAATACAAATTTTCTAATGTTTTTTACAATTGTCTCTTCATGTTTTGTTGAGATCTTATTGCATTTGGTCCTTCTAAAGATGGGCAATTGACGTAATCAAGTACAAAAATTTGAACGCATCAATTTGTACATAAACAACATGCACATATACAAATATCTACACATATATACACACATAAGAACATGCACACACACAATAAATAAACCCTAGCTTGCAGAAGGCCGCGCCAATTTTGCGCAAGGGGGTCATTTATGATCTGAAGGTTCCCAGTAGAGTGTGGGAATTTTGAACACATCCATAATGGCCATATGCATGGGTGAAATCTGGAAGAATCCAAGTTCGCACGCTAGTTTGTGTTTCATGCCCTTGGAGCAAATCCTCAAAGTGTCCCTGAATGGCCACAGGATGCCTGGAAAAAATTACTATAGCACCAAAACCGTGAATCCGGTCATAAATCCTTTGATTCTGATGGATTAGGGACCTTGGGTTTCAGCTAGGGGATCCCCCACACCATGCCTCAAATGCTTGGAAATGGTGTTATTGTGCCATCTCAGGAACTAGGGTTTTGCTCAGTGAAGGCCATGCCAATCTTTCTCAAGGAGGTCATTTTTTATCCAAAGGCTCCTGGGCGAATGTGGCCATCCTGAACACATCCATAATGGCCATATGCACATGTGGGAGATGAAAGAATCCAAGTCTGATTTCTAGTTTGGGTTCTGTGCCCTAGGAGAAAATCCTCAAAATGCCCCTGAATGGCCATGTAAAATTAGTTACAGCAGATCTAATGAACAAGTAAATCAATCACAACAGATGAACATAGAAAATATGGTGTAAAGCTGTGCAAAACATGCATCAGTGCTCAATATCCCAATAAGGGTGAATAATTACAATACAATCATCTGACAATGAGTGAGAATTTCGAATTGACTAAGGAGGTAATTCAAATTACTGAATGGTGTAGCTTGGCTCCAACTAGGAGTCCTCATCATCAATCAGTGGTGGTATTCAATGCACAAGAACTAGTCATCCAGGTGTCAATCTGAGTCTAACTGAGTGTAACAAGTGTAACTGAAGTGTGTAGCACTAATATAGGGAAGGAGGCTCAATGGAGGGCACATGGGAGGCTTAACTGAAGTCAGAACAAGTCATCTAGTCAATCTGGAGGTCCAACGGAGTGAAACAGTCAGTCGAGACTGAAACTAGCCTCAAATCAAGGAGAATTGGTGCTAACTGAGTGTAGAGTGGGTAGGTGAAGTAGTGCGCCCTTCTCTGGCAGTATTTGAGAAGTGGGCACCTTCATGACTAGGAGGGATAAAAATCTGATGGAAGAAGCTCCTGGGTGCTAGAATGAAGTGGATAAGGTGCTGGAGGCATCAACCTGGTGACTAGGATGCATGCAAACCCTAATTGCATGCAAAACCCTGAAAATGATGATGTGGATATCCAAACACCCCCCCTCAAGCTGTACTATGATGTAAAAAATAAATGATAGGGCCCTGGTAAATGAGACCAAAGGTCACCCCAATACAATAATAATCCAAATAAAGAACAAACCATGAACCGAGGAAATGGAGAAAAGCTCATGGGAAAAACCCCTCCTTAAAATGGATTGTAACACACCAAAAGATTTAACTACCCCAAACTCAAGTAGATATGTTTGGAGGTATCTCACTCTTGGGAGTAAATGGATCATGCTCCAAAAACATGTGCTTGAATTCTCCATCAGTTGATGCAAGCGAATGTGGAGACTTTATGCACTTGCTCTTCATACCGAAAATGGTGAGAACAAATCTGAAAATATGAGGATGATCCTAGAACCTGTCATTTGAACCAAGTGAGGTAGGAATAGCTCCAAGAGGATCAAATAGATATTGAAACTTGAACTTCTTATCAGTGGAAGTTAAATCAGCTCCAATATTTGACAAATGGTTTCTTGAGATCTCCTTTGAACCAACAGGGGTGAGATCAAAACCAAAATCAACAAAAATTGCATGAGAATTGAACTCAAGCGAATGGTAGTGCTCTTTATTTTCAGTAAAACTCTGAGAAACTGTGCAAATGATAGAACAAAAGTATATAGAAGGCATGCAATCAAGGAGGACGAATGCTCCACCTCCAAAATCATATTTTACCTCCAAAACATCAAGTAGATCATTATTCTGCATGCCAGCAAACTCATGTGAAAGAGAGGATTCAAGAACCTCTTCGAAATCTAGAGTATGAGCTGGTTTATCTTGCTCAGAATTCGAAATAGAAGACTTTGAGAGAATGAGTGTTGATTCTACAGTTTCTTCTTCATCATGAACAATGGATGAGGCCAAGACATAATCGGAGAGAGCACATAAGGAGATCTCACTGGGCTTGTTCTCCAAAAGGCTAGCATGATCCTCTTGTTCCTGCTTTCCAAATTCTCTATCGAGTTGGGCCCATAGATCTCTTGGATTTTTAGAAGTTGTACTGAGCTAGCACATACAAGGAGACATAGCAAGACATATTGTCCCAAAAGCTCTGTCACAATCATTAAGCCAATCATTTTCCTCTTCATTGGAATCAAAATCTCTTGTAATACCAATGCACATGTCAAAAAGACATTGTCTCTTCAAACATGCAATCATCTTTGGTTTCCATTCATCATAATTGAATGGAGTAAGAAGATTTTGTGAAGAAGAATATTCCATCTTTGCAATAGTGAATGCAAATGGAGGAAGTAAGAAACTTGCAAATCACAAGCAAACAAGAACCATTATGGAACAATAGCTGCAACTGTAGAAAACTGCTGCAAAGTGAGCAAAAATTGCTCAATCTTCATGTAGAACACCCGTAGAAAAGAAATCTTGTCCCTGCCATGGCTCTGATACCATGTAAAATTAGTCACAGCAGATCTAATGAACAAATAAATCAATCACAACAGATGAACATAGAAAATATGGTGTAAAACTGTGCAAAACATACATCAGTGCTCAATATCCCAATAAGGGTGAATAATTATAATATAATCATCTGACAATGAGTGAGCAATTCGAATTGACTAAGGATGTCATTCAAATTACTGAATGGTGTAGCTTGGCTCCAACTAGGATTCCTCATCATCAATCAGTGGTGGTCATCAATGCACAAGAACTAGTCATCCAGGTGTCAATCTGAGTCTAACTGAGTGTAACAAGTGTAGCTGAAGTGTGTAGCACTGATATAGGGAAGGAGGCTCAGTGGAGGGCACATGGGAGGCTTAACTGAAGTCAGAACAAGTCATCTAGTCAATCTGGAGGTCCAACGGAGTGAAACAGTTAGTCGTGAGTGAAACTAGCCTCAAATCAAGGAGAATCTGTGTTAACTGACTGTAAACTGAGTGGGTAGGTGAAGAAGTGTGCCCTTCTCTGGCAGTAGGTGAGAAGTGAGTGCCTTCATGACTAGGAGGGATAAAAATATGATGGAAGAATCTCTTGGGTTCTAGAATGAAGTGGATAAGGTGCTGGAGGCATCAACCTAGTGACTGGGATGCATGCAAACCCTAGAGATTGCATGCAAACCCTAGTTGCATGCAAAACCCTGAAAATGATGATGTGGATATCCGAATAGGCCATGGGGTGCCTGGAAAAATACTCGTAGCCCCATAAACATGACTCGAGTCATGAAGCCATTGATTCTAATGGATTCAGGACACCGAGTTTCATTTAGGGGACCCTCCACACCGTGCCTCAAACACTCAGGAACAATGTTATTGTGCCATCTCAGGAACTAGGGTTTTTCTCAGTGAAGGCCATGCCAATCTTGCTCAAGGGGGTAATTTATGATATGCAGACTCTTGGGTGAGCAGGGCCATCCTGAACACATCCACAATGACCATATGCACATGTGGGCGTTGAAAGAATCCAATTCCACTCATCGGTTTAGGTTCCGTGCCCCTGGAGAAAATCCTCAAAGTGTCCCTGAATGGCCATGGGGTGACTGGAAAAAATGCCCGTCGAACCAAAATCGTGACTCCGGTCGTGAATTCATCAATTTTGATGGATCCGAGACCCCGGGTTTCAGCTAGCATACCCCCCACGTTGTGCCTCAAATTCTTGGAAACAGTGCTATTGTGCCATCTCGGGAACTAGGGTTTTTCTTAGTGAAGGCCATGCCAATCTTTCTCAAGGGAGTCATTTATGATCCGAAGACTCTTGAGCTAGTGTGGCCATCCTGAACACATCCACAATGGCCATATTGATATAGCATCAATCATATAGGAGCTATAACTTATAACATTTTCACTAAATCATCAATCATCAATCATCAACAAAATCAACCCTCAAATTTCAACATATAATATTTTCCATCAACAAACTCTAACAGATAACATCAACCATGAAATGAAACAAAATATCATAATATCATGTTCAATACCAAAGAGTTGTAGGATGCAATCAAAACTTTAAGTTTTAAACTTCAAAGGTAATTTCATTTGTTCAAGATTCAAAGGTCAAAGACTAAAGTTCAAACTAGGCCATAATGTTTACAAAATAGGCCATAATAGACATGAAATACAAAGTACTATGATACTATCTACTAAGCTTTCCGCACATTCTACATTGAAACTATTTCTCTTTGTATCAGTAAATATGTCTTATGGATAGTTAGATCTACTGAAAGACTAAACCAAGTTCCTACAAGTCTAATCTAAGACAAAATCAAAACAAATGGTGATATACTCTCCTAGATTTAACACGTTACAAAAAGCTTCTGAATGTTGAGAAGGGAGAAAATGGTACCACTCACCTCAAATCTGTTGGTTTCCCTTGCTGCAGCTTCAACTTGATCTCCAAGGATTGGATCTGCTTAAGAAAAACAAGAAATAATACTTCCAAACACAAGATGTAAAGGTTAAGATCTAATTTATATAGAATATAGCATGCATCCAAATATATGAAAAACTTACATAGGAGAATAGGCCAAGTTATCTTAATGAGATCTCAAGAAGATCAAGATACAATTACCCTTGATGTCCAAGCAATAACATCCTTCCACGTTCATCCTCTAGTTATCTTTGCAAATCTCCTAAGACCATAAGTTTGATGCCTCAAAATGCTCCTCCCTTGGCTCATGGATGGTCTCCTTCTAATAGGATTTGGGAGATCAACCACTTAGAGAGGAAGGTGGATCTAGGTGAGTGAATAGTGGATCAAGAGGTTGAACCAGGACAAAGAGGGAGGATGAGTTAGGATTCAATAGGAATCCCAATCCCAAGAAATTATCTTAGAGGATAAGATCCACTTTCCAAACCAAGAGGTATTTAAGGGATTTTCACACCCCATGAACTGATCAAGGTGCACAAATTTTGAGATTTTTGTGCCCCTGCAGGTATGTAGAGCGCAAAAAATAAGGGATTTCCGCGTCTTGCACCACTAGTAGGGAGAAAAAATAATGGAAACCTATGGTCAAATGAAGTGAAACTTGGATCAATGAGTTGGCATTCATTTGAGGTAAGTTGGATTTGTCTCCAAGGAATCTAGATAAGGCCAAGGAGCGGATCAATAATGTTCAACACTTGTTAGGAGGTTGTGCCATTAGGTTTTTCATGGTGGTATCACATGAAGAAATGAAATGGCACTCAAAGTGATACTTTGAGGTATAACATATGCCCCCTAAAGTGTGAGGTCAGAAGACACTAATGGCCGAAACACTTTACAAATAAATGAGTCCGTAGAGATAGTAGGAAGGAGGTTGGAGAGGAGCTGCAAGGAAACATCAAGAATATGTCAAATAACTCTGAGGCGGGCATACCCATACTCGGAATGACTGACTCAACTGACTCAAAGCATGGTTTCTAACCAATACATTGCAGATCCATGACATTATTGACATGATAAAAATTGAAGACAGATCATGGCTACTAAGAACAAACATAGATCCATGATCAGAAAATGACATAGCCATGACCAATACAATAGTGGATATGTGTGACAGTATGTGGCTAGGATTTTCACCCTAGCTTGTGCAAATGAGCACCTACTAAGGAAAATGGATTCCTTAGTAGCAGTTCAATAATAAGCAAATCTAAGATGCAAGATTAAAAAAATATAACCATTAACATGTGCATGAAAATAAATCTAAATCTAAAACAATAAAAATTAAATAACCATGAGAGATACAGTAAAAAAAATGATATTTTTGTATTAATGGGAAAACAAGGGTTTGCAATGGTGTTTCCTCAAATGGTGAGGTTGATGAAGCTTGTGCAGTTGCAGGGATGAGGTGCTCCAGTGCTCCAATGGTCTCTCTCTTCTCTAAGATGCTTCAAGGGTGGGCCAAAGGCTCACTCTAAATGAGGAACTCAAGCTCAAATGGAGGCTAGAGCTCTCAATAGTGACTTTTACAGCATAAGGATAGGCAAGAATGTGGATGAATAATGGGGAGCCTATATCACCTTTTTATAGATTTTGGGTGATGGAGTATTAAACCATGGTTTTGGGTAACCAATGGTATTGGTAAATGGTTTAGGGTTTCTTTTCCTCTTTTTCCCTCTTTTTTCCTTTTTTGAATTAATTTTTTGAATTTTATTCCCTTTTAATTGATTTTTTGGGAATTTTGGGCCCCTTTGGAGGGTTTTTTGGCACTTTGAGAAAATTTAATTGTTTTGAGGAGAAAAGGATTAATTTTGGCCTTTTTGGTGACCATTTGAAGGCTTTTTGAGGTTTTAGAGACTAAAATGGTAGGAAAAGTGGACAAATGGGTCATGTGACTAGGGAGATGAGCTAGTGAGCATTTTTTGGGTGTTAACACAGTACATCATTGAAGCCACCGACATGATATCTATGTGGGGACGTACTCAATAATCTCCATCGTAGCCTGGACGTGAAAGAAACATCAAATTCAGCCAAGGTCTTCTACCTGGTCTCGAAATGATACGAATCTGACCATGTGATTACAAGATGTTGAGGTCAAACATGACAGAGACTACTTGATTACCGGACAATGATGTAGATTGTTAACAAGTACGATGGTAATCACCAATGATGACAATGATCCGCAAGGTATCTCTAGTACATCCCAACGAATGTGAATAAATATTTTTGAAGTTGAACACTCAAGGGATTACCCGATCAGGGGTCAATAATGAGAACCCACTGTTGAATATGAGGAAACCTCCCATTAGGGAATGCAGGTACCAAGGTATGGTTGGTTTCTAATCCTAATTCTGAATAATGAGCTGATGTCGATAGGAATAGACTCATCGAAGGAGGGCCATAATGAATCCCACATCATCGATGCGAAACGGATATAGGAAAGAGGTGTGGAGTAATGTACCAAATGAGTGTGGACTGACACAAAAAGAAGAGGTTGAGAATATTGTGGAAGGTCGAATATGGTTGACGAGTACCCCTTTGTTTTTTAAACGAGCTTGAGGAGGATAACAGATGCTCGATATAGCTCACTTTTTAAAGCGAGTCCAACCTTGTACATTTCACGAACCCAAGGAAGGAGAGGTTCGGTTCCATAAGGATACTTCAATGTTTCATTTCATTAGTCCAAAAAAGGAAACATCAACAATTTTTCATGTTTAGAGAGTCTGAAATAACCTAAAGAAGACTTCACAGTTTGAATTTTTCATAAAAGTTAGTCCCTCGACTTGAAAAAAGTATAAAATAATATCCAGAAGAACTCTCTTAGCCATAATTGAATAACGTATACCTTTCTTGTAAATAGTCTAAATGGCCTGAAAAAGGGATAACCAACCACTAGATAGATGACCTTTCAAATACTTTTACAAGTGTGAAAGAGACAAGTGCACTTGGCGATCTTTTCTTGGCGAGGGAGTCCGAAAAGAGCTGAAAGGAAACTGCAATGGTATATTTTCGTAATGTAATCGTCTTAGTCCAAAAAAAGAATAAAATAATACTAAGACGATACTTTCCTCATCGTTTTACGAGCATGAATAAAGAAGACTAAGCTTGACATTGTTTTACTTAGGTTTTACAAGCACGACTCTAGTGTAAAAATGCTTGGAATCTCTTTCATAGTTCAAATCCAGAGCACGAAAGAGAGAAAGTAAGCTCGAAAGAAGGTCAAATACATAACTCCACCAGTGTGAACAACTCAAATGAACCTGTCAAAAGTGGTAAAAAACCCTAGAGAAGCCATTGGGATATAATAAATATGAAGAATAATCTCTCAACACGAGTTCTAAATGTAGAAATAGGTAAAAATGACTAAAATAGAGTATAAAAGAGGGTAAAATGGAAATTTACCCATTGTAACTTGGTCATTTTCACCTTGGATGGGAGCAAAAATTCAAGTGGAGGTATTGGAAGATCCAGGGCATCATTTCAACCACCGTCTAAAGCAGGTAATTCCTCTACTCCTCTTTCTTTTCATCCATTTAGTTTTTGTTTTCATGTTAGTTTGGGAATTTGCAAGGGCCTTAGGGCACCAAATTTTGCACCCTCCCCATGTCGATAGGTGCGAAAATTTTAGAAATTTTGCATGATGGGAAGTGTCAGGGGCATGGAAATTATTAGTTTTCGCGTCCCTTGACCTGCCTACGGTGCAAAAATACACAGATTTGGAAAAATGAAAGCTTGCCTCTCCCTCTTGATAAAAACATTGGCTTTCATTTTGTAACTAAAGTCTCCTTTGATGATTTGCAGGAGATTCCAAGTGGTTAGAGCGAAGATGGTTGAATGGAAATAAAGGGAGCATGAAGTAGGATATAGGGCCGCCCTTAATGATGAAAACAAACTGGCTGTGTTGAGAGAATGTGGCTTGTTGAAGGGTTTTAAGACACGGGGTATCTAGAAGAAGGGAAAGTTTTTGAACCACATCATACAAATGTGGGATGCTGATATGCAAGCATTCTGCATCGGAGAGCACATCTTAGAAATGGAGCTTGAAGACATCTATTTCTTGACCAGTCTCTCCAAGAGGGGAGCACATGTCAATTTATCAGGGCATCGTGCTAGTGAAGAGACCACGGATACTTACATCGTTCAATACTACAAACAGGGGTCTCGCAAGAAGAGTGGGAAAGTGCTCATCATTGATGTGCAAGATCTCTCACTACGGATGGTCTTATATACTATTGCTCGCATGGCAGGAAGTGTGGGGGATCACCATGCAACAAAATCCCAAATGACTTATGTCGTGGAATGCATGGAGCCTAAACTGTTCAACTGGTGTGAAGGGGTCTTGATTAACATCAAATATCAATAATGAAATGTAGTAACGAGACTATCCATCAGTTTGGGTATGGGAGCATCCTGGTTACATTCTTCTTAGATAGGGTGCCTCTATTGTGCCCTCAGATAGAGAGGCATTGTCGTCCCACATCCAAGCCACAGATGGGGACATGGAGTGACTACGCCAAGAGGCTTGGTGGTTTTCAAGTCCTAGCATTCAGTGAGGACTTCTTCTCATGGCTGTAGAATCAGATATTAATGATAGAGTATTATCCCCATGCCGGGGTGGAATTCCGTGGCGATATTGATCTAGATTTACCCGAGGAAGATGATTGGGATGAGTGAGGTATATGACCTTCAAAATTGTATTTTAATTTTTTAATTTTATGTGATTTTTTGTTTTGTTTTGATAATGCATAGAAATTCTAACATATTTGTATAATGCTCCAGATTGTAGACCAATGAGGCCAACAAGATCTTCACCATTGCATCGACGAGGGGATGAGTACCAGGCTGAGGAGGAGGAGGCAGGGGGATTCTGTGACATTGTTGATGTCTCAAAATTCGTAGCACTAGCAGTTAGGGATTCTCCCCAGTAAGAAAGACCAATTAGATCGCTCACAGTTTGGTGTAGGGAATCCATTCGGTTAACGGTTCATCTACCATATGTGACTTCAAGATTTGATTTCATCGGTTGCGGCTCGATCCACCATTTACGTATTTTATATTTAAATATGATATGAAAGTGCCTTATCTAAATGCATGTAATCTAATCAAAATAAATCTGAACCATCTACCCTAATCTAATCTATCCCTGCAGGGAGCAAATCTGAAATATGAGTAACACACTGGAGATGTACCTAAGAATCTCACAGATAGTTGTTTAAATATTATAAGAACATTTACAGCAGAACATAAAAGATATCAAAGATAGCTTTGATGTAATTAAAACATTCCATTACTCATTTAATACATAAATGTTTGCACCGGAAATAAGAGCATTCACAACCAAGAATTAATTCAAAGAGGTTTAGGAACAATCTCACAGTATGCATATGAATGGTGAAGAAGTAATTCCACAAACATTCCACATATCCCAAGCAAAATCGTTGTGCTAGCTTTCCTAGGTAAAATAGATCCTTCTTTATTAATGCAGAAAAGTAATTCTCGTACAAAATAGTCCAGTCCTTTCACCTGCGAAAAGTCCTTTCCTTCTATTCTACTCTTCTATTTATAAATTTAGAAAATTTACTCTACTGCCTCTTCACATACCCCAACACTAGGGAATCTCAAAAATTTTGTCTTCTAGTGTCTATATAATACAAAATTAGTTTCCAGTTGTCTTTAAATGTTTATACAATAGAAAAACAAAATCAGCTTCTAGCTGTCTTTTCTGCTTCAGCTGTCTTTTCCACCTCAACTGTCTTTTCCACCTCAGCTATATAACTGGTCCACATGCAAGTCTCTCTTACAATAATGTTGCTTCGTACAGGGGTCATCATCTTTAGATATATTTCATGCTTATGCAATTCCGCTTCAATATTTTTTACTCCTACCGTTGTTGCCTAGGAGATGTCCTCTAGAAAGTAGGCATGGATGGAAGCTTTCCCAATGAACCGATGGAGATATTCTGCTGTTAGGATGTCTATATTCCGTATGTAGTCTAACTCTGTGCTCAGATCGCTCTGCAGCTCTGATAGGAACTGGTCTCTGACAGGGAAATCTTCTATGGTCTGAGGTATAACCATCTGGAACTTCTCGTGGGTTTCACAAATTTTTAGGTAGAAGTCGGTACACCGCCCCATGGTTTTCTGGATTCCCACATTTACTTTAACACCCTAGCTCCTACAGGATTCAATGAGACCTGAATCCAACTGCGAATCCACCATGGTCTTTAGAGGTAGGTTCCCAGGGAAACTTGATTTCCCTTCTCTCCATTCAATTTGTTTCCTAATGTCTTCCATGATGCGCATGTACTTCCTCCTGAACCTCAGGGCTTCGAAATCGATTTATTTCATTCTTGAAATCATCACCTTCATCTTGCACACTTCTTCTGTAATGAGTTCTTGTGACTGGTGAATTTTCTTCAGTGTGTCACATGCTTGCTCATGGAAGGGATTTAAGTCTTTCTTTTCTCGTCTGCAACTCTCAGTTGCCTCGCCATAAACTCATTTTCTTCTACCAACCTTTCAAACTGATACTTGTAGTGCTCAATATGTTTCCTACTGTTAGCCTTGTTCTCTTCCAACTCTTTGATGCAAGCTTCTAAGTCTTTTTTCTCACCTTCTGTGATTACTAATTGCACATTCAGTGCATCTCTTTCAGCTTCGAACTTTTGTTTCTCTTATGCTATCCTTTCTTATTCGAACAAGAGGGTGCTATGCTTCCTTTTCATCTCCAAACCTTGTTGTACCTCCTTCATCAAATTGTCTTTCACCTTGAAGAGATTTTCCTTCCCCTTTTTCACGTCTGCTATCAGCTGGTTGACATTGTCGGCACTTGCCTGTGTTGTAGCTACATTAGATGTTGCTGCGAACTGAGGGTCCTTGTTAGTGCCTTCGAAAATCGAGATTTTTGTTATTGTGACGACATCTTGGTAGGTTGGACGTTTCATTCTATTTTTCGAATTCCTCATGATAGCATTATTTTTCGAGTTGAAAAATATTGAATCCAATTTTGCCATTGTATGCTGCTTTGAAGGGGTGAATAGGGTGAGAGTGAGTTATTGGGGTGGGACATGTCCTTCAGTGATCACCTATGGCGGGTTTGTTTTTGATACATCTATGTCCATATCCTGTGTGCTTGGGCTTCCTTGTTCCACAACTTCCTTAGACTTTTCTTCTTCTTCCTTTTGTGTCTGCACTTCAGCCACTTCCTTTTCTGCTCTCTCCTTCATTTCCCGCAACCTTTTAGCCTCTTCTCTTCTTATTCTTTTGGTTTCTTCCTTCTGTAGTCTATGAGCTTGCTCTTTCTGAATTTTCTCAGCTTGTTCCTTTTGAAGCCTATCTGCTTCTTCCTCCTGTATCTTCTCAGATAGTTCCTTTTGAATCCTTTCAGTTTCTTCTTTTTGGAGCCTATCTGCCTCTTCCCTTTTCTTCTTTTCAGTTTCCTCTAACTGCATAGCTACTGCATCCTAGTGTTGCTTCTCTTCTTCCTCCTTTTTCTTTAACCAGCTCCTTTGGAAGTTTTGGAACTGGGACCAACTCCTCTTTTGTGGCGGTAGCGCTTTCCTAACTCGGTCATGTTCTTCGTGCTTCTAAAGAATTCTTCATCTTTATCGAAAAAATGCGCGTAGTCAAAAGTGACCCGACAAGAAGCACAATGGGCAGCAATTTTACCTTCGGGATCATGCCTTCTGAAAATCTTTGTTCCAAAATGGAAGGCTTCTAAGTCTTGAGTGAAATCTACACCATCTTTTTCCTTAGGGAGCTGGTATGCTCCAATAGTAAACAGCATTGGCGGGTAAGCAACCTTCTTCTTGTCATGGAGCACCCTACTAAATCCATCGATGAAGAGTGTCCTCATGGCTTCTTTATGCACAACATAGTCAGTGGCATACCGGGGCAATAGAGATGGGGGTAGACTTCCTCCACTCATTCTGATATATGTCCCCTTAGAGGATAAGTAATAATCTCCGAATGCTTCTATGACCAACATAGCATTCTCTGATAGACAGTTTGGCTCTTCTTGGAAAATTAGCTGATACAGTGGCATAATGAACTTTTCACAAATACGGGTGTAATGGCTTGCGTACTTGTGGGCCTAGGTTATTTGGTAGTCCATGTAGAGGGGAGTCTCCTTGCGGTTCCAGATGCATCCCAAGTTAGGGAAAGGGTGTTTGATGAATAAGAAGTCCACCAGATAAGAGGACATAAAGAAATCAAATTTCTTTTGTGTTAATCCCCCCTGTGTTGCAGCTATATGTGAGGACATGCTATCCAAGATGATATCCGCCCAATTGAATAATGTACTGTGTGTGGCCATGTGGAATATCACCGTCACCCAGCCGAGTTTATACATGTTTCCATTTTCCAAGCCGAAAACTCGGCTCAACATCAGGGCGATGATCTTGTACAGAGTCCTCAGGTGCTGACTCTCGTACTCTTCGTTGGTCCTTGAAATTATTTTTCTTTCAACAATTGTCATCTTCTTGGCGTAGTCTAAAGGATCCATTTTGAGCCCTAATATCCACTCATCATTTAGGAGGACTTTAGGGAAGGGTAGTGATATGGTCTGGTCCAAAAGATGCAAGACTCATCCTGGTAACATATGTGATGATTCTGGTGTCAGTATTCACCTGGGGTAGGATCCAACCAATAACCTCTGAGCATGGAATAGCTCCGGGCAAGTAACTTCCTTATGGAGACTGGACTTCTTGATATTCTGGTAAACCATTAGCTCTTCTATGGATGCTTCGGGTAAGTTTTTGTCTCTTATAGCCTTGTATAATTCAGCCCATTGAAACTCTGGGGAAGTTCCTGTCACAGCTTTTGTGTCTCCGAACATTGTTTTGAGTGAGGTGTCCAAAAGGATTTCTACGTCTAAGTCTGACTCGGCTAGCTAAGGTTTAGTTTTGGCGGACCTCCTGTGCATATCAAACCTGTAACGATACCGAAAGACCAAATAAGGAATCCTAATGAATAGTATAGTATCTAAATAAGCAGAACAAAACTTGAGATGACATGAGTGTTAATTTCCTTTTCCAAGACTGCTTTTTAAGGTTGAAAACAATGAAGAAAAAACATTTATATAATTTATTTCCATGGTATGACTATTTAGTATGGAAAATGCAGTGTCTTAGTGTTCAATGAAATTTCAGAATGCAATTTTTTTTTTTTTTTTACAAAATGAAAGCTCTAGGGTGATAGATGCATTTAACCTTTTGCTTTAATGAAATAGCAGTTATGGGGAAGCAAAAAACCAACTATACAAAAATAAACTGCCATGCAAAACTGGAAAAAAAAACTCATGCTTTTCAAAAAGAGTATGTTCAAAATTAATCAAATTTGTGCTTGTGCATAAAGTGAGAAATAGAGTGAAAGTAGCACGACCTTTGACTAGAGGTGATTTCTGTGTGGAAACCCTGCTCAAAAGATGAATCCTCCTCAGCCTAAAAGAGACCACATGGGCACAATGATTTAATACCACCATTGGGTTAGATGGAGCGAGAAATGTGTGTGAGTTAGGAGATTGGGTTGGGACGAACAACATCGTGGTTGTTAGGGGTTTAAGGCCTTGGTGAGGCTGACTGATGGAAGGTTCGTAAATTCTAAGCTAGTCGAAGACCAAGCTCAGGAAAAAATAGTTTCCGTGTGGGTGTGGGTTTCCAAACTTTGATAAACTCCACGGCAGCTGACTGTGATAGACCCGACTGAACGAAGAAGCTCACGACGACAGTGAAAATGGGTTTGAAAGAAAATGTGGGTAAAACTGACTAGGGCCCAATTTCCTTTCGAATTCATGAAAGGTGAGGGGAGTTTGGGGTTAAAACTTACCCCCTAAACATCCACAAGCGGCTTAAAAAGACCCCAAAAACATTAAACTAAAACCTTGTGCAGACAAAAACAAACGGAAAGGTGCTTAAGAGCCTACTTGTCAACAACGGAAGGGGCTCACTAGAAAAACCACCTGTTGGTTGATGTCTGTCTAGTGTCTTCTGACTGGTGGGAGATCCAAAGGTGCTCCAAACACTGTTTCAAGCTTTGCAAATGGTGGTTAAAGCACAAAAATCCCCCCCATCATATATATAAACTCCTAAGCACCTAAACCGCATGGGGTTGGGACAGGTTAGTGATAAATTCACATGGGGTTTGGGTAGGTGAACAATAAGTGTGCACGGGGTTTATTAAATGTCCACACCCATCCACTTACGCGTTTTCCAAAATAAACTGTGCCGACGGAAAAAAAGGTCTGAGCGGAGCGAGGCGATCGACGATATAAACTCAGCGGTTGTGCAACGATCGACGAGATAAGCGTTAAAAGCTGCGACCGGTCGACGAGACAAGGCTCAAGGAAAAACAACCAGTCGGTGAAAAATAAGCCAGCAAACAGCGTGACGGTCGGCAAAGATAAGCCAAAGATTGGCGTAACAATCGACAAGATAAGGCTCAAGGGAAAGCGACCAGTTGGAGAAAACAAAAGGCTGCGACCGGTCGGCGAAAAATAAGCCAGAAAAAAACGCAACGATCGACAAAGATAAGCCAAAGATTGGCTGTAATGACCCTTTTTCAAAATTTTCTTAAAATGCCAATTTTTCCACTTTTTCCCCAATTTCGACCTTTGACTAGTTTAACTGTTTTGACCTCCAAATCAACCCAAATGCTCCCAAATATTCTGTAGGAGTGTATGAATGGTATTTAGACTTGAATATTAGGTTCAGGGATGTTTTATGGCTCTCCAAATACTACTGCAAACTTGATTTGTATTCTGATCAATATATGTAATTTTGACTAGTAATTTGTGCATCAAATCCCCTCGGGGTAACACTGCAAATGGCCTTTCAAATGCCTCCAAAATCCCACGAATTTATGAGAATAGGTATGTAATGTGTTAAGTATGTGATTAAGGTATCATATGCACCATTAATTGATTTTTACTACTGTTCTAACTCTCTCACATTCAACAACAAAAACCCCCAATTCGACCCTTGGGGAAATGACACTATTTCACCTCTCAATACAAACAAACTGAGTAAAAATGCTTCAAATGCTCAAGTACAGTACATGAAACTTGTATAATATATCCATGGCAGTATATGAATCACAAATATATCAGAGAATCATCCATCCATTCGAAATAATCAACCTTATAGTGTCATACATCAAAGCATTGGGGAAATGGACATTGTTTGCTCATTAATCAATAATTTTGCATACATTCAATGGGTATTTCGACCTGAGAGTTTCTTAATATTAATAATAGAGGATATGAAGCTATTACAATCAGAAAAATATTATATGAAGCTCTCCCAATGAGTGCAAGATCTCACCCAAAGCGCAATCCCTCAAGGAGCCCGAATATGCCTTCAAAATTGGAAATGGTGGAGAGAAAGTGATGCACTAAAACAAACCACGAAAATTTCTGTAGCTGATACCTGCAAATAAAAATCCATTAAAGCACCATGAAATACCTGAGTGGCCTCTCCAAACACCAACTTGGATGGGAATCTTTCACCCTCGAAATTGGCTAAGGCAAGAAACTAGTCATCCACTAGTTCTCTCTTCACAAATGCAATTTTTCTCAAATCATCAAAAGCCATTCTCATAATTGATTTCTACATTTTATAACCAACATTAGCCGTCAAGGGGTTGAAATCCTCTCAATAGATTCAGTAATTTTCCATTTAGAAAATATTCCTCATTTGCCACTTGTCTCCTAGTTCCAACCTTCCATCTTCTCCCAAATTCGAATTTGACTCTCTTTAGATTCCCCCAAATCCATGAGCACCTTCCTTGAGCCTATTTTTGGGGATGACATGTCATAATGGTCAGGTGTAAGAAGTCAGGTCTGAATTTTGTCATAAATGTCATAGATGCTTCATTATTGTTGTCATAAAACTAGGGAATCTAGCCCAAGTGTCCACTAGTCTCCAATTTGACTCTTCCTCTCCCATGGAGGTTACTATTCCATCCCATTTCGACCTAAGATGCTCAATGCCATGTGTTATGACTTACCAACTCACCCAAGAGTGTTCACCTTCCCATGAATTCGAATTGTCAAGATAGAGCTGCCATGTGTCATTGAAAAATCAAGCTAGTGTAGGTCCCACCACCTCCATATGTCTCCAAAACCACTTGCCACCTAGAATTTCTCTTGAATTTATTTATTCACCATATTTATTAAATGCTTGAACCCTTCTAATGTCTAAATATCATTTATTAGCTTCCTTATTACCATCCCACATGTGCCCGTCCAACCTAGGAAACTAGTAGGATTGATGGGATTGTCTTACTATGCACTTATTTGAATGGGGACATTACATTGGTGGAATGGTTAGAGAAAATAAGCCAAAAAATGGTGCGACGGTCAGCAAAAGTGAGCTAAAAGATAGCGCAATAGTCCACAAAAATAAGCCAAGGGACTGTGAGACAATCGGAAAAAAGTAAGATAAAAGATAGTGTAATGGTCGGTGAAAATAAGCAAAGGGACTGGGACCAGTCGGTGAGAATAGGTTGCGACCAGACTGGGGAGAAGCAAAAACGCATCTGTTTCGAAAAAATTAAACTGAAAAACCCCGACTTCATCGACCAAAAATAAACAAAAAATCTGTGACTAGTTTTGGTGAAAAGACTTGAAGTTTTGCCTTAGCCAAAAGGACAACTTTTCTCGAAGATTTTCTGAGGAAAACTAAGGGTAAAAAAAAAGATGTTCGAGAGACTACAAACTCTAAAAAATAAAAGGAGGGGCCCTATAATTTTTTTGTAAATTATGGGGATTAGGTTGCAACAGAAACAATTGGCAATTCGTCAGTGAACACAGATCTTTGAATTAATCTCTTTCCAAGGTCAGAAAACTTACATGTTGTTGGCCCCATATGTAACAATTTCTTTACACAATCTAGATTCTGCAAAGGGAGTGATCACTTTTATCATATTGGTCATTGGGAAAAGGCAACTTTGAATCAAACTTCTCCAAAACTCTCCTAGCGACAAAATGTGTAGTTCATTTAAAATCTGTCTTTTGGATGCCAACTAAATAGGACTCCACAGGATCGTAACAAAATCCCATAGACATAT
This sequence comes from Larix kaempferi, assembly GCA_027924585.1. Classification (NCBI taxonomy): domain Eukaryota; kingdom Viridiplantae; phylum Streptophyta; class Pinopsida; order Pinales; family Pinaceae; genus Larix; species Larix kaempferi. The sequence goes on along the minus strand of BSBM01000012.1, from coordinate 4,007,128 downwards.
TCGTTTGTTCCTTATTCCCATGCTGTTAGCATTCTTTTAGATGCATTCTTTATTGATGAATTTTGTCATCTATGTCTTCCATGATAACTTCTTTCAATCTTCAACATTTGATTTGGATTCTTCCATCCATAATGTCCTTTTTTGTGAGAAAGAGATTTATTTGATTTTCATGCTCACAGACGGAGAAGAACCTTGTTGGGATGACCATGAGAACAAATTTCCTGATTGGATCTCTTTGCTTTCTCAACCATTCTTTAATGGAGGCAATATTTTCTGAAAAAATAGACTCTTTGATATAAGCTCTTTTGGCTTTTGATTTGCTGCCTGGGATAATTTTAAATACCATAAATCTGTGAGACATGCTTCTTCTCCATGGGTCCATCGTAGTGAACTTTCTGAGACAGTTATTAATGTGAGAGTGAATGGAGCCCCAAGATAGTAATCTGGAAATCATAAGTCTTTGTTATTTAACAGGGATTATCATGACTCAAATATGAAACTGAAGCGGATCTTCCTTCCTAAAAGCCTAGAAGCAAAAAAGTAATGTCACATAGGGAAACTTCCTTTCATAAGTAGATTCTGATCTTTCAGTACCTTTTGAGATTTCTCAGAGCCCTATATTTCTACAGTACTAAGAGTTTGGGCTGGGATTTATTGGAAACCAAAATAAAGAGAACAGACAAAAAGAATATAAATGGATCAAAATGAAAGCAATCAACAAAATAGACTACTCAAAACAGAAAACAACAAAATTAAAACAAACCAAGTTTATTTATGTACAAAAAGCAACCCTAAACCTACGTGAAGTACTTCTTTAGAGCAAGGCCATTGACAGGGATATTTTCTTCCTCCCCTTGTAAATATTTCAGCTTGTATGTCGATGGGCCAAGCCTCTCAGAAATTTGGTAAGGGCCAAGCCATAATTGTTGAAATTTTGTGTGCTTTCCCTTATCATCACGTGGGTGATCCCACTTCATGACCAAGTCACCTACTTCAAAACTCCTTTTTCCACATTTTCGCTTATCAAACCACCTCTTGACAATGTCTTGGTGTTGGTGGAACCCATCTTTGGCTTTCTGCTGTGACTCCTCAAGCTTCAACAGAGTGTTAATTCTTGACTGTAGGATTTCTCTGCTGGAACCGAGAGAGGCTTGGGATAGCTATAAGGATGGGAGCAGTATGTTAGGAAGGAGTATGGCTTCCTTCCCATTGACCAGTGTGAAAGGGAAAACCCCTAAGGCATTCTTTGGGGTAACTCTATCTTCCGACAAAGCATTTGGAAGGGCGGCATGCCAACCTCTCTAGTTCTCAATGATAGTTTTCTTGAGGATTCAGATAAGATTTTTATTTGAGGATTCATCTAGTCCATTTCCTTGGGAATAATAGTTTGCTGAATAGTGCAATTTAATCCCTCTTTCGTAAACAAATGCATTTAATTTCATAGATGAAAAATAAGTTGCATTATAAAAAACTAGAGAAATTGGAACCCCAAACCCGGTTATGATATTTTCTTGTAGGAACTTGATAACTGCGTCTTCGTTCACTTTGTGCAGTGGAATAGCCTCTGTCTACTAAGTGAAATAATCTATAGCCATCAGGATATATCGGTGTTGTGGCGAAGAGTTTGGATTTATCTCTCCAATAACATCTATACCCCATTGCTCGAATGGTTCAACGATAATAATTGGATGAAATGGTCCTACTGCTTTTGGCAATATGCCAGCGCTCCTTTGACATACATCACAATTCCTAGCATAGGCATGAGCATATTTGAATAGAGTGGGTCAATAATAACCAGCTCTGAGTATTTTATGAGCCATGGTATCTCCAGAATAGTGTCCCCCAGCATGGCCATCATGTAACTCTTTGACCACTTTATCAACGTCTTCTTTCTCAAGACATCTGAGAAATATCCCATCATAATTCTTTCTAAAAAGTATTCCATTGATTATTTGATAGGATGTTGATTTCAGTCGGAGGGCCCTTCTCTGGTTAGGATTCTAGTGTTCTATTAGATAACCTTGCTGCAAATAATGTACTAGGTCCATATACCAAGACTCAGGGGCACTGAAAATAGGACATACCTCAATCAGATTTAAATCAGCTTCGTTTTCCCAATCCTTCTCTTCAATGATTGGATTTTCAATGAGTAATTTACACAAACCTTGACCCTTGATGATGGTGTCTAGCTTGAATTCCAGATCATACTCCTGAAGTGTGGTTACCCAATTTCCTCTCCTTTCCCCCAGTTCCTTTTGCACAAACAAAGATCTAACAACAGAGTGGGGTACTATGACTTTTGTTCTATTTTTTAGGATATATGGTTTGAACTGTTTTACCGCTTTAAATACTACATATTCTTGTTTATCTACTGCTGGGTAATTCAATTCAACACCCTGTAAGGCAGTTCTCTTGAAAGATATTGGATATTCGTCTCTTGATTCCCCTTTTTGAGTGAGCACAGCTGCGAGAGAATTATCTGAAATGAAAGTGTGCATGATGACATCCTTTTCAAAATCTGGACTTCTTAAAGAAGGCGCATTGGCTATGGTGGTTTCAATGTCCTTAAATGAAATCTTTTCTAAGTCAGTCCACTTAAATTGCACACTTTGCTTCACCATTTGCTACAAAGGTTTAACGATCTGAGCGAAATCAGGCACAAACCTTCGAACAAAATTGATCATGCCCATAAATGATTGCAGAGATTTTTTGTTGTGGGGCATGGAAATATGGCTTATATCTTGGACTCTCTCTTGATCTATTTATATTCCCTTCTTTGAGATGATATGACCTAGAAGTTTACCCTCAAGAACATCGAAAACACTCTTCTTAGGATTTAGAGATTACAATAATTTCTGCAACAATAAAAAATATGTTTTAGGTGGAAAACATGGTCTTTCCTCTTCTTAGAAAAAACTCACATCATCTAAGTAGATGACCATGCAGTGGCGAAATAAAACTCGGAACGCAATGTCCATGGCCCTCTGAAAAGTAGCTCCATTATTGACTAGGCCGAATGGCATCCTTCGATATGAGAACTGTTGAGGTGTATTTACTGTCTTAAAGAATCACCAAAATATTTAATTATTGACCAGGGTTGGTAATCTTAGATTTGTGGCACAGTATAGGCTGAGTATAATGGGATCTAAAGTTTCGGCTCAACATACCTTAGAAATGTTTAATAAAGAAAAGATCGAAAGATCTTTCAAAATGAAAAACTGAGTCAAACTTCAAAAATACAACAAATGAACTAATTAAACCTAACTAAACCAATAGATCATAATAGTATTAAGCTATACTACTCTACTCTATGGATAATAACTGAAATATATAAACCCAATGATATTATTTTAGGAAGCAAGACTGAATAAAAAAAAAAACTACTTTGATGAAGTTGAAAACTACTGATTAAAAACTCTAAACTAGGGATAAGAAACAATTGTAAATGAGCTCAGAAACCTATTTATGAGATAATTCAACTGACAACTAATTATGAAACAAAGAACTATATCAAATCAAAGCAAAGCTATAGACTACTTAGTGAATTCAACAACTATTCATGCATTCAATTCATAATTCAAGACTACACTAAACTACCTAATTCCATTCTCCTTGGGGACTCTGAGGAAGTGTATGAAATGTAATAGGGATGGGACCAAATGTATCAAACTGGCTTTCAAATGTGACAAGAAAACGAAATGGAAACAAATCTAATTTATCTTCTACAAATAAGTGCAAACTAAAGATTGTCCAACTACAATTAAATTTAAACATTATGACCTATCTTCTATCCATTAGCAAATGAATTGGAACTGATGAAATCTAGAAGCAAGTAGAAAACTTAGTAAAGATATTTACTTGAACTGAATTTGATTTGGAAGCAAGTAGAAACCATGATAAAGATATTTTATATAGAAGCAAGTAGAAAACTTGATAAAGATATTTATTTTTGAACCAAACCCTATTTCATGAACATCTTCTTTAACTGTATGAATGGGAGAAATAATTCAAGACTGAGATAACTTGGAGAATGAAATTGCTAAATCTAATATGATATTAATCTTAACGACATGTGATAAATTGCACTAAGAATGAAACTGATAAATTCTATAACAGTAAAGCATTAATGAATCAGATATAAAAGAAACATAATCTGCAAAGCAACTAAAGCAAAGTTAAGGGAAAACAGAATGAAAACTAAGGATGATGATGAAACTAAATTAAAAATCTAAGTGGAGTAAAACAAGGTCTTAATTACAGTTAAGAATGCTAATTAATTGCAAGAAATATTATGGTTCAAAAGACCTAAGAAACTGGATTCTAAACAAGCATAAAAACAATGCAGAAAGTATTAAGGTCCGTATGGCGATTCGGATGACTGTCCGAATGACAGTCCAAATGGAGAAAAACAATTTAAACTAAGGAAAGAAGCAGTTTGGATGATTTTAATGTCAGCTAACTGGTGCATATGAACCTACAGTGCAAGGAAGCAATGAATAGAGTGTTTAGGAGATAAGATAACAAGAAGTAACCTATTCTAAATCATTGTCTAAGGAATGAACTATTTCTATGACATAAGAAAACAAAACTGAAATAAATAAGACTAACCTATAGCTACAAGAAAGAAACTGACAGAACTAATTCTATCTACAACTGAACTTGGAATGTTAAGCTAATTAAACTCTAGGTATTTGTAAATAACATGACTAAAAGAAAACTAATCAAACTAAACAATGTAAGCAAACTAAGCATGACCGGTCACTAATTACATTCTGGAAATATCATTAATGTGAACAACAAATAAGATATACATTTCATAAAACAGAGGTATCATTTACATAAGTGGAAAAACAACATACATATTATAAGACAAAGATATCATATACAAAATAAATACATGAATTAAACAAATAACACAACTTATCTGCAGAAGACAAAGACAAATTATGTACACAAATGGAAGACCACTGGTTGTTGAGGGGCCCTTCTCAGCAATCAGAGGCTGTGCCTTAATCAATCAATCACCATGCACGCTACTAAGCTTTCATAAAAACTAGAACAGAGGTATATTAAATCAAAACAGAGTTACAACGTTTCTGCGTCTATTTGCAGTTGAAAAGACTAAGGACTAACTCATCTCAATCACGAAGACGTCTGTTAGCACTTGATTTTTATAGCACAGATAGAAGGAGGAATAAAGGCTAACCAAAAAAATTCTTGATGAAATCCTAGGATTTCCTTTGTTTTCCATAGCTAGGTGGTAAAGGTACAAGAAAAATGAAAGGGGGGTGTTAAATATGCAAGGAAAAGGGTAGATAATAGGGAAGAAAACATTAAATTATGACCAAATGGCCCAAAAATGAGCCTAAGTCCATAGTCCGATGGAAATAAATGGGAAGGGTAATCACCGCACTGGTCTCCAGTGTTGGATGCATGCAAGGGAGAGATCAATGGCGAGCACGGATCGTTGCATGGACGAGTTATACGAGGAATAAAGGCATAGGCAGACGTGATGGGAAAAGTCGTCTGCCAGGTGTCAGCTCAAGGGAGCATCGCATGGGTGATAAGTGGTAAGCAGTACCAGATCAAGGGTATGCGATGCCACTTAAGCGGAAAGGAAAGTTGCTAGCCATGTGGATGGACAAGATAGGCCAGGGTGGGCCACGTAGATAAAGGATGAGGGTCCCACAGCAGTAAGTGCATTGTGACATAAGAAACAATGCAGATGGTCTCGGGAAGATTGACGGTCCTTAATGATTGTCACGTTGGGAAGGTGCACATCGGATAAGCTGGAAGGTGGTTGCGATGGGAAAACCTACCTACCAGGTGTCAACACCAGAGCTGGTCGCAAGGGGATGAGTGGTAAAGCAAAACCATTTTAGGGGAATGCGATCCCACCCTGTAGAGGTACGACACTTAGGGTCAACGATGGAGATTGGGACACATGGAATGATCCGACAACTGACAGTTAAGGGTTTTCAAATAAACGATTAAAATGGAGGCTGGATTTGACAAAGGAGATCGACACGTGAGAGATCAATGGCTGGGATTGATAGGAAGCTAACAAATAAACCTGGCGGATAAGAGAACAAGGTTTATATATATAGCCTTCGATGGGTAAAGTTGAAATTTTCATTTTTTTGGGGCCAGTCTGGGCCAAGGGTTTCTGGTCGTAGGCAGGTTGAAGAAGACAACGTATTTTGTCACCAGGAAGGCTGATGAGGGGCCAGTCTCCGGCAAGATTCATAGGTACAGGTTTTTCTGTGACATAGGGCTTTCGTCCTGGTAAAGAAGTTCGGCTTCTTGTCACCAAAATTAGCAGAAGTCCGAAGGTCCTATAGACGTATCTAGGTGCGGAAGGTTCCGGTGGTCCTGTATTTTGTTCGGCCCTGACCAGACCGGTTTGTTATGTATTTTTCTTTCGAGGCCCTAGATATTTGAGTCTATAGGTCTCCCCGAAGATGTCGGTCATTTCCCTGTTTCATCAAAGTCTGCCTGAGAGTCGGCGGACCTCCTTAACCGCCCATTTTGGACTTGGCCTCAACATTGAGGATAGCTCCCTTACCCTATTCATCGTTCGAAATAAATGTTGGTCCTCCCGAAGTCAAATGTGGGTCAATACCAAGACTTAGCTTGGGAGAGTTTTTGACCAAAGGTATCCACCCACAAGGGACAGGTTTCTCCAGTACTAGTGAATTCAGGCCTCGGACCCAAATGGGGGAAGAGGATCGAGGCGAGTAAGCATGGAAGACATCACTCCCATCCATATGGGTGCGAAGGTAAGGTTCTCAGGGATTATATACATGCTAATGAAGGGATCAAAAGTTAGTGGAGGCAGTCGTCTAGGAGAGCATCTCCGGAGATCAATTTCAGTTTTTCTGTCTAGCCGCCAGCTGGGGTAGTTACTGTGCTACTTCTTTTCTTCTTGTATGAGTCAAGTGCCCTTTGGTAAAAATGTTGGTAAATGTAAAGGGGCCAGAGCAATAGGTGATAAAGGTGCAGGATGGAGGAAGGTCATTTGTGCGGACTGTTGGGTGGCCTAAGTGGCTGCAAGGATGATGTGACCCACGTCTTTCGGCATATGGGGGAGAATTGAGGTGAAATGTTGTGACGTAGACAAGGCTAGAGGGATAGGCAACTTATAAGCATCTTTTCTTCTACCACAATGATTATCGATGCGATGGAGGCCACCTCAGTGTCATCATATGCTCCACCGCCTATCTGGAGATCTTTGCCAAGCATGTTTCAGGTCAGCTCGAACTATGGGAATCATTGCTACCTAATTGGGGGGTCAAATCAGGTCATCATGGCGATTAGGGCCACACCTAGCTGCTGTCATCATCACAGCAGTTATGGATATGGTTTTTTCATCCATTGTGCGAGATCGGTATATAGAGAGGATGGTACACCCGACGACTTGGAGCATCTTTCAGTTGGGATTGGATCATGGAGAAAGGGCAGGACTCCGGAGTGGTTTTCATGCCTGAATAAGCGTGGTCTGAGGTGGAGGGAGAACCTGCTCCTTTGTATCCTATGGTGTTCGACCATGTGGAATCCAGCTCCGCTAGTGAGGGTGAGGAGCCCAAAAAGCGACAAGTTCCCAAAAACCTTCGGTATCCAAGAAAATATGAGATTCCCAAAGAAGAGGGAGATGTCCAGCAAGACATGGAGAGCATCCATGATCTCGTGCTCCCTACTGAAGGAGTGACACCTCCTCCTCCAGCTGAAGAATTTCAGGCGAATGACTCTTTGAAGATGGATGATTTCTTTGATTTGTAAGGCCGATTGAGGACTTCGGAGTAAGGTGGCGCCCTGTTCATAATATTTTGTTTCCCATCTTAGTCAATCTGTTTTGAACTTGACACATATGTAATATTCCAAATTTGGGGATGTCAAGGTGGCAGCGTAATTTTGTTTGTTTCCCAAGGACCAATTCAAGGCCAAGAGCCTATAAAATCTTTGTAATAGAATAATTAAGGGTTGGAAAATCATTCGCCTAAGGCCTGAGGGGTGAGCGTAGTTTTGAGACTTTCATATTAATACAATTTGCAGTGCCTATGGTAGACTGTTTTGTAGAGATTCATGTGTTATTCTAACTTGTAGTCAGTCTTTTCCTTCTTCTCAATGTGCATGTGCTTCTTGTTATGCCTTGACATTATGTTTTTCATTTCATGTCTGAGATCAGTGTATAATAGTTTAGAATTCTTGGAAACACGCTCCGGCTATTATATCAGGTATTCATTAAATATTTCTACTAAAGTTGATATTGAATTCATCTTTGCTAGATGCTCATATCAATGGTCTGTTCTTATTTTCTTGTTTTACCACCAGAAAATATCTTTACGACGGCAAGCGAGTGGCTACCTTGCCTCTGTTAGAGTAGTCCACACTATGGCACTATTATCTGATTTATGTGTAATGCCTTGAATCCATCGCCCAATTATTTTTCCTTGTTATTATCCCTCCAACATTTCCGCATAATTCGACCCATCAGAAATCTGACCTTCTGTGTATGTTTTAATTGGATACTTTTTGAGTGAGGAAGGCTGGTCTGTTTGTTCACTGTTGACGCCTTTGAATATTTCCAGTCTTTCAGATATTTGTAGAGAGATCCCTCTCAGACTATGTTGGGTTAGTAGCATTAGTCCAAAGTGGTTAGTGGTTATCCCGACTTGCCCTCTCCCCCAACCTAGGGGATACGATTTGGGTGTTAACAAATTGGCGCTGTTGCCGAGGAAGCGATTATCTCGCCATCCCTGGGAGAACGACAAAGTTTCATATCTGATTGTTGATGGTGGGAAGCAGCCAGACATTAGAAGGGTTGTACATCACCCACCTGGCGACTCCACTCATTTATTCCAAGTTCGATCTACAGACTCCACTGGAGAACGAGCCCAGCTGCCTCAGACATGGAAGAATTAAGTTCCAGGTATCAAAGTATCAATATCTTCAAAGAATCCCTATTCTTCTATGTTGGCATCCTTTTAACTTTATGTATATATATCAAAAAATTCTTCTCACCGGAGAGCTATAGGTCATGAGAGAACTTTCTTTGTATATCCTTCGTTTGAATTCAAAAATGTGCATTCTCCTTTTACTCCTAGATTTGATCCCATCCTTTCATTTGAAGCCTGTATAAACCATAACTAGCCTCATCAATTCTCAGAGAGTAAGGCCAATGATACCCTCCTTGCATCTACTCCTTTGCCTTCTAGAGCTCAGCTAAGATACAACCCTTTAAGGCTACCCCCTGTCCTTCATGATTTCCCGCAAAGCTACCATAAACACCTCCATGTTTTTTACGGAGAGTCTAAGATGCTTACTGCAGAGAAACATGTTCAAGGATTTGAACATTTTCTGGATCTCTTTGAAATAGAACACGATGACGTTTGTATGAGGGATTTTGCAAAATCCCTCCAAGGAAATGTGAAGAGAAGGTTTAGGCATTTGCAGCTTGAGTCTATTGATACATGGGGAGCATTGTCTGAGGTTTTTCTAGGGTTTTGGGGAAGGAGAAGGTCATGGGATCTGGTTCTTTTAGAGTTTCATTCCATAAGATGGTGAAAGGATGAGACACTGTCTTGCTTCAACAAAAGGATTGCCAGTTTCTATTAAATATGCTGATGGAAATTCAGCCCTCAGAGAATGCTACAAAATTACACTATGCAACTGTTTTTCCTCCTGATTTATCTCTTCATCTTTTGGAGAGAAGGTCTTCTAACCTACAACATATGTTCGCTGATGCAATGGAGGTGGAAGAAAATCTTAGGATGTCTGGAAAGCTATCAAACCAGGAGCACGATGAAAGGGTTAAGGGAGAATTAAGGTTTGAAGAAGGACATGAGCAAGGGGAATTTCCCTTCTGGCCTAATTTTTTTGAGAGTGAGCAGAAAATTGATCGGCTCAGTGATGTACCAGAAGAAGGTGATTCTGTTTTGTTTCACATAGATTACAATCATTCTGTTGAAGCTCCTATTAATGATGGTCATAATGGAGGTTTCAATCTGCCGAAGTATGACGAATATGGAGAAGACCATTTGGAGAACTTCATAAGCTTCTTTGAAGTTGAGGAGAAAGATGAATATTCAGGAAAACAGTTTCACCAGTCGAGAGGGCCAGCTAAAGAGGAAAGCCCAATGGCGGGTCCTAGGCCCACCATTGAGACTCATCAAAACATCGATTCTCAAAAGGCGAAGATGTCATTTCAGATCAGAGCTGAAAGGGAGTATGCAGTCCTTGAAAAGGAGTATAGAACCCTTGAAGAAGAATATGTGATCCTCGAAGAAAAATATGGGGTTCTCGAAGAAAGTCTTGGGATCGACGAATATTTTAGGCAGGTTGACCAAATAGTTGAGAGGCTAGAGGGTGACCAGGGTGGCTTGCATGATTCTTATACATAATCCATACCCTAGACCGAAGATGATTAAAGACTCCTTGAAGAAGTATTCGGGCTTAGCCAATACCTCCTACCAACCAACGAGATAATCAAGGCATTTGAAGGAGACCAAGCTGAGCAGCCGGATTTGCGTGCAGGTTTTTCAAGATCGAAGTCCAGTCTTCAAGAAGAATGGCCCTTCCTAGACCCTTTAAAGTGATAGGGAGGACTTTCTCTTGGGGTTCCAGAGCACAACCGGGTTTTCAACCCAGGAATCATGAGAAAACCGGAAAGAAATTTGTCCGAAGTTGGTATTTTTAGTCTTACCAAGTCATGTGGGGGTTACGACCCGCATGAGTTTCAAGTTCTGATGGAGGCTTTTCAAAAGTACACAACCTTACGAACTGACCTGAGCACCAGGGAAACCAAATGGCATATGTACGGATTTTCTTAAAGAAAGTCTGCTGTGGTGCAAGAGGTATGCGGAGCGTACCATATTTTTTACGATCCAGTGGCAGAATATATGGAGAAGTTCCATGGCTGGAGCAAGGTTTTTGGTTTCACTCGAAGGTTCCTCGTACATTGCCATCACCTCGGGCCATTGACCCTCACCGCTCTAGAATTAGTCGAGCAGGATGAGAAGGCCTGCCTGGAGTGTCAACTGCTGGACTAGTTCCACTGGCATTTTTGCATTACCTAGAGCTATGGCCTTTTAAGTAGAGTAGTCTGTATATAAATAAGCCTCAAAGTTTTTGGCATTTAAAACTTCAGTATTAATTTCCAATTTGCATCCATTTTCAATTTTTTTTCAAAATGTACAACTTCATTTTTGTTTTTGATTTCAAGAAGTTTCCAGTCTACAGTAGGATAGATCATTTGGCTGGGGTTCAGGTCAGGATACACCGCACAGCCGACTCCCCATAATTTTTGCCATGAACATTTTCAGGCAAACTCTCCCAAGTAGTCTACCAGGAAAAATTCTCTTGCATGAGCCACCCAATGGATCAGGAACCTGGTCTACGAGGTTCTTTGCTACCTCGTAGGGAGGATAGCGTCCCCAGTTGGAGCTGATTACTAGCACCTGATTTTATAGGACATATAGAAGCAGGAATAAAGGATAACCCAAAAATTTCTTGATGAAAGCCTAGGATTGCCTTTGTTTTCCATATCCAGGTGCTAAAGGTACAAGAAAAATGAAAGGGGGGTGTTAAATATGCAAGGAAAAGGGCAGATAATAGGGAAGAAAACATTAAATTATGACCAAATGGCCCAAAAATGAGCCTAAGTCAATAGACCGATGGAAATAAATGGGAAGGGTAATCACTGCATTGGTCTCCACCATCGGATGCATGCAAGGGAGAGATCAACGGCGAGCACGAATTGTCGCATGACCGAGTTGCGTGGGGAATAAAGGCATAGGCGGTCATGATGGGAAAAGTCGCCTGCCAGGTGTTAGCCTGAGGGAGCATCGCATGGGTGATAAGTGGTAAGCGATACCGCCTCAAGGGTATGCGATGCCACTTAAGTAGAAAGGCAGGTGGCTAGCCACATGGATGGCTAAGATGGGTCGGGGTAGGCCACGCAGATAAAGGATGAGGGTCCCACAAAAGTAAGTGCAAGGACATAAGAAATGGTGCAGATGGTCTTGGGAAGATCGACGGTCCTTGATGATCGTCACGTTGGGAAGGTGCACGCTGGATAAGCTGGAAGGAGTTTGTGATGGGAAAACCTACTTGCCAGGTGTCAACACCAGAGCTGGTCGCAAGGGGATGAGCGGTAAAGAAAAACCATTTTAGGGGAATGCAATCCCACCTCGTAGAGGTACGGCGCTTAGGGTCGATGGTGGAGATTAGGACACATGGAATGATCCGACGGCCGACAGATAAGGGTTGTCAAATCAGAGGTTAAAATGGAGGCTGGATATGATGGAGGAGATCAACAAGTGAGAGATCAATGGCTGGGATCAATAGGAGGCTAACAAATAAACGCAGAGGATAATTGAACAAGGTTTATATATATAGCCTTCGATGGGTAAAGTTGACATTTTTATTTTTCCAGGGCCGGTCTGGGCCAAGGGTTTCTGGTCGCAGGGAAGTCAAAGAAGGCAACGTATTTTGTCGGTAGGAAAGATGACTAAGGGCTAGTCTCCGGCAAGATTCAGGTGTACAAGTTGTTTTGTGAGATAGGGCTTTCATCCTGGTACAGAAGTTCGGCTTCTTGTCGCCAAAATTAGAAGAATTCCAAAGGTCCTACAGACATAGCCAGGCGCAGAAGGTTCCAGTGGTCTTTTATTTTGTTCATCCCTGACCAGACCGGTCTATTCTGTATTTGTCTTTCGAGGCCCCAGATATTTGAGTCTGGAGGTCTCCCCGAAGATGTCGGTCCGTTGCCCTATTTTTTCAAAGTCTGCCTGAGAGTCGGTGGACCTCCTTAACCACCTGTTTTGGACTTGGCCTCAACATTGAGGATAGCTCCCTTACCCTGTTGATCGTTCGAAATAAATGTTGGTCTACCCAAAGTCGAATGTGGGTCAATAGCAAGCCTCATCTTGGGAGAGTTTCTAACCAAAGGTATCCACCCACAAGAGATAGGTTTCTCCAGTACTAGTGACATCAGGCCTCATCCCTAGATGGGGGAAGATGATCGAGGCAAGTAAGTGGGGAAGACATTTCTCCTAGCCATATGGGTGTGAAGGTAAGGTTCTTAGGGGATTATAGACATGCTAATGAAGGGATCGAAAGTTAGTGGAGGTAGCCGGCTAGGAGAGCATCTCCGGAGATCAATTTCAGTTTTCTGTCTAGCAGCCAGCTGGGGCAGTTACCATGCTACTTTTTGTCTTCTTGTATGAGTCAAGTGCCCTTTGGTAAAAATGTTGGTAAATGTAAAGGGGCCAGAAAAACAGGTGATAGAGGTGCAGGCTGGAGGAAGGTCACTTGTATGGACTGTTTGGTGGCCTAAGTGGCTGCGAGGATGATGTGACCCACGTCTTCCGGAATATGGGGGAGAATTGAGGTGAAATGTTGTGATGTAGACAAGACCAGAGGGATATGCGACTTAAAAGAATATTTTCTGCTGCCACAATGATTGTCGATGCGATGGAGGCCACCTCAACGTCATCATATGCTGCACCGCCTATCTGGAGATCTTTGCCAAGCGTGTTTCAGCTCAACTCGAACCATGGGCATCATTGTTACTTAATTGGGGGTCCGATCAGGTCATCATGGCAATTAGGGTCACACGTAGCCGCTGTCATCATCACAGTAGTTATGGATATGGTTTTTTCGTCCACTGTGCGAGATCGGTATATAGAGAGGATGGTACACCCGGTGACTCGAGGATTCTTTCAGTTGGGATTGGATCATGGAGAAAGGGCAGGAGTCCATAGTGGTTTTCATGCCCAAACAGGCGTGGTCTGAGGTGGAGGGAGAACCTGCTCCTTTGTCTCCAATGGTGTTCGACCACATGGAATCTAGCTCCACTAGTGAGGGTGAGGAGCCCGAAAAGAGACAAGTGCCCAAAAACTTTCGGCATCCAAGAAAAGAGGTGATTCCCAAAGAAGAGGGGGACATCCAGCAAGACATGGAGAGCATCCATGATCTCTTGCTCCCTACTGAAGGAGTGACACCTCCTCCTTCGACGGAAGAATCACAGGTGGACAACTCTTTGAATATAGAGGATTTCTTTGATTCATAAGGCCGATTGAGGACTTCGGAGTATGGTGGCGCCCTGTTCATAATATTTTGTTTCCCATCTTAGTCAGTTTGTTTTGAACTTGACATGTATGTAATATTCCAAATTTGGGGTTGTCAAGGTGGTAGCGTAATTTTGTTTGTTTCCCAAGGACCAATTCAAGGCCAAGAACCTATAAAATCTTTGTAATAGAATAATTAAGGGTTGGAAAATCATTTGGCTAAGGCCTGAGGGGCGAGCTCAGTTTTGAGACTTTCATATTAATACAATGTGTAGTGCCTATGGTAGACTGTTTTGCAGAGATTCCTGTGTCATTCTAACTTGTAGTCAGTCTTTTCCTTCTTCTCAATGTGCATGTGCTCCCTGTTATGCCTTTACATTATGTTTTTCATTTCATGTCTGAGATCAGTGTATAATAGTTTGGAATTCTTGGAAACACACTCCGTCTATTATCTCAGGTATTCATTTAATATATCTAATAAAGTTGATATTGAATTCATCTTTGCTGGATGCTCATATGAATGGTATGTTCTTATTTTCTTCTTTTACCACCAGAAAATATCTTTACGACAGCAAGCGAGTGGCTACCTTGCCTCTGTTAGAGTAGTCCACACTATGGCACTCTTATTTGATTTATGTGTAATGCCTTAACTCCATCGCCCAATTGTTTTTCCTTGTGATCATCCCTCCAACATTTCCGCATAATTCGACCCATTAGAAATATGACCTTCTGTGTATGTTTTAATTGGATATTTTTTGAGTGAGGAAGGCTAGTCTGTTTGTTCACTGTTGACGCCTTTGAATATTTTCAGTCTTTCAGAGATTTGTAGAGAGAGCCCTCTCAGACTGTGTTGGGTCCGTAGCATTAGTCCAAAGTGGTTAGTGGTTATGTCGACTTTCCCTCTCCCCCAACCCAGGGGGTACGATTTGGGTGTTAACAACGTCTATATATACAAAATTACAAATGGGAGAGCAAGGTGATCCTTTAGTGGTCGACTGCTCTAATAATAGGCAGTCTTAATGCCAGAAAATGGCTCTGCTCAACAACTCACGACAACACATGGCCAAGGAATGGCCCCATAACAGTTTATGACAGCGCACCAAGCATCTACCAGGTTCCACAACGTTGGTTTCCTTCACGTGGTCATTGAGACGTTGATCCTCATTTGACGTGGGCAGAGAAATGTGTTGTCGAGCTGAGCGTGCAAGAAAGACGGAACTTCTGGAGTGTTGACATGAGCAGATATGTGTTGTCAAGCGAGGTGAGTAGGAGGGTGAATCTTCTAGAAAAGGGGCTGACCAACCTGGACAACCACATTGCTAACATAACCCACCTTTTCGTTTCTGCCTTTAATGACTGTTAGGCAGAAATATTGTCATTTAATTCCATTGTAGTATTTTCCCAACCATTTAATTTGTCAATCCGAGGTTCGTAGGCTTACGAAGCACACGCAAAATATGTGCAGGACTGAAGTGAAATTAATCTAATCTAACCCCCCCTTGCTAATGGCTAATTGCTAATCTAATTCCCCCTTAAGCTGAAACACACAATTGCTAATCTATGCTGGAAGCTGAAACACACTGCTGAAAGTAAATTGCATAAAAGAAAGACAACATATGAAGAGCAACGAGACAACACATGTGAGCTCACATTAACAATAAAGAAATCTTAATTTACATCACACCAATCAATGAAAAATCATGAAAGCATCAAAACTAAGATTATGAACAAAAGCTAAGAATCCCCTTCTCCATATTACAAAGTCAAAACTAACTTCTACAATCTGAGAATAATCTTCTCCTAATCTACTCTCTAATCTATTCTCAATCTACCCCTCTCTATGTACTACTCAAATGAAGAGAGAGCACTCTCTTTTATACATGAATTTCTTTGAGAAGAAGATAACCATCTCATAATGACAGATCCACTATTCTCTCAACCACTCTCAACTAATTTCCTATTATTACAAAGTATGATCCATTCAAATCCTCCACATGTCTCTCACAAATTCTCCAGATGTTTCTCATACAACCTAAATAAGATATGGCAACCAAATCTCCATGATCTTCTCCTTGGAATATTCTTTGAATAACTATCTCCTTGAAATGGTGGAGGAGATATTCGAGGAGTCTTTCTTTGAATTGATCCTTCCATATTCCTAAACATTACAAAGCTCATCCATACTTGAGATATTAGTGAAAAACATGTTATTTTCCAATATTTAATCATAAATTCACTTATAATACTAAAATGAATAAAGTGGAAAATAATAAGATGAAACTCAAGTATATGTATGGAAATGGTATGATGAAAGGTTAATGGGATGATGAAATGTGAAGAATGGAGAAAGGTAAAGTGGATGACAATAGGACATTTATGAGTCCCAACAATGACCAGAAATATTCCAACCGATGATCTCATGGGCTGAATGAAGGTCTGAACGACAGGCTAGATGCGGTTGAACGTTTGTAATGTGAACAGGCGTCTAAATGGAGGTCGATTTGAAACCCATTAACTGCAGAACAAAATCTAGTTGCCAAGCAAGTCGAGAAATGTCAAATAAACATCAATAAATCACAATATGACGATTTTTACCCAAAATTCATGTGATGTGTGAATATATGCATACCTAATCTGATTAACGGCCTGAATGGCGGAAAGAATAACTTATCATAGCAAAATATTGAAAATAACGCCAATCAGAGTGTGTTTGATGATCAAAAGTGGTGACAAAATGGACACCAACATTCCCCCAAACTGGAGACATGCCAGGTCCCACTGAGCAAAAAGAAAGGGAATTCAGGAAGAAGTTTGAGCTGCGGTAGCAGCTGCCTTTAAATTGGAAGAGGAAGTGGATTTAGCTCTAAGCTTATGGAACTGGTGCTTCAAAGTATCATGCTTCAACCAGAGAGAAAGGTTGGAGGCTGTCTTGGCTTCATTTAAATCTTCCACACACTTCACCTGAAAACGTAATTCCTTATTCTCTTGATGAAGACCAGAGATGATCTCAACATACTTCTCTTTGTGGCTTCTCAACTATGCTATGTCTTTGGCTAATTTGTCCATAGTCTAATGGAGCGGAGCAAATGCTTCTACAAGAGACACAGGGTCCTTTTGAGGGCTTGATCCCCTTAGAGATGGTTCGGGATCAGCATATGTAATGTGTGCCTCAGGGGCCTTATCTTCAATATGTGCAAAGGTAGGTTCCAAGACAGGGTCTTCAAGTAAACTGGCTGATAAATTAGCCAATGAGAGGAGATGTGATTCAAAGGCAGAGTCATTTGCTTGGTTGTCAGGGTTGTCCGAATGCATTGACTGAATGACGGATTGATTGATGGACTGAATGACGGTCTAGTCATCAGACTGGTCACGATTAGCCTTCCTCAATTTCATGGGTATGGGTGATAAAAATGGAGGTTCCTTGGTTGTGTCCTCGTGGATAGGCTCAGGAGATGATGATGAAACAGGGTGTATTTCTCCTAAGGCACCTTCACTAAATCTTACGGACTTGGTAACCTTTTCTTCTTGGGCAGAGGTTTGGGCTGGCTCATTAGCATGGGTTAGGAAATGATGATGTTTACGATAGGTAGGGGATCTAACTATACACTTCTTAACTATATGAGGGTTCAGGACTTCAAAGACAAAGCGTTCCCAGGTTTTCCCTTTTCCTTCCAACTGGTGAGTGATGAATATTTTAATCAAGCAGTGGTGGTATAAGCTTTCAAAGGGTTTAGTGGTATTCTTCCTAACCTGGCTAGACATTTTCTCTAAGGTATTTAGGAAATAGAAGGGGAAATTAAGAGCCTGACTATTAACAAAATGTTCCAGTAACCTAAAGTGAAAAGCTTTGAAAATGGTGTACGTACCCCCACAAGTGATCAAATGGATAATGACAGTCAACAAATCGAGATATTCAGGCTTCACCCATTCTCTATGGAACCCTTTGGTGCCAGCAACATGTTGATAGTCGGTTTTAAGAGCAAACTCGAGCTCCGTTCATGGAAGAAAAATATGTTTGTGCCAACGGGCTCCTTTCTTGGGCAGTTTCGTGGCCGATGCAATGGATTCTTCCGTCACCGAAAAAGTGAGATGGCTCAGCCTAGTTATCTTACCATCAAAGCCCTTAGAAAACAGTAGTGAAATATCGGCATCATGGCCGTCAAGAAGGTGAAGAAATGGACCCCATCTGGCTCGCAAAAATAATTCATGACATGCCTTAAATTCGGGAATGCAAAGGAGGTCCTAGTAACTGCCAGGCTCATAACAGATTGGCATATTGAACATAGGTCGAAGGATGCGGATGAATAGAGAGGATGTTTGAAATTGTAGGGGATGGAGCTTAATAGGTTCGGGGAAGATGGAAAATGAGCAAGATGAAGCAAAACTTACACAAGGATCAGTTTAAATTGAGATCTGTTTGAGTGGCTGAATGATCGTGGGGAAAGATTTGGCACGTTCAAAACATACGCTATCATTCAGTTACCTTGAGTCATGTGTCATCATGGAACTGCATGAGTTAGTGAATTCGCATAGCTCTGATATGTTCAACCATGTCCAAAGTGAAACTTTGGATAGGTTGAACGTAATCCTCATTATGAAATTATAGACACGAATTACACATAAAAATCATGATGACTTAATAAATGAAACGATAGATCGCAAGATATAATTTAATGGAGGATTAAAATCGTATGATAGCCATATGATGGTTAATCAGTTCATTTGATGAGATGAAATGAGTATGCAAAGATGGCATTTAATTTGATCCTTGACATGATTAGTTGATTAGATATATCAGTAAAAATCAAAATTTTAAATATCTTAGCACACTTATTAATATCATTACAAGCTAAGGTTTCATTCAGCACTTGATTCAGATTGTTATTCCCATTTTCCTCGTTCATCACCTCATTCGGATCGTCATTCGACCCTTCACTCAACCCTTCATACAAACCTTTGTACAGAAATGTGCTTTGATGGATCTGACTACTGCAGATTATGCAGAGAATTTTTCTGGGACTTGTCAGCACACAAGAGATGTTGTAAAACTGCTTTTCTGGAACTTTAGTCGCATTCTTCTTTATTTGTCATTGATTAGAACAATTTTCCCTTCTGCTTTTTGCATTATCCTAACAACACCTATCATTTTTTCAGAGATAAATGAATTTATAAATATTCAGAAGGTAAAACAGTTCTGAGTCTCCCCAAAACCAAAAATATGGCATGTCCTCAAGCCATAAAAAAAAAGATTGATTAATATTCAAATATTTTCAATACATGGTTCAAGCAATAACTTCTAAAAATGATGTGATAATTTTAGTAAGAAAATGAAATATTAACTATTAAATGGAGATGATTCAGTTATGTACATTCATAAAAAATAATACAACAGTGCTTAAGAAGACCATATGAAGAATGATAGTGCAATGGATGCGAAAAATGCCATAGGAAAACTAGCCATCCATGACTCATTTTAAAAATGTCTTGTCATCTAAAGAATATAGATAAGGTTCACCCTAGAGTTTGTGAGATTTATATGGTTATGGGTCCCATTTCTAGGATAGTCATACCCTAGGTATTGTTTGAATTATACGACGGGGTCCAAGTCCAGCTTATAGCCATTCTCTAATGACAGTATAAATAATAGGCCTCAACATGTATTTGTATACTCAGATATTTATGAGCCATGTGCATAGCAATGCGTTAACCAAACCTGTTTTACCTGATATTTCCCTACTGCCAGTAGGCCTGTTCAGTACCCCGGCGGGTTTATCTTGGTACCATGCTAGCATAGCCCTGATGCCAGCAATCCCGTTCAGTACCCCGACAGGTTTACTTGCATTTATCGAGCTTCTTTATTTAAGAGTTTACATAGCATGGACCCGCTTCCAGCAAGCCTGTTCAATACCCCGGCAGGTTTGCTTCGTATAATGATATTTTTTGTAAGGAATCTAGTTGGCACTAGAGTGTGCTAAGCCTGTTAAACACATAATTCAAATTTTAGAGCGAGCCTTATCAGTAACTTTATTTATAATAGCCTGAATTATAGATCATATCAAAAGATAATAACCTAAAGCTGTTCTTTGACCCCTCAGTACATCTTCTTCATGAAAGATCAGTAATGTTCCCCACAAAATAGAAAATATCACTCACTTTTGGGCTACCTTTTAAAGGTGCTTTTAAGAGGCAATTTTTGATAATGAGTCTAGGATGAACTAGTAGTCCATAGGTGTAAGATATAATTTTTTGTAAAATCATGATGATGAAAGTAGGCATTAAGCAACCGTTCTAATGATAAATCAGAAATGTACATGTCTGAATCAAATACCATATGCAAAATTATAAAAGAAAGTGGTTTTAAATGATGTAAAGAACATTTTAACCTTTCACTATAAATTTTCAATTTTCAACAATAATTGAAAGGGAAGGAGTTAGGATGTATTATGAGGTTTTTAGAGCACTTCCCTTTTCAGACAATATTGCATGGGCTAGTTATAAAGATAAGGTTCATGTATTCAAACTTCAAAACCACTTGTTAGATGATTCAAATTTATTCAAAACAAAAACATATGTACAAAGAAAAAGTCATATAAAATTAGAAAAAAGGAAAAGAGTCTTCCTGTTTTAACTGACAAAATTCCATAAACTGATCATAAAAATGAAAATACAATCAGTCGTTAGAAATGACTCTTTATTTTTGAAAAGAAAAAATATATTTACATATATACAAATGAAGATAACCCAAAATAATTCAAGAACCAGGAGAAGGAGGAATGACTTCCTCTTCAACCAGCTCCATTTCCTCTTGTTGTAAGGCATTACGCACAAAATCTTGTTTAGATATTGGTTGATGATAAAGTCTAAGTCTATGTCCATTTACAACAAAGGAAATTTGAGAATCATCAATTGTCTTATTTTTAACAGATCCATTATCAAAAGCTGTAACAATTTCATATGGACCATCAAATGAGTAGTTAATTTACCTTTAAAATTTTTGTACCTTGAATCAAAAAGTAATGCCCAATCTCCATTTTTGAATTGTTTTTGTTTAATGTATTTATCATGCCACTTTTTGTGTTGATTTTGAATTAAAATTGTGCGTTGAATAGCATCTTGCCTAATCTCGTCTAATTCATTTATCTATAGGATTCGTTGTCTCTGTGCTTCTTCTAGATCCATCCCTAATTGTGCAGCCATACGAAAGGTTTTGACTTGAAATTCAATAGGTAGAAGACCTTGTTTACCATAAACAAGTTCATAAGGTGTGTGGCCAGTGGTATTCCTCCAAATTATTCTATAAGCCCACAAGGCTTCTGCAAGCCTATCTGCCTAGTCTTTGTGGTGTAACTGGATAGTCTTAGTCAGAATGGATTCTAATACTTTGTTGGTGGACTCTACCTGACCATTGGCTTGCGGGTGATATGGTGAAGATTTACAATGTCTAATACCATATTTGTCTGTAATCTCTTTCATCAACTTGGTAAACTGAGATCCTTGATCGGTTACAATCTCCCTAGGTACACCGAACAGGGTAAATATTTCTTCATATATAAACTGTACCACAAATTTCCTTGTGGCTCGAAATAAGGCTTTAGCTTCTACCCACGTGGTGACATAATCTGTACAGACTAGAATGTACTTCTTCTTGCGAGACATAGGGGAAATTGGCCCAAAAAAATCTAGAGCCCATTTATCAAAAGGCTCAATCATAAGTTGGGGTTGTAAAGGCATCTCAGCATATGGCATAGGTCTACCCATTCTTTGGCAACTGTCACACCCCTTGACATACTTCGTAGCATCTTTAAAAATGCTTGGCCAATAATATCCAGAGTGTAACACCTTATATGTTGTTCTCTTGTCAGAAAAATTCCCGCCACAAGGTCCACCATGACATGCATGAAGGATCTATGCTATCTCATCCTCTCGTACACATCGTCTAATGATGAGATCAGGGCTAGTACAAAAAATATCATTTCCCACCCAAGAATAATTAGAGCTTTGAAATATGATCCTACATTTCTCAGGTGGAGAGAGATGCTTTGGTAGCTTTCCACTTGCTAAATAATTGGCTATGTCTGCAAACCATGGGGTTCGAATAGACACAATGAACAAATGATCATCTGGGAAGCTATCATCGACCGGACTAGCATTATTGTTAGTTTGAATTCGAGAGATAAAATCTGCTACCACATTCTCACGACTAGGACAATCAACAATGGTGATGTTAAATTCTTGTAACAAAAGAAGCCACCGAGTCACACTTCCATTGGTGATAGGTTTATTCATTAAAAATATAATGGCAGAGTGGTCAGTGTCTATAAACATTTCATATCCTGTGAAATAATGATGAAACTTGTTGATGGCATAGACTATTGCTAGAAACTCTTTTTCAGTAACAGTGTATTTCGATTCTGCAGGAGTCAAATTTTTACTAGCAAAGTAAATGGCATGTGATGTTTGTCCCTCTTTTTGACCTAACAATGCCCCGGCTATAGCTATGTCGAAAGCATCAGTGGATATATGGAGGGGAAGGGACCAATTGGGGCCCCTGAGTATTGGTGCCACTAATAGATTTTCCTTCAAAATTTCAAAGGCATGTTGACATGGTTCAGTCCATTGGAATTCTGTGTCTTTCATGAGTAGCTTGAACATAGGTGCGGCTATCTTAGTGAAATTTTCAATAAAACGTCTATAATAGCCTGCATGGCCAAGAAAACTTCTTACTTCCTTCAGAGTTTTTGGAAGAGTAAGATTAACAATTATTTCTATCTTGGCAGGATCCACCTTGATACCTTGAAGAGAGACATGATGTCCTAGAACTATGCCCTCGGTTAGTAGCATCTTACATTTTTCATGACTAAGGGCTAAGTTCATTTTTTGGCACCGAATAAGAATTGTTTCAAGGTTGTCAAGGGCTTCTTGGAAGGTATTAAAATAAACTGTAAATTCATCCATATAAAATTCTACACAATCATGTATAAGATCAACAAAGATTCCTAATACTACACGCTAGAAAGTAGCAGGTGCATTACATAGGCCAAATGGAAACAATCGATAGGAATATGTCCCCCAAGTACAAGTAAAGGTTGTCTTGTCTTGATCCTCAGGTGCTAATAATATTTGATTGTATCCACTATACCCATCAAGGAATGAAAAATATTGTTTCCCTGATAAGGTGTCTAACACCTGGTCAATGAAAGGCAAGGGGAAGTAGTCCTTAAGAGTGGCCTTGTTCAATTTTCGAATGTCAACGCAGATATGACATTTCCCTGTGACTTTCTTTGGAACTACCAGTAGAGGAGGCACCCATTTACTGTTGGAAATTGGGTAAATGAAACCAGCACTAAGGAGTTTTTGTAATTAATATTTTACTATATCCTTTAGGGATGGATTCATTCTTCTCTAGGGATGCCTGACGGAGGTATGTTTGATTCTGTGTAAATGTGGTGAATATAGGTATCTAGGTGTATTCCCTTCATATCAGTGTATTCCCATGCGAATGCTCTAGTTTGTCTCTTGAGAACTTTGAGTAATTGTTTTTGCTGACTCTCATCTAGACCTGCATTTATATGTAGGAATTTGTCGGAGCTAACCTCACAAGGTATGGTAAAGGATCCTAGATGTTCTTCGATTGCGAAGACACAGGGTGTACTTGTAAATGTTGAGAGGCTCATGTTTTCTTGGAATTCATGTCCAAATATTTGGTCAAGTTGGGAAAAATATTGAGGAAAGTCTATACATGTTGTGGAAGAGATAAATTGGTTCAACACATTCTCGGTATTTTTTTCTTGAAGTGCCCAAGAGAAATCACTAACAAGGGAAAGTTCTTCCAAGTTCTCATCCCCAAAAGGACAATCTAACCAAAACAGGTTTTCAGTTACTAGTTGTGCTGGTGGGTATAAAGCTAGTTTTCTTGTAGATAACCCATCAGAGATAATCATCTCTCCATCCCTACATCCTATGAATGCATTGGCAGTATCCAACCAAGGTCTTCACATAATAATGGGATGACCTTTGGAAGGGTCTTTTGATTTTATGACCCTGAAGTCCACAGGATATTCCCATGAAGCTATTGATACAGTGATGTCATATAAGATCCCAACAGGTTGAACCATAGTGTGATCTGTTAATTCTAGCATTGTTGGGGTAGGGCAGAGGAGCTGTCCTAAATGGAGAGTTTCTAAAACTGTGGTATTCATCAAGTTAATAGCAGCTCCTAGATCGATAAGTGTGTTTCCTATGGCAGTTTTATTGATGATAACAGTCACCATAGGGTTTCTTGGGTTTGAATACTTGGGAATTCTAGGTTGGTTTTCTATGTAATCTGACATTTATCCTATTACATGAATCATCGGAGGGTCTTTTTGTTTTCTCCATGGTCTTTTAATACAGGTTTCCTTTATTACTTTACTACAGATCGGGATATCCTTAATGGCTTGTAACAAAGGGATCTTAATACAAATATTTTTCAACTCGTTAATGATATCATACTTTGGATAAGTTACAGGTATTTCTATTACTAGACGCTCCGGATATGGAGGTGATTTTTCTCTTGTAATTACTTCTTGATGTGAATGGTTATCTGTTGAATATTTAGGGATAACCACATCTTCAAGAATAGCATCATTCAAAAATTCACTAGGTATGTTTTCTTCTTCATTCTCTTCTCGGATAACAACTAATGACTTGGGCTAATCTTGCAAACTCTTCCAAACCGCAGTTGAATCTCATGTATTTTTGCAGTCGAAATGGCATATGATAGAAGAGGTAACAACCCAATTTTATTAAGAGCTTGGGTTGGTTTTTTGTTAGGATTTGGTATCGGTTGTGCAAGTAATACTGTGGGTCTTGGAGGATTCATGTTCTGGAAATGGTGGGGTTGATTTGGGATAGGGGGTAGTGAAGGAGGTACAAATCCCGGCAAGAGTTGCTGAATATTAGGTGGGTAAGGATGGTTAGGTATAGGAGGAGATGGTTGAGCATAAGCTTGTCCTCTCCATCCATGTGGCCATTTTTGTTGTTGAGCATTCCGAGGAGGATACTGAGGTGGCCAATTTCGCCAACTTGAAGTGTTCCATTGTTGAGGAGGTTTACAAGGATAGTAATAGGGTGGAATTTGTGATGATGGATCCTGATATGATGATTGATCTCTAGGTTGCCAAGGCCTCCTAGATGATTCACCAAAGTTTCCACTCTTATACACAGCTTGCAACCCAACAACGATGGACAATTATCAGTCGGATGTTCTTTTTTACAAAGGTGACAAACTGAAACATTATTCAATGGATATTCTAGTTGGGGATGTTTAGTTATACACCTAGGACATAAAACACTCATTGTTGCACGCTCTTCATCTTGTCTCTCTTTGGCTTGTAATGCATCCAATTGAGAACCCATGGCTCCTAAGATATATGTTTTGAAATTTTCCAATAGGTTTCCCAACTCTACTCTTGTAACTCCACCAGGACCGAATGTGTTTCCTTTTAGGTTCCTAGCATAAGATTCTCGAAAGTGTCTTCCAATTTTCCCTCTGCTCCTAGAGTAATTCCTACATAGCTCACAAACCTGTGAAAAAGGCTTATGAGAGATGTCTCCTGCTGCCATGAGATTAAGGTTTTCTAAGAATTCCTCTAAAATTCCCTTGAGGAAGAGTGTTCTTACTGCATCCTCCTGAAGATCACTATATTTATATTTATGTAACACATAGTTAAATATTTCGAGATAGTCTTCTAGGCTCTCATCTTCAAGTTGTTGTATTTTAAAAATATCATTGCGAGAGTCCTTCGGCTTACAGTAATCCTGATATTTCCATAGAAATTCATTCTTCATGTCTTCCCAATTTCTAATACTAGATTCTCCTAACCCCATGAAGCACCGAAGAGAAGAATATTTTAATGTGGCAGGAAAGAGTTTTAGCTTTTGGCCATATTGTAGGTAGTTATAACTCCTACACAAAATGTCAAATTTGAAAAATAATGTATCTGGATCCTCACTACTCTTCCCATAAAAGGTTGGTAGTGAGGAAGGAGGGATGTTTTTCATAGTTACATCTTGTGCAGTTTCTAAGATAGAGAATCCAAAAGTACCTTCAGTTCTAACCTCCCCTTCTTCTTCATCTTATCAGACATGATATTCATTTTCATCCTCCATGAAGATTTTATTTCCAAAGAGAGAATACTTAGGTGGATCCTTTCTTGGAGAATATGGGATATCCCAACGTTCTATTTCAGGAAGAGTATTTTTCTTTTTAGGAGGAAGGTTACCAGCTACGTGCGAGTCCAACTTTAAAGGCCCTACAGTTGTTGTTTCAATTTGTGAAATAACTATGTTCACAGAATCAGTATCTAATTGTGTAGGATCAGTAAAGTCTACTAAGTTTGGACCACCTACTATAAAAAAGGTAGTGTCTTTGGGTTTTTGAACTAATGGAGGATTAAGAGGTTCTGAAGTGTTATCCTTTTGAATTTCTTCTTGTCTAGCTTCAGTCTCAATATGAGCTTGAGGTTCTTTTAGTGGAATTTATTTATGAACAGACTGTTCATATGTCCCTATGGTTTCCCCTAATTGATTTCCAGAAAGGATTTCCTTTGCTTTCCAAGTAGGACTATCCCCTTTAGGTGTATTCCGATACTTTTCTGTTGAGTTAGTAGTTGGGGTGGCATGCCCACCGTATAGGTTAGTATGAATTTTAGTAGGGATTCTAGTAGGAGGGCTACTCTTAATAAATCTACCTTTTGAGTCTCTAGACCTATTCATGAAAACAAACTATAACTGAAATAAATTCTAATTTCATTACTACTATTGCTGGGTTTTGGGGATGCTTGTTATAATAGATGTGTAGGTTCTTACCTCTTGTCTTACCGCTCACCCACCACCAGCCTATTTCTAAATTTCAAAGAGGAGGATTCAAATCTATAACTAGGTTTCAAAAGAGAGTTCTAACTATCTACAACTCCCCGACAACGGTGCCAAAATATTGAGGTGTATTTATTGTCTTAAAGAATCACCAAAATATTTAATTATTGACCAAGGTTGGTAATCTTAGAGTTGTGGCATAGTATAGACTGAGGTAGAAGGGGATCTAAAGTTTCGGCTTGATAGACCTTAGAAATGTTTAATAAAGAAAAGATCGAAAGATCTTTCAAAATGAAAAACTGAGTCAAACTTCATAAATACAACAAACGAACTAATTAAACCTAACTAAACCAACAGATCAGAATAGTATTAAGCTATACTACTCTACTCTATGGATAATAACTGAAAGATATAAAAACAACAATATTATTTTAGGAAGCAATACTGAATCAAAAACAGAACTACTTTGATGAAGTTGAAAACTATTGATTAAAAACTCTAAACTAGGGATAAAAAACAATTGTAAATGAGTTCATAAACCTATCTATGAGATAATTCAACTGAAAACTAATTATGAAACAAAGAACTATATCAAATCAAATCAAAGCTACAGACTACTTAGTGAATTCAACAACTATTCATGCATTCAATTCATAATTCAAGACTACACTAAACTACCTAATTCCATTCTCCTTGGGGATTCTGAGGAAGTGTATCAAATGTAATAGGGATGGGAACAAATGTATCAAAGTGGCTTTCAAATGTGACAAGGAAACAAAATGGAAACAAATCTAATTTAACTTCTACAAATAAGTGCAAACTAAAGATTGTCCAACTACAATTAACTTTAAACATTATGACCTATCTTCTATCCATAAGAAAATGAATTGGAACTGATGAAATCTAGAAGCAAGTAGAAAACTTAATAAAGATATTTACTTGAAATGAATTTGATTTGGAAGCAAGTAGAAAACTTGATAAAGATATTTTGTATAGAAGCAAGTAGAAAACTTAATAAAGATATTTATTTCTGAACCAAACCCTATTTCATGAACATCTTCATTAACTGTATGAATGGGAGAAATAATTCAAGACTGAGATAACTTGGAGAATGAAATTGCTAAACCTAATCTGATATTAATCTTAATGACATATGATAACTACACAAAGAATGAAACTGATAAATTATGTAGCAGTAAAGCATTAATGAATCAGATATAAAAGAAATATAATACGTAAAGAAACTAAAGCAAAGTTAAGGGAAAATAGAATGAAAACTAAGGATGATGATGAAACTAAATTAAAACTCTACGTGGTGTAAAACAAGGTCTTAATTACAGTTAAGAAAGCTAATTAATTGCAAGAAATATTATGGTTCAAAATACCTAAGAAAATGGATTCTAAACAAGCATAAAAACAATGCAGAAAGAATTAAGGTTCGTATGACGATTCAGATGACTATCTGAATGACAGTCTGGATGGAGGAAAATGATTTAAACTAAGGAAAGAAGCTGTTTGGATGATCTTAACGTTAGCTGACTGGTACATATGAACCTACAATGCAAGGAAGAAATGAATAGAGTGTTTAGGAGCTAAGATAACAAGAAGTAACCTATTATAAATCATTGTCTAAGGAATGAACTATTTTTATGACATAAGAAAACAAAACTGAAATAAATAAGACTAACCTACAGCTACAGGAAAGAAACTAACAGAACTAATTCTAACTACAACTGAACTTGGAATGTTAAGCTAACTAAACTCTAGGTATTTGTAAATAATGGGACTAAAAGAAAACTAAGCAAACTAAACAATGCAAGCAAACTAAGCGTGACCGGTCACTAATTACATGCTGGAAATATCATTAATATGAACAACAAATAAGATATACATTTCATAAAACAGAGGTATCATTTACATAAGTGGAAAAACAACATAAATATTATAAGACAAAGATATCATATACAAAATAAATACATGAATTAAACAAATAACACAACTTATCTGCAGAAGAAAAAGACAAGTTATGTACACAGACAGAAGACAACTGGTTGTTGAGGGGCCCTTCTCAGCAATCAGAGGCTGTGCCTTAATCATTCAATCACCACGCACGCTACTAAGCTTTCATAAAAACTAGAACAAAGGTATATTAAATCAAAACATAGTTAAAGCGTTTCTGCATCTATTTGCAACTGAAAAGTCCAAGGACTAACTTGTCTCAATCATGAAGATATCTGTATATACAAAATTACAAATGGGAGAGAAAGTCGACCCTTTAGTGGTCAACTTCTCTAATAATAGGCAGTCTTAATTCCAGAAAATGGATCTGCTTAACAACTCATGACAACACATGGCCAAGGAATGACCCCATAACAGTTTATGACAGTGCACCGAGCATTTACTAGGTTCCACAGCGTTGGTTTCCTTCACGCGGTCGTTGAGATATTGATCCTCCTTTGACATGGACAGAGAAATGTGCTGTCGAGCTGAGCATGCAGGAAAGACGGAACTTCTGGAGTGTTTACATGAGCAGAGATGTGTTGTCAAGCGAGGCGAGTAGGAGGATGAATCTTCTAGAACAAGGGCTCACCAACCACAACAGCCACGTTGCTAACAGAACCCACCTTTCCGTTTCTGCCTTTAGTGACCAGAAATATTCCAACCAACGATCTCGCGGGTTGAATAAAGGTTTGAATGGAGGGCTGGATGCGGCTGAACATTTACAATGTGAACACGCATCTAAATGGAGGTCCATTTGAAACCCATTGACTGCAAAACAAAATCTAGTTTCCCAGCAAGTCGAGAAATTTCAAATAAACATCAATAAATCACAATATGATGATTTTTACCCAAAATTCATGTGATGTGTGAATATATGCATACTTGATCTGATTGACGGCCTGAATGGTGGAAAGAAAAACTTGTCATATCCAAATAGTGAAAATAACGCCAATCAGAGTGTGTTTGATGATCAAAAGTGGGTGTTTGATGATCAAAAGTGGTGACAAAATGGACACCAACACGAACATTCCCCACTTTGTATGAAAATTGGTCTTGAGTCGGTCTGCTTCCGCTAATAGTACTTGATTGTATTTGAAAAATCCATCTAGTAGGGAGAATAGTTATGATACTGATACCATCTGTAATATCTGCTCCATTGGTGGCACAGGGTAGTTGTCTTTATCAAAATATTTATTCAAGTTCTGAAAACCCACACACAATCTCATCTCTCCTGACTTCTTCTGCACAGGGACTAAATTAGCCACCCACTCAGAATGTCCAACCTTAAAAATGATCTTAGCATCCAACAATTTTTTTAATTCTTTATGTATCAATGGTTCAAGCATTGGATGCATTCTTCGCAACTGTTGCTGAAATGGCTTCACACCTGGCTTCATTGGTATTATGTGTTGTATGATGTGAGTATCATATGTTTTCAAATCTTCATAAGTCCATGCAAAAACGTCTTTGTATTGCTGGAACAATTTGATGAACTTATCCCTCTCGCCTAGTGAACAACACTTACCCAAATTAACAAATTTGGGTTTAGCTTCTGTGCCCAGGTTTACCAACTCATGCTACATTGAGAAGCTATTAGTTTTGACATTGGATGGCCTCCTGAATTTGTTCTATAGATCAAACAGTCCTTCAAGAGTCCTTACTCCCTTTGGCATAAAGTTTCCTTTAGTTGCATCCTTGTTCTGCAAATCCGAATTATGTTTCTCTTCATCAATTACAGATCTTGGAAGGCGTCTTCATTTGTCAAGTAGCTGATAATTTGAGCATCATCATCAAACACTCTAAGATTTGTGATGTTATCAAGTACAGACACTCTGAAAATCAATTCAATAGAGAATTTGTTATTTGTAGGCACTAATCTGAAAATAGAGGTATCTAGAAAATCAACTGCAGCATTCTGTAATCTAGGAATAGAATTTATGTTCAAAGCATTGAAATGTGAAATTAAATTCCTGATTTCAGATTGATAACCTTTTAAGTGCGGTGAAAGACAATGAATTGTATTTCTTACTTGTCTGAAAACTATCTCTGAATCACCAAAGAATTTTAAATATTTTACATTCAAACTAATAGCCTTCTTTAATCCTTGAACTAGAGCTTCATATTCTGTTGTGTTATTTGTGCATTCGAACTCTAGTGTAAAAGATAAAAAATGTTTGTTTCTTTCAGGATCAATCAAAGCACAACTGGCTCTGGATCCTTCTTGGGTTTTGGAACCATCGAAGTATAAAACCCAAAATATGTTTTATGTTTTAACTAAGTTAGTATTGTTACTTCCTAAGTCAGTGACTAATTCTACTATGTTACAATCAATATAATCAATCCAAGAAAAATGAAGGAGATTGGACTGTTTGTCTGAGTCATGGCTAACAAACTCTAATTGATACTTCCCTGGTTCAATCTCTTAAAACTAATTTCCCAATACTGAAGACGAAAAATTTACAGCTTCGTTCTTTTCTTCCAACTGAGTCACATTGTGTTTCATATGAGGCTCTCTGAGTATCTTGATTTTATTTTTGTCTGTTTTTATATGGAAACCACAAGTGAGACCAATCTGTTGAAAAATACCCGTTCAATTTCGTAGAACAGTCCCTCCTCAATATTAATCCATAAGCTTCAGGTATATCTACCACCATAACATCTATGAATTGACATACTCTCGGATCTGAAGACAGTTTGATAAGTACATCTTTCATTTCTCCAACTTTAACAGTAGACCTATCTAACTGTATGATATGAGAGGGAGATGGTATTGGCTATCCATTGATTTTCTTGCAAATCGGTAGCGGCATAACATTGGAGGATGCTCCAGAATCTACCAAGCAATTGTGCAAATTATGATTAAAAATATTGAAAGTTAACAAGAAAGGCAAAGTCTGATATTTTGATTTCCCGCCAATGCTAGCTTCATTTATCTCAGTATTTGTTGGCATGCGGGTTTGGATGAGTCAGTTGCACAGCATCACAGATGTTGCAAAAGGTCAAAGACACTGCGCAAGGAGGACAATCGTGCACAAGTTGGAAATAATGTTATTTTATGTATTTTTGGTCATTTTGAACTACATTGTGTGGGTTAAGGGTCATTTTGTTGTAAATCTTGTTAAGAAGTAGTTAGGTGGTTGGCTAAGTGGACCATGAATGTAAAGGCGCAAGCCTATAAATAGATGTAGCATTACAAGTGTTAGCATCATTGATTGATAGCATGGATGATGAGAGAAGAATTATGCATGTTTTGGTCTTTGGGAATCTGGGTATGCGACAGAAGAACTATATTGATGTATCCATGTTTTGCTACGAAGATTAATATGACATGACAGAGTTTTGAGCAGAATCATTGTGTCTTTCTTGTTTCCCTGCGATGAATGCATTATGCGATATGAATCTGTGAATGATGTGATGTTTTCGTGCTGCAATTAATTTTTTACTGTTATATCTATTGCGCATTGAAGGTTCTGTTAATGATGAGATCTGTTGAATGATGTTGCAATTATGTTTAATTCCTAAGCTGAATAGTTAGATATGTTGAGCAATGCTGCACTAAGATGATAAGTAGACACACATGGTCCTTCTTCATTCGGCGGAAACGCGGTTCCGTCAGCTCTCCCTAGAACATCTCGAGTGAGACTTCATCTGCTCCGCAGGTGTTGCTGGACATGGTAAAACCTGTTTGGGATGGTGCTCAGGGAGATCATGGTGGGTTGGATATCGACAGAGTGAGAAACCCTTGTCGAATGGGTTTGTGTCCACAAATGGTTCCGTTGCAAGGACCCTAGCGCGAAGTGGAGGAAGGACATGGTGTGGCATCCAACGAAACCAAAAATTCAATATTTGTTTGACCATAAGTTGTGAGAGTTTGCTAAGAAACAGAATCAGAACCCTGGACTTACGACAGATTGGTGGCTGGCAAGGTACATACATGACGGTCCTCACGAATATTTTTTCTGCAAATTCTTTATCATCTTGTATGAATGGTTGGTGCAATTGACCTTTCGCAAGGTAAATTTCCAAGGCGGTGAGCCAATGTCCTAGACCCCGGAATTGATCCAAGAGTTGCAAGAAGTTGACAACAGGGCATCGCAGGCTGTTGAAGTTTGGTTTGATAGTATATTGGAGGGATATATCACCGAGTTTGTGGTTGACACGAAGAAATATTATAGTGAAGCTGAAAGGGAATTTTTCAAAGGACTGAGAGGTGAGTTCCTGTTGTCATTGCAATTGTCCATTAAGATGCTCATCTGTGAAAAGGGCATACTGAAGATGAACCTCAAGTAGAAGAACCCTAGTGGGAAGAGGCTATGGATACCACGAAGGAAAAGGGGGAGGTGAATGGAATGATACAGGGTATA
The DNA here is from genome assembly GCA_027924585.1 of Larix kaempferi. Taxonomy (NCBI): domain Eukaryota; kingdom Viridiplantae; phylum Streptophyta; class Pinopsida; order Pinales; family Pinaceae; genus Larix; species Larix kaempferi. Next base: position 3,973,842 of record BSBM01000012.1, on the reverse strand, counting down.
TGGGTGCAAGTTACGACGAGACCGTGAAGGAAGCCAAGGAAGAGAGTGGTCTTACAAGGGGAGGAGCAAGGTTTCAACAAGAGGAGAGGGAGAGGATAGGGAAAGGTCCTACTACGATCGAAACGCAAAACCGTGAAGGAAGGCCACAGGGAAAGGTCCTGCTGTGATAAAAGTAGGACCAACCACCAACAGCAACGTACCCACACCTTCGCTCACTATATCACAACCAAGAAGAAACACGAATTTGAGACCACCGTGTTTGACGTATCAATAGCACTAAAATAGTAGCAGATCAGTGACTGGAGGAAGAAATCCTAGGATGGTGGGCGAAGATGCGAAGTTACCTTTGTTCCATAGGAATGGAACTGAGAACCCAGAGCAATACTGGTTCTTATGTGAAGCTGTGTGGACTGTTAAGCAAATTACGGATGATGAGGCCAAGAAAGGTCAATTGGTGACGACTCTTCGGGGTTGCACACTGGATCGGTTCATGAAATTTGTACAAGTTCCTGCAGGAAGTCCAGAGAAGACATTGGATGAAGTTAAGGATTAATTTACGAATTCAGAAAACTGAATTCTGAAGCACAGTACATTACGGAATTGAAGGAGATCAAGCAGTATCCGAATGAAACTATTTGGGATTTTGACCAAAGGTTTAAAATGCTAATGGCAAGAGTCAGCTTTGAGATGAGCGACGTTCAACATAAGGAATGGTTCATCACTGCTTTATTACATCATATTAGAATCCCGTTGATGCAGCAAAAAATTGCGACACCGAGTGAGGCTCTAGAGATTGCGATGAGGTTAGAAGCTTCACTTGTTGGTGAGAATGCAACCGGCATGTCTCAGATCTAAACACAACTGGAAAACCTGACAATTCAGTTGCAAGATCTCAATAAGGGTAAAAAGCACCGCGAAGAGGTTTGGTGTACTCGATGTCGTGTTGAGGGACATACCAGGGATAATTGCCCAGACTTCCGCAACTCCCTAGTATCAGGAGCGCTGAACCCATTGAGTGGCGTAGGTATGCCATGGTGCTGCATTTGTCAAGTCTATGGGCATTGACATGAGGAGTATCAATACATGCAGAAGATGGTCACGAAATCGATGAACATGTACTGTACATTCTACAAATTTGTCGGGCATGAAGATAAGTATTGTCGTGCATATGTCCTACTCCAGGAAAAAACATATGACTCATACTATGTAAAGGGAGATGACCATCGTGCAGTACAACAACTGTAGCCGCAGCCATAGGTGGCCCAACCACCACCGCAACCGCAGATGCAATTTGTACGGCAGCCGCAATAGCAGTTTGTGCGATAAATGCAGTATAACCAGATGCAGATGGCTCCACAATAGCCATAGGATGTTCAGCTGCAACCGAATCCCCTGGAGCAACAATTTAATCAACCACAATATCTGCAACAAGGAGGATTTCAAGGAGGATTCTGGGGAGGATGAGGTGGAGGATTTGGTCAAGGAGGAGGACGAGGTCTTGGACCTATGCAATGTTATAATTGCGGAGTATTGGGACACTATCAGAGAGATTTCCCACAGTTGCAAGCATAGTGTACATATTTTTTTGTTGCTAATCACATTGTTGAGAACTTTCCACAGTTGATTGCACGATGGAAGGTAGGGAATGTTCTATAGTTGCATAACCAGAACCAGAACATGGTGCAGAACCAATTTCTGAACCAGAATCAATTTCAGAATCAGAACCAATTGCCGAATCAGAATCAACCGCAGAACCAGAATCAGCGTTAGAATCATAACACAAATCAAAATGTGACTCAACCTGCGAACCCACCGCCGAACTAGAATCAGGGACCAACTATCGCGATGATTTCAGCAGAACCAAGGATGCAAGATGTTGTTGTTGTTATATCACTCATGGAGGTGCGATGACAAGAGAATATGGTCTGCATCCACTCATCTGGCTTGCTGGAAAGAAGAAGGTGCAGTTTGATATTGATGCCGAGCGAGATACATTCTTTAAAGCACATAATGCGATGGGAAGAAATCTTGGTAAGACAATTATTTATGACATGCCCACTGCTTTTGATTCAACTTTGGAAGCAGGACCATCGCGACAGTATGGTACTTTGCAGAATTTCTTTGAAAGTTGCTTATCATTGGCAAGATATCTCGATGCTCTTGCCAATATTGAGAGTCTATTGCATCGACCGACCAAGGGATGGAAAGAGTCAGCAGTGAACTCTTTGCAGAGGAAGAAGAGAGGAAAAGAGATGCGCGTGAATGTCTAGATTGGGGACTACGATGTAGATTCAGTCATTCTATATCTAAGCTCAGATGTCAATATTCTAACAAAGCAGGCATGGCAAAAGATGGGTATCCCAACGCTGAGCTGCTCTCCTGTGCAGCTGCGATTGGTGAATCAGGCCAAGGTAACACCAATTGGGAGAATTCCGAGCCTTGTTGTGGATATTGAGGGGATGAAAACATATGTTGATTTTGATGTTATTGAATTTGTTGATGGGGAAAGCTCCTATCCCGTATTGTTAGGGATCGGATGGGCCAACAACAGTATGGCAGTAGTTAATTTCAAGAAGCGAGTGATGACTTTTGAAAATCAAGACCTCAAAGTCATAGCTCCATTGGATCTGATTGAAGGGTGCAAGTATGTTGAACCAGTAAAGGATGAAAGTGTAAGAGGATGGGATCATGCATATAACATTTTAAAGGATTACATCCATCCGACTACCGACGGAGAACTCGATTGCCACAACTTTAGCTCTGTGTCTTGTGATTCTGATGATGCATTAGAAAACAGGCAGAATCTCATACACAAGGTGTCATTCAGAAAGTATGGTTTGATCATGCAGTCATTGTGCCATGTCGCGACTGAGACTATTGAATTAACAGTATACGAAGGACTACCTGGATTGTCTGAATTCCTAGTGGCATTTGAAGATAAGGTGTCAGAACCACAACGGTTTCTGGCACTAGAGGAGGCACTGAAGGTTGCTCCAACATGTTGGTGGGAGACCCATAAGAATTCGATTACTGGATGGTTGCAGTGTCAAAGATTGTTGACCGTTCGCTTTGGCAGCACAGAATTATACCACACTGGAAAATACGATGGGTGAAATGACCTTGGTGATCATCTGATTGAATGTCAGAATTTGTGGGCCTCATGAACAAAGGATGAATGGGTCCATTCCTTTGTCCACACTTTGAATGAAATGTCACAATCTTGGTATGCCTCGGCCGAGTTGAGAGGGGACATTACCACTTGGTTGGAGTTGACGGTTTGCTTCACTAATACCTCCAGTTTCACGGATTCCAATCCAAATGTTCAAAATGCCCTGCAGCTCATCTGCAATGTTGTTCTGAAGGTGGTTCCAGTTGCCTACCCTATGGATCCGCATATGCATTGTCAGATTCAGTCGATGATGGAATGATATAATATTACTGGAGGGCTAGAGGATGGTGATGACCGACGGAATATCAATATTCCTTAATCAAAAGGGAGTCGGGATGTCGTAGCACCTGACGCACTGACAGAGGAAGGTCAGTCATTGAAGCTTAGGAAGGTCAACATTGGGACGGAGGAGAACCCAAATTTCATGAATGTCGAGGACTACTAGGATGAAGAAATGATGGCGAAGGTCACAAACCTATTGCATGAGTTCCAAGATTTGTTCCCTACGAATTTTTCCAAAATGAAAGGAATATTGGGGGATCTATGGTAGATGAAGATTCTATTGAAACCAGATGCGAAACCAATCAGGCAGCGACCGTATCGTCTGAATCTGTGACAAAAAGAAAGGGTCAAAATTGAACTTGACCAAATGCTGGATGCTAGAATAATTAAGCCAGTTAAAGAATCAAAATGGATTAGTCCCATGGTGGTGCAAGATAAGAAGTTAGGAGAGGTACAGATCTGTGTCGACCTGAGGAAGTTAAATGATGTGTGTATGCATGATCCCTTTCTGACGCCATTCACTAATGAGGTACTCGAAGGAGTGGGTGGTTAAGAAATGTATTCCTTCACAGATGGCTTTTGTACTTATCACCAGATTAGGATCACAAAAGAGGATCGCTACAAGACAAGGTTCATGACTGAATGGGGTTGTTTCCAGTACACTGTGATTCCATTTGGGCTCAAGAACGCCCTTGCGATATTCTCCCGAGTTGTTGTTGCTGCATTCATAGATTTTATTCAGAATTTCTTGTAAGTTTATATGGATGACTGGGCAGTTTATGGATTGATCAGCGACCATCTGGAAAACCCGCGACAGATGCTGGAGCATTTTAGACAGCATCATATATTACTGAATTTGAAAAAGTGCATTTTTTGCATTGATCCGCATCATAGTTGGCAAGTCATCGATGTCGATACAACTTCGACAAGTTTTGATTTTGACACAACTCCGATGAGTCTCAACTTCGACATACTACGATACGTTTCACACCTTCGAGATGTTCGACAACCTCACAGTTTGCGACATCAACAAGCAACGTCGACATGCGACCAATGACTGTCGAACTTTGACAGACTGTCTCTCTATCTTCCAGTCGACTATAATGGTTGAACTGTTGAAACCATTCTAACTTCTTCTTTGTAACTGAATGTAATGGGAAGGCACCCAAGAATCTCAGAATTCTATATAAGCATGTATAACATTGTAACATATATCAATTTTGATCTGTTTGCAAGTAATAGAAGAACAGTTTGCATTCCTGCATATTGTCTGTGCGTATTTGTGTTTATCTGTATTGCATAATCCTGCTTATGCTCATTCTGCCTATTAAGCTTCTGCCATAACAGATCCAACTCATTCAGTCGAACTGTTGTCCCCCTTGTGCTTCCTGGACACGACCCAGATCATTGGCATTAGAGCACTCAGTTTTATTCATGCTTAAGTTCTACATATACACTTCTCTCGAAGATACCTTACTTATCCCGGTTCAAACTCGCTCGTAATCTCATCAATCCAAGTAGACGCTAACTCCAGAAATGACAGAAGAAACAGACAATAGACATGCAACTGATGAGATAGCACAGCTTATTGAGCAAGCTATGGCTCGACAACGAACTAAATTTTTTGGCCAGTTCAATGAGATTCTCTTGTGATTTGCTTCAACATCCGAAGGATCCTTGACGAGAACTCACTCCGATAAAATCATCCCCTTCAAGGCGCAAATGAATCTGGACATACCGAATCTTGAAGGTAAGATTGACGTGGAATCCGTCAACAATTGGATGCAACAATTGGAATCCTATTATGTTGTAAATCAACTCTCTGAAGCTGAAAAAGTAACCATTGCGTCCTTAAAGATGTCAACCTCCGTACACTGCTGGTGGGAGAACCTCTCGACAAAGATGGAGAAGAGCGGAGAACCCATTGACACATGGGATAAATTCGTTGAACACATCCGAAAAGAATTTTACTCGTCGAAATACCTCAAGCAGCAGCTAAGGCAATGGAAAGACCAGTCAGTACAAAGTTACACCAACGATTTCTATTGAGTCATGGAGAGACTTGGCGTCCAAGAAGAAGAGAAATTGCTTGTTCTGAAGTATGTTAGCGGATTGTCCCAGTACATTCAGCAGGAGATGGAATTTCTGACTATCAATACGCTTACGGTTGCTTTCCACTATGCCAGCAAACTAGAAACCAAGCAGAAAGGAAAGTCGCATTTCACGACAAAGCCGACATCAGGATGACCACCTGACAAGAAGGCACCACCCGAATTCGACAAGTCGAAATCTTCTCAACCGACCCCGCCAAATCCATAGTACGAAAATAAGCCTTTTCACAAGAGGGAATGTAGCAAACAATCGCTGACTGGAAAATGGTGCGATTACCACCACTCATATTGGCATGATACACCTGAATGCAAAGCTCGGAAGACATTTTTGACAAACATTTTGACCTTTGATGTGTTCGACAAGATGGTGGAAGAATATGATCCAGACGCAACGACCCTTTTGAGCTCAACCACTCTAGCAGCCTCAACTATCGTCGACAAGGAGGAATGAGAACGCTTGTTCCATATGCGGATATGGGTCCAGAGAAACCCATAGCATTTGATTGTGGACAACGGAAGCTAAAGGAAATTCATTTCTGAATAACTTGTGAAGAAACTAGGTCTTGTTACCACTCCACATCCTTGGCCTTACAACATCGGTTGGATGAAGGATGGATAAGAACTATGGATCACTCGATAGTGCAAACTCGCCTACTTCATAAATCCTTTTGAAGATGAAGTAATCTGTGATGTGGCACCACTCTTCGTAGTCAACACCCTTTTTGGGAAACCTTACCTCTAGGATAGACATGGAAGTTATCATTCACGGCCTCAGAAGGTGATTGTCAAAAACCGAAATCAATGGTTTAGCATACCGGAGCATCAACCTACACCAACAATTGCACTGATATCTGCCAAACAGACAAAAAAGCTCATCAATCATGCTCAGAAGTTTGCATTAATCATGATCAAGCCGCAACATTCTAAGAACGCTGCAACAATGAGTCAAGTCACTGACCAATGCATTTCTAGACAGAAGCAGCAAGTCGATCATATTCTTGATGAGTACCAGAACCTCTTTCAAGCTCCAGACGGAATACCTCAACATTGTTAGGTAAAACACTCCATTGAACTTGTTCCTGGTTCTTCTTTGCCTAACGCATCTGTTTATAGAAGATCCATTCTTGAAAATGAAGAGATTCACAAACAAATCTAAGAATTAATTGACAGAGTTTATATCCGACCCAGCTCCTCTCCTTGTGGAAGTCCAATCGTCCTAGTTCCGAAGAAAGACGGGACTTGGCGCATGTGCATCGACTACAGATCTCTCAACAAAATATCGGTGAAGAATCGGTACCCTCTACCGCAAATAGACGAGCTCATCGATTGTCTGAAAGGTGCTAAATTATTTACTAAGCTCAACCTCAAGTTGAGATACCATCAAATTCCAATCGAGCCCTCAGATGTGTGGAAAACTACTTTCAAGACCAAGGAAGGATTATTTGAATTGTTAGTCATGCCTTTCGGCTTAACCAACGCACCTGCGACCTTCATGCGACATATGGATAACCTTCTTCGACCTTTCATCGGAAAATGGGTTATTGTATATCTCGACGACCTATTGATTTTCAGTCGATCATGGGAAGAATATGTTGGACATCTTTGGAAAGTCCTCGACACTCTCCAACAACATCGGCTCTATCTGAATATGGACAAGTGCTCTTTTGCGATGACCAGCAGCAAATATTTGGGGTATGTAATTGACTCTACAGGAATTCACGTTGACCGAGAAAAAGTACAGATCCTCAAAGATTGGCCCATTCCTAGAAGCATTCAAGAACTAAGAAGTTTTCTTGGTTTGGTGAATTTCTATCGACGGTTCATACTCGGGTTCGGTCACATAACCTGGCCCTTGAATCAATTGACGAAAGGAAATGGGAAAATTGTCTTCCAATGGATAGAAACACAAGCAGCAGCTTTTTCACAGCTCAAACATGGGCTCCACATTGCACCAGTACTTATGTTTCCTAATTTGCATTAGCCCTTTGAGATTGAGACAGACGCATCAGACTATGCCTTGGGTGCAGTGATCACTTAGTCTAGTCACCCAATTGCTTTTCATTCCGAGACTTTTAACGACACGGTTCAAAGATACTCGACGTATGAAAAAAAATGTATGCCATTGTGCAAGTTCTCAAGCAATGGAGGCATTACATCCTTGGCAAGGAAACGGTCATTCTCACTGATCACAAGCCTCTACAGTTGGCTCTGACACAATCAAAGTTGCAGAAAAATTGACAACTCAAGTGGATTAATTACCTACAACAATTCCAGTTGGTGATTAAGTATCGCAAGGTAAAGCTAACGTCACCGCAGATTGCCTCAGTCGACCACCCATTACTCTCCTTTTGATAGTGATGGGTATGAAGGGATACGACACGACCACTTGGCAACAGTTGTACGAGGATGAAAACAACTTCTCAGTAGTTTTTCCAATAGTTACAGACTAACAAGTCATCGACCTCAGACTCCGAATATTTCCTGAAAGACACCTTGCTATACAAGCTTGGACAGCTTTTTGTACCAACCGGTGACCATCGACAGTAGCTCATTTGGGACGTGCACTACAACAAGACTATAGGACACTTTGGAGTAGCAAAGACACTTGCTATTCTGCAGAAGTATTTATTCTGGCCTACACTTAAATCTGACGTCAACAAGTACATTCGATCGTGTGTATTTTGCGCCATTGATAAGCCACCTAATCGACGACAGGGATTGTATACACCTCTGCTAGTTCCTAGTTGACCATGGGATTCTATTTCTATGGACTACTTGATGGGTTATCCTACTACCAGACATCAGCATGACGTGATATTAGTAGTAGTCGACCGATTTTCTAGGATGGCCATTCTCATACCATGTAAGAAGACAACGACAGTGCAGGAGACTGCTCAGCTCTTCTTTACACATGTTTGGAAACACTTTGGTTTACCCACAACCATCATTTCTGACCAAGATGCCAGATTCATCAGCATATTTTGGAAGACCCTCTGGCAACAGTTGGACACACGACTCTCATTGTCAACAACTTTCCATCCTCAGACCGACAGATAGACAGAAGTTGTAAATCGCTTGGTAGTACAACTGCTTCCCATGTACAATCACCAGCATCGACACACATGGGATGAAAGTCTTCCATACATCCAACACAGCTACAATCGTGCTCAACACAACTCTATAGGATAGATTCCATTTGAAGTCTGTTACGGATTTCAACCCTCAATGCCTATTGACTTGATCAGCTCCTCAACACAGCCAAACTCTGACACCGACTACAGCCAGCGAGAAGTTGATAAAGTAGTCAAGTTTCAAGAACAGATTTGCGACATCCAGAAGCAAGCATAGGATATGTTGCACAGAGAAAACAAGAAAGCTAAGGCCCAACACGAAAAGCATTGCATTCCTCATACATTCCAAATTGGGGATAAGGTTTGGTTGCGTCTTAAGAAGGAGCGCTTCACTGGTCCTTTCAAGAAGCTCAAACCTTTGCGATATGGTCCATATAGTATTCTTCGATAGATGGGAGAAAATGCTTTCCAGCTCGACATTCTTGCATGTCTGGGTCTGCATCCAGTCTTCGACTTGGATCTACTTAGACCATACCATGCACCCTTGTTGGAACAGAATGACTTGTCAATAGCAGCACCTGAAGACATCCATCCAGATGTTCAGGAGCCTCTTCCTTCCGACACCATTGTGGGACGACAAGTACACCTTACAAGGATGAACACGATCCCCTTGTTTCAGGTTGACAAGGCTAGCCAAATCCCATCTCAAGGAAAGTGGTACTCTGCTACTGAAGTGACCGACAAGTTTCCTCACCTTCACGAGCAAACAATGGGGTCCAATGTTTCTTAAGGAAGGAGGTCTAATCCACATCATAGTTGGGAAGTCATTGACGTCAATACAACTTCGACAAGTTTCGACTTGACATTACTTCGACAAGTTTCGATTTCAACACAACTCCGATGAGTCTCGACTTCGACATACTGAGATACGTTCCGCACATTCGACATGTCCAGCAACCTCATAGTTCGCAACATTGACAAGTAGCATCGACATGTGACCAATGACTATCGAACTTCGACAGACTGTATCTCTGTCTTCCAATCGACTGTAACGGTTGAACTGATGAAACCATTCTAACTTCTTCTTTGTAACTGAACGTAACGGGAAGGAACCCAAGCATCTCAGGATTCTATATAAGCATGTATAACATTGTAACATATATTAGTTTTGATCTATTTGCAAGTAATAGAAGAACAGTTCACATTCCTGCATATTGTCTGTGCGTATTTGTGTTTATCTGTATTGCATAATCCTACTTATGCTCATTCTATCTATTAAGCTTCTGCCATAACAAAGCTGACTCATTCATTCAAACTGTTGTCTCCCTCATGCTTCTTGGACACGACCTGGATCATGTGCACCATTTGGGATGTTGTTGGGTCACATTGTTTGCAAGCAAGGATTGTTGGTTGACCCAGCAAAGATTGCGCTGATATTGAGTTTGACACTGCCCACAAATATAAAGAAGTTGAGAGCGACGCTGGGGAACACAGGGTACTATCACAAGTTTATCTGTGGTTATGCTACGATCACGGCTCCTATGGAAAATTTGTTAAAGAAGAATGTAGTATTCTTATGGAGTCCAGAATGCCAAGTAAGTTTCAAGACGTTGAAGGATAAGATGGCTTCTGCAATGATACTAGTATTTCTTGATTGGGGCAACGAATTCCATGTCCATGTGGATGCATCGTCGATTGCACTGGGTGTGGTGCTTGCGCAACTAGGAGAAGGAGATCTAGACCACCCGATTGCTTTTTCCAGTCGGAAGTTGTCATCAGCGGAGATAAATTATACGACTACCGAGAGGGAAGGTCTGGCAATGGTATATGCGCTACAAAAGTTTAGGCATTACTTGTTGGGGTTGATTTCAAGATGTTCACAGACCATTCTACTTTGAAATATCTAGTCAATAAGCCTGTATTGGGGGGGAAGATATGCCATTGGATACTTATCTTTCAGGATTTTTATTTTGAGTTAATTGTGAAGCCAGGTCGCTTGAATGCGGGACCAGATCATTTATTGCACATTGAGATAGGTGAGGAGCCCACAAACATTGAATATGGGTTGCCAGATGCGCAACTATTCAGAGTTGAGGTGGTTGACGACTACTACGAAGAGATAATTTAGTTTTTGGCGATAGGAATCACACCAAAGGAGTTTACCACAATTCAGACGAAGCAGTTGGTGGTTAAGGCCACAGATTTATAGTTGATCGCCGGACATCTTTATAAACTATGACCAGATAAGATCTTGAGGCGCTGTGTCCTGCCTCATGAACAAGGTCAGATATTGGTAGAGGCACATGCAGGAATGGATGGTGGACACTATGGACGTCGCGCTATTTCTAGGAAGGTGCTTCGAGCAGGACTTTGGTGGCCCACTCTTCATAATGATGCGATGGATTTTGCATGAACTTGCGATGTCTGTCAATGAACTGGAAAACCATCACGGTGGGATGAGATGTCATTGGTATCTCAAGTGAAATTGCAGCCATTTGATAAATGGGATGTATATTTTGTGGGACCCATCAACCCACCTGAAAAGCGAACTGGGGCACGGTATATCATTACAGCGATAGGTTATTTGACCAGGTGGGCATAGGCTGCACCTGTTGTAGATTGCACCGCTACGACAGCAGCACGGTTCTTATTTGACAACATTGTTACTCGGTTTGGATGCCCGAAGATATTGATGAGTGACCAGGGGAGTCACTTCGTCAATCGCACAGTCAGCGCATTGACAGAAGAGCTCTAGATACAGCATAAGAAGAGTACCCCATACCATCCGCAAGCAAATGGCACAGTGGAGGCCTTCAACAAAGTGTTGGAGCATGTGCTTACAAAGGTTTGTAACGCAAACCGTGATGACTGGGATTTGAAGATTCCAGTAGTTTTGTGGGCATATCACACCACTTGTAAAAGATTGATGGGACAGACACTGTTCAAATTGGTGTATGGGAAGAGGCAGTTATGTCTATGGAGTTCATTGTTTTGAGTTTGCGCATAGCAGCAACGACAGGCAAGAATGATGAAGCATTAGAAAAATGACTAGAGTAGCTGGTATAGTTGGAGGAAGACCATTTTATTGCAGGTTTTGACCAGCGCATGGAGAAGGATCAAAAAAAAGCTTGGCATGATCACCATATCAAAAACAAATAGTTTCAGCAAGGTGACTTGATGTTGTTGTATGACAGCAAGTTCATGAAGCATCTCGAAAAGTTACAGATGCATTGGTTGGGTCCATATGTCATTAGTTGCACTACTTCAGGAGGCGTAGTACAGCTGTAGCAGTTAGATGGAGCGATGCCACCGAAGCTAGTGAATGGTAGAAGGTTGAAGCCCTACAGGACGGGACAGGAGCCATGTGATGCTTAAGGTATTGCGCAAGTCAAAAAAAAAATGCAGGATGCTATGTGGCTGGATGGCGCACCCACAGGGAATGGATGTGCAAGTAAGAGAGGCTGTATCGCAGTTAGGGAAGCTATGTCGCAACAACTGTAGGGTCGGGACACAGTCAAATCGGAAATAAATGCAGACAACTAAATGCATTTAGATGCCGACGCTCGTTGAAGGGACACATAGTTATGGCGGATCCAACCATTAGATTGACAGAATCACCAGCATATTCGGGCAGTTAATGCGTGATTTGGTCATGATGATTGGTGTGATTTGGTCATGATGATGCAGGGATCGATTTGGCGCTATAAGATCAGGCCAAGGCTGGTTGGAAGCCATTATTTTGAAAGGTTTAAAATGAGCAGAGTAGTGTTGTGTTGAACTGTGCAAGGTTGTAGAGTGGAATTGCATTGTGTTGAGTGAGTTGTCCAGTAGAGTGAGGTTGAGCAACAATTTGGTGTTACGGGGGACTAGTGCGGAATGCAACGTGAACCAGACACGGTTGAGATCTCGAGTGAAGTAGAATCACCAGTCATCCCCATCACCATTGAAGAGTAAGTTGCTAGTATGTCAATTGGGTCCTCATCAGTGGTGCAGAAGAAGAGGGGGGGTAGCGGCCTAGCTCCCCGCCGCCAGGGAAGAGGCAGAACCGATCATCTGCACATCTTCCAGAGGAAGTACCTGCACAGGCGAGTCCGTCGAACTTTGGCATTGTGGAATCTGTGGCTCGAGCAGGGGTATCCATTGCAGATATCCTGGGGTATGTACCTCCCTATCGACCCGGTGCACAGCCCCAGAAGCTTACCAAGAATCAGAGATACCAAGTCAGGATGTCGATGATCCCACAAGGAATGGTCTGCACCGCTGTTACGGAGAAAACTTCCTATGGCTTGGGGTAGACCACAACAGACAACTGACTACCAGAAAATAAATCAATTCCCAATGCAATGTTATTATAATGGAAATTCTAAGATATGGAGAATAAAAACCAACCTTCAACCGGATGTTCGAAGTAGATCCCCATTGAGCTTTCAATCTCTACACTTGAACCTACAGATTAATCTCAACAAAAAATACAAGCAAGTGCATATAATATGTGAAAGATATTAGCATAATCAATAACATGATTCACAATATCATAAGCAATTGTAACCCAATGTAATTTAAACAACATTCACAACATCAATTGGATGAGAAAATGAGTATTTCCATTAATTAATAACAAGAAGTACATGATACGACCTCTTGCCGGCAACCAATTTGAACCAAGAACTAGGTATCTCCACTTGTGCCTCCACAACTTCAATCCCCCATGCAATGGAAAACTCAAACTATGAAAGGAGTTTGGTAGGTGAACATAAGGAATTCACAACAACAAGGATCAATGAGTGTAGACTCAACTCACGGCAAAAATCCACTAGAGTTATCTTGCTCTCTCTTTCTCCTCCCTTCCATACACCATAAGAGCTCAATATATAGCCTTCCAAAGGTAAGTTAAAGGTCAAATCAATTCGTTTCAAGGTATATGGAGGACCAAAGGTCACCCTAAGACCGCGTTTTGGGAGTAAAAAGTAACTTTTCTATTTTTTTTACCATGTAACTCGATGTACGCGAGCTAATTGAGTGCAGCCTACATGTACGCTGGCTATAATGGAACAGCAAGCGTACAGGAAGAAAAATAGGGAAACTTGGTTCCTGAAGGGAAAATACTAGGTCTGAGTCAATAAAATGGATCTTGAAGGCCAATCAATGCTGATGCTCACAAGGTGGAAAATTACGCTATAACAACCGTAGACATTGTGCCTGCGCTGATGCAGAAGAAATATGATGACCACAATCTGCTGGCATTGAGGGACGTTATGGTGGAACCTTTTGTGCCAAGAGAAAAAGTTGGAGGCGGCCCAACGCCACACATTCCATACGATTGGGCACGCAGATTGGACAAAGCAGGATTATTGGGCTTGATCAACTTGCTACATTTTGGGTGGTTGACTAAGGCAAATGCCTGTGTTAAGCAACATTTGGCCTATTTTCATGGCAGGATTTTATGGTTGGACAGACCAGTCACTGTCACAATCGACCCTATTTCTGAGATCATGAGGTTTCCAAAGGATGGGCCAGACCCCTCACAGTATTTTCAAGGGAAAAACAATGATAAGAAGCTCACGACGAGGTTGTGGATGCACTATGATTTGCAGCATGACGGATGGGCATACCGCCTCGACAGCATTAATGATCCAGCAGTTCACATCGAGGCACAGATATTGGCTACTAAAATAGTCAGGAATAGCTAACCCAACCAAGGCAATTCAGGGGTCATTGCATGTGACGAGTTGTGTGCGCAAGGGGTACAAATGAACTGGTCACTCTTTTTGTTGAACCAGTTAACGGAGGATGCATTGGCGGTCCAGGTGGGAAAGCGGTCATTTTCCTACAACTAGTTGTTGATTTTAATCATGCGCGATGACTATCAAGGGATAGACGTAGATGTGGTACAGTTTTGTAAGGGAGCACGCTACCATAACCTTTGGTGGGGGTAGGAACTTGAGCGACTGAAGGATTGCGTAGTGCAGTTTTGGTTCTACTGGGAAGCACTGTAGGCAGCTGAGTGGGTTCCGTGGTTGTCTCAGGAAGCCGTAGTGAAATATAAAGGGATTGCTCAGTTTGTAGTTGGCCCACACAACATTCATGTGCAAGTGCGACGCGATCCAGGGAAGCAGTGGTTTCTGACACCATACAAATTGTCCGATGAAGAGCTAGATGCGATCGTCAATGATTGGCCCGCAAGAATGGCGAGAACCGATTAGTCTGGAAGAAGAATCGATGGGGCTACTAGCAGATGCAACTGAGATGGACCAACAAAATAACCCTGATTTGGATCAAGAGTCGCCATAGACACCTACTGATAAAGATGTAGGGCGCGAGTTTGAGGAGGGAAGAATGAAGATGCATTATGAGCGGGGTATGACCAGTGGCACAACCCCAGCGATGGAAGTACAGTTGAACCTACTTATTGCAGCCTTAACAAATGCAACGAATGTGACAACTCAAGCAATGAAAATGCAGGTGATAGAAGGTTTCAACAAGGTAAAAGCTTGACTTGATTCCTTATTTGATATCGTTTTGATGAAGGCACCAGAGGTAGCAACTGTGCAGGCAATTGGTGCAATCAGTACTAGGACGCGGGTTCGGAATGTGAAAATTCCCCCAACTTCGATTGCAACCGACAATGAGGCTCTCCAGGCTTCGTTGCAGTAGTTACAAGGTTTTTCCATCAACATCAACGTGTTGTCCTCGCAGACATTGGTGCAGATATAGACGATTGCCATCCAGAAAATGGTGGACAGGGAGTAGGATGTTAGTGGTCAGTTATTGCGATCACAGGAGAACGAGGCAGCAACCCAAAAAGAAGTAGATGAATTAAAGGAGAAGGAAGTAGCGGCACGGGAGGTGATCGAAGAACTGGAGAACAAGCTAGAGCATTTGATTTCTGAGAAGGCTAGCGCAATAGAGGAGCTGAAGAAGGGCCAGGATTGGTTGACGGTGGAGCAAGCAAACCTTTGGGATAGCAGAGTGTGGATGGAAGAGGCCATTGCTGAGGCCTGTCAGTTTATTGGAACCCACCGCAGCTATGGATGCTGTTGAAAGAGCGTAGCAAATTTGGGCCATCATTTCCTAGTTGGAGTGACAATGCCGACTTGTGGGCTATGGTACAACCAAGCACACTGTCGGAGCAAGTAGTAGAAAGGAAATGCGCCATGGAGGAGTTGGTGACCCAGCTGGAGAAAGTAGTAACAAAAATCACTGCAGAGACTACGCAATTTTGGGGTAGTGTAGTCCAGGATGAGCAATTAAAGCAACAGACCAAGCTATGGCAAGAGGTAGAAGGGCAGCTGGAAACACTGAATACGTCGATGAGAACGCTACCCGCCATTTGTTTAGGTCAACAAATGTGCAAATCTGAAGGAGTTACAACAGCGTGTTGCACAGGCACAGAAGCATAAGCAAAAGAGCAGTACGCAGTTGGATGAGTTCCAAAAAATTGGAGCGTAATTTTCGGTCAAGGCAGTTTCTGCGTTGCAGGCTGTATAGGAAGGTCAGAGGAAATTCGTTGATAAGTTGATGGAGCACCCGTCAACACAGAACTTGGTAGAGGGTCAAGAGATCGCTGCGGCGTCTAAGGAGCAAGTCAAGGATATTGATCAGCAGTACGAAGACTTCAGGCTAAAGATCAACGAGTACACCATGTCCAACTGACGTGGCTTGAGGGCGAGCCACAATATTGTGTTGGGGGCCTGTTGGTAGGTGAGTTTGGATGAGTTAGCTGCGCAGCATCATGGATGTTACAAAAGGTCAAAGACACCGTGCAAGGAGGACAACCGCACACAAGTTGGAAATAATGTTATTTTATGTATTTTTGGTCATTTTGGACCGCATTGTGCGGGTTAAGGGTCATTTTGTTATAAATCTTGTTAAGACGTAGTTAGGCGGCTGGCCAAGTGAACCATGAATGTAAAGGCGCAATCCTATAAATAGATGTAGCATTACAAGTGTTAGCATCATCAATCGATAGCACGGACAATGAGAGAAGAATTGCGCATGTTTTGGTCTTTGTGAATCTGGGTATGCGACAAAAGACCTATATTGATGTATCTATGTTTTGCTGCGAATATTAATATGACTTGATAGAGTTTTGAGCAGAATCATTGTGTCTTTCTTGTTTCTGTGCGATGAATACATTATGCGATATGAATCTATGAATGATGCGATGTTTTCTTGCTGCAATTAATGTTTTACTGTTATATCTATTGCGCATTGATGGTTCTGTTAATGATGATATCTGTTGAATGATGTTGCAATTATGTTTAATGCCTAAGCTGAATAGTTAGATTTGTTGAGTAATGTTGCGCTAAGCTGATAAGTAGACAAACATGGTCCTTCTTCATTTGGCGGAAACGTGGTTCCATCAGCTCTCCCTCGAACATCTCGAGTGAGACTTCATATGCTCCGTAGGTTTTGCTAGACAGGGTAAAACCTGTTTGGGCCGGTGCTTAGGGAGATCATGGTTGGTTGGATGTCGACAGAGTGAGGAACTCCTTTCGACTAGGTTTGTGTCAACAGCATCTTCCTCAATGCTTTCTACTATAGTGCTATATTTTGGATCAAAAGCTGCTAATAATTTCTTTCTCTTCTGAGGAAGATTACACAATTCAAACAAAGTGATATTTGCTTTCATTTTCTTGATTTCTTCAACAATGTCATATCCCATGTTATGTTCTCCAAAGCTTGTCCCATTATTTCTTGTTTTAATCAATACAACTTTTGGTTGTTTATTAATTTATGGGTTTGATTCTTTTACCACTGTTGGATTTACCTTAGGTTGTGGTTGAATGACAATTATGTTTCATTTTGGTATTTCTCTTGCAACGTTAGGTTTAGGGACAGCTAAGGTTTGATCAACAACCGATCCCTTACTCCTACTAGTGATTTTTACTTATGAGACTTGAACTTCATCAATATGAGCTTCACTCCTTAATTCTTGTGTGGGTGCACAATACCATTAGACCATCATGGTGTACGGAGTGGGTTCTTCTTGTTCAAAAATCTGCTCCTCTTGACGGTCTTCTTGGTCTGTTATTTGAGCATCTAGAAATTGATTCATGACCAAGCTCATCGAATTTATCCACTGTGGGAAGCTCTTTTCAGAATGTTGTTCTTGATGAAAGGTGCAGAAATGATCCATGCCTACTTCGTTTAAATTTAAGACAACAAAATTGTTTGTAGGTGGGAGAGGTTGTCCACTTTTGTCTCTTTTCTTGTATAAAGGTTTAAAGGTTTTTCTAGACATATTGGCTGCCTTATCCTTTTCCATATCTACGATTTTGTTGGACAGTTTCTGCATCATCTTGACCACATTTTCTAATTCAATCGACGATTCCTCCTTAGGTCGAGATAACGACAGAGGATTCTTGCTGGTTGTTGGTTTTGTTTCCATATCAAAGGAATGTTTGGCAATACTCTCTACTTCAACTTCAACTTTCTTTGCTTCTTCAAAGTTTTCTACCAATGTAGTCTTCTTGGTTCTTTTAACAAACATAGCTATGGGTGGGTCAAGTGTTGTGGTATAATATTCTACCAAGGATTCCTCAGCGGGTTTTGTTGCAGCGCTAAAATTAGTCAGAAGGGTAGTAAATCTCTGGTTAAATTCATGTACCTTCTCTTTATTTTCCATCCTCATAGATAGCAGTTCTTTCATAAGCGTGGCAATGGTCTTTTGATTTCCGAATTTGCTTAAAAAACATTTTCTCGAAACCATCCCAATCTCTTATAGAATCAACCTGCAAACTAAAGTACCAGGAAGATACCTTGGGTTCAAACGTAAAGGGAAAAATTCTTCAAACCACAACTTCATGTTCTACATTCAAGAGATTAAGATCCAAAAAAAACTCTTGAGGTGATCTTCAACGGAGATGCCTTTTCCGGGATCATATTTAGGTAAAAACTTTTTGTTGGGAAGATTAATTGTCTAAATAATTAAACAACTGAAACTACAGAAACATAAATTATCAACCCGAGGAAGTCTTTTATTTCAAAGCTATCGTGCAAAATCTATGTAAGCACAATTTCTACCTGACACTGTTGATCTATTGGTATGGAATCAAAACTCATTATAAACTAGATCACACCTTCTTGAAAATAAATCAAACCTTAAACCTATTCATAAAACCAAACCGTAAATCTAACTTAAAACAAAATCAACTCTTTATGAAGCAAGATCTAATTGCATGAATCTGAAAGAAATGCTATGTTGGCCAACAATCTATCAAAAGAAATTAACATGAATAACAACAACTATAAATCTACCAATGAAAGAAAGCATGAACTAAATGATAAACAAATCTACACAACTACAATCAACACTATCAGCATCTGCTCAGGGAAGAGGGCCCTTCCTCCACTAAGCAAAGTTGTATCTCCACAATGAAAGTCTACAACTCCAGAATTAATAAACTGCCAACATGTATTATCAGAATGAAATCATTACAATAGAGTCTAGATCAAATCCTACAACATAACATTGCTTTCTCTCTTCCTCCTCCTCAATAAATCAGAATGATTACATATTTATACATAAAATCCTCCCAGGAGAATGAGAAACTGAATCCCCAACTTGTGATCTATTTCAACCAATTGCTAATTTGTAAAACCAGCCGCAACAGTACATCTGAGAATTACATGTTTAGAGAACCAACTATATAGCTCAAACTGTAGCTTTGTTTGGCGACTTCCTTGCGAGTCAGGTAATTGAGGCCGTTGCGCACACAACCCATGTCCGATATTTTCGAGATTCTTCTCCATCTACCCGCAAATCGCGACGCCAATCAATGTGTTGTTATCTGGCATGCATTTTTGGTTGAGGTCATTTGATCGTGAGCTGGAGGTTTCCATGATGGACATGGGAATGAATTGAAATCACAAATCCACATAATTAATCATAAGATGAAACCATGTTGTGAAATATCCATGTGGACATGTGCTAGCATGCCAACTTTGGAAGCTTGAACCATGAGTGCTGCTACTGTTAATATGACAAATCACTCCATAAACCATCATCAGTAAAATTATGCATAATAGTATTCAATTCATCAAAAATAAAAGGAAAATAATCATGATTAACCACTAAAGCATCAATGAGATTAATATGGCATTTCTCGAGCAGTTACAGCAAATGGATGGAAAATGGAATGACCAATGGGTGATAATAGGAAGAAGATGGATGAAATAGGTGTCGATAAGTAATGAAAATAGGGACAAATCCATAACCCAACATCTCCCCCAAACTAAACTTGTTGCATGTCCTCATGCAACCCAATACCTGTGTAACATCCAGACTAGAGTACCTCATTCAATTGTTGCTTTCATTTTACCATGCATAATGACCAAAACCAATCTACTTGCCCACTATGATGCTAATGGAATATGATGCTTCTTCTCAAACAATACTTGAACCTCCTTCAAACAATGGTTATTGCATTTCTCATCAAAGGATAATCTTCAAAAAAAAATAGCCTTCAAATGATCTTAAGCAATTCTGATGGAGTTTCAGCAATTAGCGAAAAATTTAGTGAAAACTTTAGCAGAAAATTTGGGTGGTGTTGCAGCCATTTAGCGGAGGATTTAGTGGAAAAATTGGTGGTGTTGCAGCCATTTAGCGAAAAATTTAGCGATGTTGTAGCTACTTAGTAGAGGATTTAGCAGAAAATTTGGCAGAAATGGAGAATTTGGCGGAGTTGCAGCTGGTGTTTCAGCAACGTCCTGAGCTAATATCTCACAAAATACGATCTGGGTTTGCCTAAAATTTTGCAAGCGAGTTACTACAAGTCCAATGCATCTCCACACCAAAAATCAAATATACCCACATCACGGATTTCGACAAAAATACAAATTGGTTGTAGGTGATGATGGTCATTTTTTTCGCAATCCGTGAGGTATTTTTACCTGAAAATTAGTGAGTATCTTCCTCTTAACATAATGCTTCTTCTCCTCAAAGCTCAACTTCATCTGATGCATGGATATCGAGATATAGGCGAAATGGCTGTAGGTGATGATGGCCATTTTCTCAAAAATCGTGCATTGGATTGGGTTGAAACTTACCAGAGTTGTTCTTCATGATGTTATGCATTCCCTGTCCACAAATCATGAGAATCCAGTTTACCAATTGCAAGATATGTTCACTTCAATTTCTGCACTTTTGTAGACAAACATGAATAAATATGTGAGTTTGAATTTAAGTTGTCATTATTAGCCTGATATATGAGATTTCATGGAATACATCTTATTCTCCCCCAGACTGAGGATACATCATGTCCTCATGGTGTGATGAAACTCTTCAAAGCATGAAACAAGTTTTGATCTACACATCAATCCTCCCCCAAACTGAATCCTCAAAATGATGAACATGAAATGACATATGCAGGCATGAAAAAAAAAAAAAACTGAAGAGTGAATCCTAAAAATGATGTTCCATACACAGTTGTCTCTTAACTCAAATTTGATCACAATGTTATTCATAAAACCCCAAAAATTTCTTCCACTAATTTCATTTCATTTTTCTTTGTGACTTGAGGTGTATTGCTCAATATGTCCAAGTATGAACCAATGAGCCATAAAAATACCTCTGTTTGAGACCTTGATATATGGAAGTATGTGCTTGTTTCACAACAAAAGGCTCGAATTATGTTAAAGACTATGTGCCCAAATCTGAATATAAAGTGGAGATCAAGAGGTTGTTACAGGATTGTTGGAGTAAACTTTAGATCAGATCTTGAAAAATTGTTATAGAGCTATTATAACAGGCTGAAACCACTTCATTTGTGATCATCATGGTTGGTAAGAGACAAACCAAAGTGTACGACAAAATTTCCCATTCAACATTCTTCAAAGCAAGCTTTAATTTGATTCCCAATAAGACTCTGAACTCTTAGTTTTTGTATCCCGTGACTGGAATGTAATTATTAAATCAACAATTCACAACTTTAGCAAGGAAACTTCTTCAATTTGTTGAGAGAGCATACATTGAATCTGGAAAATGCAAGAGTTGTGGCAAACATAATGAGATTTTATATGACCAACAAGAATATGTGCATCAAAGTCCTCTGTTTATTTGATTTTCCAAGACATTTGGAAAATGAAAATCCATGAGAAGATCTTTCCAAATGAAAAATAGTGATGGAGGACTATGACATATACTCATATCCACGAAAATAAATCTCTGTCCTTACCACGCTTACCCCCATCATATTTAAATTTATATGAACTTATCATTCTAGATGAAGGTTGTTCTGAGCACATGTAAGTTTGGAGATCCAAAATGAGACCTTGAACCAAATGTTAGACACTTTCAAAACACTTCTCTTACCCATGCAATTCCTTGGATTTGAATTTTTCAATGTACAAGAGAGTGCTACCACAAATTGCTAAAAGAGGGCAATATTTTCCTTTAAGCACTATAGGTAGAAGAATGGAAATGCTGTAATATGCTCAGACCTCTATAAATGACTCTGCTCCATGCTTCTAAAAATACCATACTCAGAAATATATTGCCACCACATGTATATAGGCTCAAAATACATTCTCCTTCTCATTAATGATAGTGTAATAAATCTCAGCTTGATTTATATTCATAGCAGCCTTTCAAGATGTGAATAAAATCATACCTCTGCATGTATTCTATGTTGTATGGAAGCCTAGGCTTCTACAATATCTTCATGTGCTATAGGTTCTTGTGGATAGCCTATTCCTTTCTTCCAATAGTTTCCCTAGCATGTGTATCAACTACTTGATTTCTTCTTACTGTTGGTATTTATGTGGCAGTAGAGCATGTTTTCTTACCAACTTTCTTCTTTCAGTAATTTGTAGGCTCATGCATGTGTAGAGTGGAATGCTTCTTGGGTTGTTCTTTCTTGTGGATCAACAACAACATATCTTTTCTACCCGTTGTTGGTTCTTGTGTGGCAGCAGCAAGGCACCTCTTCATACTTGGATGTAGGAGGTGTAGGGAAGGACTTGATTTGGATGTGCATGAATTGGAATGATGAAGTGTTAGAATTGAGTGGGAAAGGATGGGAATGGATGGACAGAAAATGCTATAGAAAAAATGGAAAGGGATAATGCTTAATGGCTTTTCATGACATTTTCCTAAATCTTCAATAAATCAAAAACTCATGCTATTTCACCTCAAGTTTTACCTCAATGGAAGCCTTGGCTAACTACTGTTGAGAGATGTAGCTGGAAGATTAATCTTATGAAGGATGAATCTGATCCATGATGAGGAACTGTGCAAGCTGACTGAAACCAAATGCTGCCAACTGAATGAAAAGAATATTGCTGAACTGCTGGAACAATAAAAACATATAGTCTTCATCCAATATCCCCACTTATGTGCAAGTTAATCCATGTGACTGAATGTTCTTGGAGTCGAACATGGAGAAACTTCGTTGGATTACCAATCAATAATGAAAATTGTTAACCAACAAGAGACAACTCACCAGTGATGACAATGAGCTATCAATGTACGATAGTACAACCTACTAGGTACGAATGTATGTGTTGAAGTCGAGTCACCTGCAAGATCTGACAAACAAGAGACATTGATGTATTCCCTTGATCATCAGTGAGGAAATTTACCATTGATGCATGTAAATTCCAAGGTACTATACATAAATCAAGTCTCGTTTCCCAGATAGTGTGCTGAAGTCGATGGGACAAGACCATTGGAAGGTGGACCTTAATGAATTCCACATCATCCAAGATGAGTACGAAACAAATGATTGTGAAGAACTAGAGATGAAAGATTTTCTCCAACAAGTAGGCTTTATTGGTAAAATGAAAAGTGGGTAACTCAGCATGTAAGAGAGATGAGAGACATTATTCATGGGTTAGGTCTGAGTGGAGTGGATAGTATGGGAGTGATGAAATGGATCAGAAGATCATGCAAGTGATGGAATGGTGGAGGCAAAAAGGAAATGTATCCAGGCAATCATGGTGTTGGTAAATGAGCATGATGGACGAAAGGTCTTTTGGGAGGCTTCTTTAGTAGCAATTCATGTAGAAATGGAACTTGACTTATGGAACATTGGTATTCATATGGTTTTCATGTCAATCTCTCCATTTTTTTTATGTGCTCAATCCATTGCAAATTGAGAAAAAGTCATCAAGAGTCACTCGTGCATGCATTGACCTTCTTCTTCTAAGGACCTGCAAAAACCTAGCACTTGCCTGCAATAAAACATGAGATGATGGAAGAAGAGAGGTGATTGGTCTCTCTTCACCCAACACATATGAAAAACCAACAACAAGCAATTACTTATAAAAATAATCCAAATAAAAATGAGCGAAACAAATTCAATTTATACCTGTGGGAGAGCGATGGCCATCTAGACTCACCAACAATATTCCGACCATAAATTATTCGTTCCTTGTCTGATTTGAGTGATTAAAAATCCAAATGAAAGTAAATTCCTAGGTCTATGTCCATTAGAAATAGGTTTTAAAAATTCTATATGATGATATTCCAATTTCTTCAATAACAACCTGCATGATAAGGTGTTTTTCGAATTCTGGACTAGACCAACAGTCACGGTTTTAAGTATAACTTTTTCATTTGATAACGGATTGACGTGATTCCAATTGGAGATGAAATTCAATGCATGTAGGGATCTCCAATAGAAATAGTTTTTGAATCCAATAAGAGTGCATGAGTCAAACAGTCGAATGAACAGTCTAGGAAACTGAGTTTTAAAAATGTTGATTTGTGATAGGTAGTCGGTATTTTGGTCATACAATCTGCGTACGATATCGGAATTTAGTGATTCAAATTGATTTGTAAACTATATTAATAGGGGAATATACCATGAAACAGGTTTTCAAGATCTATCAAATAAGGCATAAAAAAAATGACTGTCCCGGCTCTGTTCCTAAGCTTCCTGCTTGACACCCCGTTAGTATTTTGACCATAAATGTTTCATTTGATGCCCAATATCAAAAAATCAAATTGTTTTGGAAACTATATTCAAAGGGATACTTAGGATGTAAATAGGTTTTAAAAATAATTCCATTTGTTCTCCCAAAAACAGACTGTCTCAACTATGTCTCAGTGAAAATTTCAAGCCAAAATGCCCCAAAAATCCAATAAATGAAATTTGGCTTCCAAAAAGTGACCGGAATAGATGTGAAGTGTTTTTGATGATATAAATTTAAATAGAACACACACCCATACCAAAAATTTCAAGCATTGAGTACCTATATTGACTTACACAATGTGTTGCAGTTGTAGCTGCAACTCTTAAAAACTAAACACATACCATGATGATCGCATAAGTTTCAAGCTTGAAGGGTTCCATAATCGTTTGGTTCATTTTATCATGGAGTTTTCATTCACCAATGCTTCCTTCCTCTTACCAACTTCCTGAAAAAGAGAGATTAGTAATATGGGTGGCTCTTACTGCACCATGTGTCCAAGAGTTCAAAACAAAATGATACTATCTATGAATCCTAGATCTAAGTGAAAAATTGAATGGGATCTTACCAATTTTATTTATTTTCAATGTCCTACACTACTTGGAAATAGAAAATTCTTTTCAAGTGTAGGAAAACTTCTAGTGGAGCCACTTTCGAAGAAATGGCTCAAGCATTCTCATACTCCCAACATAAAAATATAACTTTATGAATGCTAGGATATGAGAGATCAACTTCCCTTGAAATGATGGTGCCAAGAATTGGTGAAGTATGAAATGATGTTGAAGACCAATGACAGATTGAAACCAAGCTTCAATATAGTCCTTGTTCCCTTGATTTCTCATGGTTGTTACACCATGAAGCTTCTTAGTAAATTGATCTTCATGAATGCATAAGATATTCAGATCTAATGATGTGAAGGATTATTTTGGTTCCAATGTCTGTTCTTCATCAAATTTGTTGATCTCGTTAACTTGTTGATGATCATAAGAAACTTCACTTCCAAGTCTTGGATTTAAAACATGTTCATGCCTCGTATGGATTTGCTGCAACAGTGCAAAGTCTTTTTGTAGCGGTGTAGGTGAGGTAGAACATGAGGGAAATGTAGGAAAGTTTTGCAGTTCATCACTGTAAGCATACTATACTGCTTTATTATGGTTAGGGTGGAGGGTGGATTGGACAGGAAATTATGTTGGATACCAAGGAGTTTGATGAGAAGATAGATGTGGTTGATGTAGAGGATTGGTTTGTGAGGTTGATATTGAAGGACCAAGTTGTGTTGCAGCATGAGAGAGAGTGACCATGTGATCATAATATAGGCCATTCCAACCTTGTGGATAAGGTAGGTAAGAGTTAAATTGAGGCTGCAACAACTTCCATGGTGGAGGAGTATTCAATGATTGAGTATGAGAGTAAGGAAATAGAGAGATAGAGTTTTGAACCATACATGTAGGCCATGGTTTCCATGACTGTTGCAACAAGTTGGCTGCAAATCCCAGATCTCTTTGATATGTTTCTTTCATCCTTGGTAAGGAGGGATAATGATCCGTGGAATGATTCAAGTCACATATGCCACAAATTGTGAGACTATCTAAAGGACAATCTATTGCCAAATGTTTCTTCTGGCACCGAGGGAAAACTATTTCTTCAAACCTCATGCTTTTCCTTAACCAGCAAAACATCCAATTGTGAATTTAGTGAACCATTGGTATCAGCATTAGAATTTCAAATAAATTACTGATTTCAACTCCCATAACTCTTGTTCTTGTAGCAGATTTCAAAGATTGAAAATAAGGATTACGAGAATTCTTACCAGTCTTCAAGTTTCCTCTTGAATACCTTCTACATAACTCACAAATATCATCATATGCTAACTAAAATACATCACTTGTTCCCATCAGATTTAATATTTCTAAAGATTCAGCCTGGATTCCTTTAAGTAGGAGTGTTTTCAAGGTCTCTTTCCCCAGTTTCCTTTGTTTGGATCTTTGAAGATTGTATTGAAAGCGTTCCATGTAATCCTCCAAACTCTCTTCTGTAGCTTGTGTCATTTCAAAGATATCTTCATTGACCCTGCAATAATCTTGGTACCTTTTCAAGAATACATGTTTCATGTCGTCCCAAGTTTGTATACAATTCCCACCGAGGCTCATGAACCATCGGAGGGCTGTTCCTTTTAGAGTAAGGGGAAACACATTCAACTTCTGATCATTAGTACGATCATATCCTCTACAAAGTACTTCAAATTCAAACAAAAATACATCAGGGTCTTCATTTTCCAAACCATGAAAATTTGGTAGAACATGTGGGGGAATGCTTTTTGTGGATGTCACTCCTCCTGAATCTCTGATGGGAAACTCGAAGGTAACAACTTTCGCATATTTCTTACCTTCCATCTGTTCATTAGATTCTTCATGTGCTATCTTGAGGCTCCTCCTTCGAATGTTCCTGTCAACTTGTTAGTATCATGGGTGGTGCTTACAACACCACCAAGGGGAATGATAAGATCTACGATCCAAAAATTGAAAATTAAATGAAACTAAATGCAAAGAACGAAAAAGAAAAAAACGCATTCAAAGAAAATTCAATAATTTGAAAAATAATCATGCAACCTACATGCTCTACTTTAACAATGCATCTACAAAACAATGTCAAATATACTTTTGCACCATTGATAACTTCCCCGGCAACGACGCCAAAATGTTGGGAAGATTAATTGTCTAATTAATTAAACAACTGAAACTACTGGAACATAAATTATCAACCTAGGGAAGTCTTTTATTTCAAAGCTATCGTGCAAAATCTATGCAAGCACAATTTCTACCTGACACTGTTGATCTATTGGTATGAAATCAAAACTCATTATAAACTGGATCACACCTTCTTGAAAATAAATCAAACCTTAAACCTATTCATAAAACCAAACTGTAAATCTAACTTAAAACAAAATCAACTCTTTATGAAGCAAGATCTAATTGCATGAATCTTAAAGAAATGCTATGTTGGCCAACGATCTATCAAAAGAAATTAACATGAATAACAACAACTATAAATCTACCAATGAAAGAAAGCATGAACTAAACGATAAACAAATCTACACAACTACAATCAACACTATCAGCATCCGCTCAGGGAAAAGGGCCCTTCCTCCATTGAGCATAGTTGTATCTCCACAATGAAAGTCTACAACTCCATAATTACGAAACTGCCAACATGTATTATCAGAATGAAATCATTACAATAGAGTCTGGATCAAATCCTACAGCATAACATTGCTTTCTCTCTTCCTCCTCCTCAATACATCAGAATGATTACATATTTATACATAAAATCCTCTCAGGAGAATGAGAAACTGAATCCCCAACTTGTGATCTATTTCAACCAATTGCTAATTTGTAAAACCGGTCGCAACAGTAAATCTGAGAATTATATGTTTAGAGAACCAGCTATATAGCTCAAACCGTAGCTTTGTTTGGCTACTTCCTCACGAGTGAAGTAATTGAGGCCATTGTGCACAAAACCCATGTCCCAGATTTTCGAGATTTGTCTCCACCTTCCCACAAATCACGACGTCAATAAATGTGTTGTTATCTGGCATGCATTTTTTGTTGAGGCGGTTTGATCATGAGCTGGAGGTTTCCATGTTGGACATGGGAACGAATTGAAATCACAAATCCACATAATTAATCATAAGATGAAACCATGTTGTGAAATATCCATGTGGATGTGTGCTAGCATGCCAACTTTGGAAGCTTGAACCATGAGTGCTATTGTTGTTGATATGACAAATCACTCCATAAACCATCATCAGTAAAATTATGCATAACAGTATTCAATTCATCAAAAGTAAAGGAAAATAATCATGATTAACCACTGAAGCATCAATGAGATTAACATGGCATTTCTCGAGCAGTTACAACAAATGGATGGAAAATGGAATGATCAATGGGTGATAATAGGAAGAAGATGGATGAAATAGCTGTCGATAAGTAATGAAAATAGGGACAAATCTGT
Source organism: Larix kaempferi (assembly GCA_027924585.1). Classification (NCBI taxonomy): domain Eukaryota; kingdom Viridiplantae; phylum Streptophyta; class Pinopsida; order Pinales; family Pinaceae; genus Larix; species Larix kaempferi. Next base: position 3,945,283 of record BSBM01000012.1, on the reverse strand, counting down.
GACCCAACACTTTTCCCGGTGTTTAGGAAAATCATGTAAAGGTGCAGTTAAATTAAGTGCCCCTCTGGCTCTCCATGCAGGCACAGCCATAACTTATGGTGGTTGAGGTGGTGGCTTTGGTGGAGGGTGAGGATCTTCTTGAGTCGGAGGAGTATCGGGTCTTCACCGATCAAGGGGATCTGTGATTTCTTGCAAAGAAATATCCAATAATTCTTCCAAACTTTCCACGAGTACCGAGTCCCTAGTGTATTGTAGTTCACTCCTATAGGTTCGCCTTCTAGGTAACAAAGGAGTTACGTTTAACCCCCCAAGCCTCCTAACATAAGAATGGGTGTGTCTTCTGAAGTGATTTACTTCTTCAAAAGGGACAACGTATAATGGTTCTTGATGTTCACCTTGAGGATTGGGATCTTCTTGATCTTGTGATTCCAGAAAGAAATCTTCTGGAATAGCTGTTTCACGTGGGTCTTTAGAGGAATTTCTTCTAAGAAAAAGGTTTCCTCTGTGAGCCATGCACTAGAGGCCCTCCTTCTAGCGCCAAAACCTATTGAGGCCTCGAAATTTGTAGCACCGACAGTTAGGGATTCTCCGCGGTAAGCAATCCCAATTAGATAGCTCACCATTTGGTGTAGGGAATCCATCTAGTTAACGGTCCGACTACCGTATGTGACTTAAAGATTTGCTTTCACCGGTTGCGAACTGATCCATCGTTTACGTATTTTATATTGAAAGATAATATGCAAGTGCCCTATCTAAATGCATGTAATCTAATCAAAATAAATTTGAACCATCTAATCTAATCTAATCTGTCCCTACAGAGAGCAAATCTGAAATATGAGTAACACACTAGAAATGTACCTAAGAATCTCACAGATAGTTGTTTCAATATTATAAGCACATTTACAGCAGAACATAAAAGATATCAAAGATAGCTCTAATGTATATAAAACATTCCATTACTCATTTAACACATAAATGTTTGCACCGAAAATAAGAGCATTCACAACCAAGAATTAATTCAAAATAGTTTAGGAACAATCTCACAATATGCATATGAATGGTGAAGAAGTAATTCCACAAGCATTCCACATATCCCAAGCAAAATCAGTGTGCTAGCTATCCCAGGTAAAATAGATCCTTCTTTATTAATGCAAAAAAGTAATTCTCGTAGAAAACAGTCAAGCCCTTTCACCTACCAAAAGTCCTTTCCTTCTATTCTATTCTTCTATTTATAACTCTACAAAATTGTCTCTAGTGCCTCTTCACATACCCTAACCCTAGGGAATCTCAAAAAGTTTGTCTTCTAGTTCCTATATAATACAAAATTAGTTTCCAACTATTTTTTAATGATTATACAATAAAAAAACAAAATCAGCTTCCAGCTGTCTTTTCCACCTCGGCTATATAACTGGTCCACATGCCAGTCTCTCTTATAATAATGTTGCTTCGTACAGGGGTCATCATCTTTAGATATATTTCATGCTTAGGCAATTCCGCTTCAATAACTTTTACTCCTGCCAATGTTGTCTGGGAGATGTCCTTTAGAAAGTAGGCATGGATGGAAGCTTTCCCGCTGAACCGATGGAGATCTTCTACTGTTAGGACATCTATCTTCCATATGTAGTCTAACTCTGTGCTCAGCTTGCTCTGCAGCCCTAATAGGCATTGGTCTCTGACAGGGAAATCTTCTATGGTCTGAGGTATAACCATCTGGCACTTCTCGTGGGTTTCACGAATTTTTAGGTAGAAGTTAGTACACCTCCCCATGGTTTTCTGGATTCCCACATTTACTTTAACACCCCAGCTCCTACATAATTCAATGATACCCTAATCTAGCTGGGAATCCAACATGGCCTTTAGAGGTAGGTTCCCAGGGAAACCTGATTTCCCTTCTCCCCATTCAATTTGTTTCCTAATGTCTTCCATGATGCGCGCATACTTCCTCCTGAGCCTCAGGGCTTCGGCATTGATTTATTTCATTCTTTAAATCATCACCTTCATCTTGCACACTTCTTCTGTAATGATTTCTTGTGAATGGTGAATTTTTTTTAGTGTGTCACATGCTTGCTCATGGAAGGGAGTTAAGTCTTGTTTTTTCTCGTCTGCAACTCTTAGTTGCCACACTAGAAACTCCTTTCCTTCTACCAACCTTTCAAACTGATACTTGTAGTGCTCAATCTGTTGCCTACTGTTAGCATTTTTCTCTTCCAACTCTTTGATGTGAGCTTCTAATTCTTTTTTCTCACCTTCTGTGATTACTAATTGCACATTCAATGCATCTCTTTCAGCTTCAAACTTTTGGTTATCTTTTGCTATCCTTTCCTGTTCGGATGGGAGCGAGCTATGCTTCATTTTTAGCTCCAAACTTTGTTGTACCTCCTTCATCAAATTTTCTTTTACCTTGAAGAGCTTTTCCTTCCCCTTTTTCACGTCTAATATCAGCTAGTTGACATTGTCAGCACTTGCATGTGCTATAGCTACATTGGTTGCTGCTGCAAATTGAGGGTCCTTGTTAGTTCCTTCGAAAATCGGGATTTATGTTCTTGTGACGACATATTGGTAGGTTGGACATTTCATTCTCTTTTTCTAACTTCCTCATGATAGCCTTCTTTTTCGAGTCGAAAAATATTGAATCCAATTTTTCCATTGTGTGCTGCTTTGAAGGGGTGAATGGGGTGAGAGCGAGTTCTTAGGGTGGGACATGTCCTTCAGTGATCACCTCTGGCAGGTTTTTTTTTATACATCTATGTCATATCCTGTGTGCTTGGGATTCCTTGTTCCGTAGCTTCCTTGGAATTTTCTTCTTCTCTCTCCATTTCCCGTAACCTTTCACCCTCTTCTCTTCTTATTCTTTTGGCTTCATCCTTCTAAAGCCTATCTTCTTCTTCCTTTTGTATCTTCTCAGCTAGCTCCTTTTGAAGCCTTTCAGTTTCCTCTTTTTGGAGCCTCTCTGCCTCTTCCCTTTTCTTCTTTTCAGTTTCCTCTAACTGCATAGCCACTGCATCTTGGCGTTGCTTCTCTTCTTCCTCCTTTTGCTTTAACCCAACTCCTTTTGCAATTTTGGAACTAGGACCAACTCCGCTTTTGTGGTGGTAGTGCTTGCCTAACTCGGTCATGTTCTTCGCGCTTCGAAATAATTCTACCTTTAGGGTCATGCCTTCTAAAAGCACAGTGGGCAGCAATTTTACCTTCGGGATCATGGCTTCTAAGTCTTGAGCGAAATATACACCATCTTTTTCCTTGGGGAGATGGTATACTCCAATAGTAAATGACATTGGTGGGTAAGCATCCTTCTTCTTGTCATGGAGCACCCTACTAAATCTGTCGATGAAGAGTTGCCTCACGTCTTCTTTATGCACGACGTAGTCAGTGGCATACCGGGGCAATAGAGACAGGGGTCAACTTCCTCCACTCATTCTAATATATGTCCCCTCGGAGGAGAAGTAATAATATTCAAATGCTTTTATGACCGGCATAACATTCTATGATAGAATATTTGGTTCTTCTTGGAAAATTAGCTAACACAGTGGCATAATGAACTTTTCAAAAATACGGGTGTAATGGATTGCATACTTGTGGGCCCAGGTTATTTGGTAGTCCACAAAGAGGGGAGTCTCCTTGCAGTTCCATACATATCCCAAGTTAGGGAAAGGGTGTTTGATGAATAAGCAGTCCACCAGATAAGAGGACATAAATCAATCAGCTTTCTTTTGTGTTAATTCCCCTTGTGATGTAGCTATATGTGAGGACATGCTATCCGAGATGTTATCTGCCCAGTTGAATACTGTACCATGTGTGGGCACATGGAACATCACTGGACTTCTTGATATTCTAGTAAGCCATTAGCTCTTCTATGGATGCTTCGGGGAAGTTTTGGTCTCTTATAGCCCTGTATAATTCACCCCATTGAAACTCTGGGGCAGCTCCTGCCACAACTTTTGTGTCTCCGAACATTGTTTCGAGTGAGGTGTCCAAAAGGATTTCTACGTCTGAGTCTGACTCGGCTATCTTAATTTTATTTCTGGCAGACCGCCTGTGCATATCAAACCTGTAACGATACCGAAAGAACAAATAAGGAATCCTAATGAACAATACAGTATCTAAATAAGTAAAACAAAAGTTGAGATGACACAAGTGTTAATTTCCTTTTCCAAGACTGCTTATTAAGGTTGAAATCAATGAAGAAAAATCATTTATATAATTTATTTCCATTGTATGAATATTTAGTATGGAAAATGCAGTGTCTCAATGTTCAATGAAATTTCAGAATGCAAAAACCTTTGTTTTTTACAAAATGAAGGCTCTAGGGTGACAGATGCATTTAACCTTTTGCTTTAATGAAAGAACAGTTATGGGGAGGCAAAAAACCAACTATAGAAAAAGAAACTGCCATGCAAAACTGGAAAAAAAAAAAAAAAAACTCATGCTTGTCAAAAAGAGTCTGTTCAAAATTAATCAAATTTGTGCTTGTACGTAAAGTGAGAAACAGAGTGAAAGTAGCATGGCCTTCGACTAGAGGTGATTTCTATGTGGAAACCTTGCTCAGAAGATGAATCCTCCTCCGCCTAAAAGCGACCCGATGTGCACAATGATTTAAGACCACCATATGGTGATATGGCTCGAGAAACCTGTGTGAGTTAGGAGACTAGGCCGGGACGGACAACAACGTGGTTGTTAGGGTTTTAAGGCCCTGGTGAGGCTGAGTGACAGAAGGTTTGCAAAGTTGAAGCTGGTCGAAAACCAAGCTCAGGACAAAACATTTTTTGTGTGGGTGTGGGTTTCCAAACTTTGATAAACTCTGCGACAGCTGACTTTGATAGACCCGACTGAACAAAGAAGCTCACAACGACAGGGAAAATGGGTTTGAAGGAAAATGCGGGTAAAACTAGCCGGGTCGCAATTGCCTTTGAAGTCATGAAAGGTGAGGGGAGTCTGGGCTTAAGACTTAACCCCTAAACCTCCACAAGCAGTTTAAAAAGAACCCAAAAATGTTAAACTAAAACCCCGTGCAGACAAAAACAAATGGAAACGTGCTTGAGAGCCTACCTATCAACAACCAAAGGGTCTCGCTAGAAAAACAACCTGTTGGTTGACGTCTTCCTGGTGTCTTCTGATTGGTGGGAGATCCAAAGGTGCTCCAAATGGTGTTTCAAGCTTTGCAAATGGTGGTTAAACCACAAAAATCCCCTCGTCATATATATAAACTCCTAAGCACTTAAACCGCACAGGGTTCGGAGAGGTTAGTGATAAATCCGCACAGTTTTTGGGTAGGTGAACAATAAGTGTGCACTGGCTTTATTAAATGTCCACACCCATCCACTTACGAATTTTCCACAATAAACTACGCCGATGGAGAAAACGGTATGAGCACAGCAAGGCGATCAGTGATATAAACTTAGCAGTTGCGCAACGGTCGATGAGATAAGTGTTAAAAGCTGCGACCAGTCGGCGAGAAAAGGCTCAAGGAAAAGCAATTGGTCAAAAAAAAATAAGACAGCAAACGGAGCAACAGTCGGAAAAGATAAGCCAAAGATCGACGCAATGGTCGGCGAGATAAGGTTCAAGGGAAAGCGACCGGTTGGCGAAAAGCGAAAGGTTGCAACAAAAGGTGCGATCGGTTGTCTAAAAATAAGCCAGCAATCTGTGCAATGGTCGGCAAAGATAAGCCAACGATCAGCACAATCGTCAGTGAAAATAAGCCACAAAACGACGTGATGGTCGGAAAAAGTGAGCTAAAAGATAGAACAATGGTTGGAAAAATTAAGCCAAGGGACTACGATGTTAGGATATCTCATCATTCAGTATGTACTTTTGCATGCATGAATGCATTTTGCATGCATCCATCCACATTCTTCCCAGTCATCAGTTTGGTACCTCCAGCACCTAGTCCCTAGTCTCCCATCACTTGTGAGCTACTTTCCACTCAGATTTAGCCCTCCTAGCCAGTCATGCACCCACTTCTCACCTTCCACTGTAGAAGGGTGCCTTTCTCACCTACCAGTCCAGTTCACTTCAGTTAGCCACCAATCTTTCCTTGATTTGAGGCTAGACTGACTCCTCACTGCTGTTATCACTCTGATTGACCTCCGATGAGACATGACTACCTATTCTTAGTGCAGTTAACTCCTCATGCGCCCTCCACTAAGCCTCCATCCATACATTAGTGCCACTTACCTTCAATTAGACTTATTACACTTAGTTAGACTCAGTTAGACTCAGTTTGACACCTGTTTGATAGTGACTTGTGCATTGATGACCACCACTAATTGATGATGAGGAATCCTAGTTGGAGCCAACCTATGCCATGTAGTATATTCGAATGACCTCTTTGGATAATTCGAATTGCTCACTCATTGTGACAGTATTGTATTGTAATTCTACCATTCTGGATTATAGAGCACTGATGCATCTCTCTTGCACAGTTTTTACTCCAAATTGTTTTACATCTTTGTGATTGATATTCTTGTTCAATAGATCTGCTGTGACAAATTTTACATGGTATCAGAGCCATTGCAGGGACAAGATCTCTCTTCTACAGGTGTTCTACATGATGATTTGAGTGAATTTGCTCAAAATTACTGAAGTTTTGGCATGAAATATCTCATGTGCATTCACTCATGTGCATGCAAAGCATAAAATACACTCCAATCCACTCCAGAAGCTCGATTTTTCCACATAATTCATGGATTTGATACATTGGATCCATTCAAGCTTGCTTGTTCTCCAATCCCAGGTGTGATGCAACTCTAAAAGGGTGGATTTTTCGACCTTACCATTCTTGTTTTGATTGTGATTTGTAGGATAATCTTCTACATCAAGTGCATTCGCTACCTTGTGATTTGCAGGTTCTCCTTCATCAATTGCACTTGTTTTCAGTGATGGATTCCACTTCTTCAAAGCCTATGCTAACTCCTTTCAATTATTTTGATTGGAAAGATGACATGGAGATAATATTGTGCTCAAGAGGGTTCTATAGAGTCACCATGGGCCTTGAATTGGAGCCAAACACTCTCATTGAAAAGTCAAAATACTTCAATAAGCTTGATGAAGCTTATGGTCTTCTTTGCCTCTCCATCTCCAAAGATCTTCATTCCATCTCAGCGGATTGAAGTCTCCAAAAGCAATATGGGAGCAACTTGACAAACTTTTTGGCAAGCAGGACGAGATTAGAGCCTTTCAATTGGAAAATGAATTGATTGCTCTTAGTCCTGAGAATTTTGAGACCATCAATGAGTTTTTCACAAGATTCAATCACTTAGCATTACAGTTGAAGAATAGTGGTGTTGTGAAATAGGATAAGCAATTGATCCTCTCCATTCTCACAAAGCTTGGGAAAGATTACTCAGTATTTGTCTCTACTTTCAATTCCAGTCAGCTAACTACCCCGAATTGGAAGATGCCTACCTTGAATGCCTTCATTGAATCTGTTACCAAAGAGCATGACAAGTTGATTCAAATGGGGTCCATAAACTCCAAATATTCAGCCCTATTTGTTCAAGGATCCAAGATATCAAATGGCAAAGGAAAGCAAAAGCAAGAGAATCCCAAATTCGAACCTAAAAAGCAAAGAGAGAAAGGCAAGCAATCGGATGCACCATCCGGTTCAAGGAACAAGAAGAAGGGTAAAGAGGGTAAAGAAAAATATAAGTGTTCATATTGCAACCGTGGCTTTCATCCTAAAATTTCATGCATGAAGAAAACAATAGATCAAATGTCCCTCCTTTTGGAAAAGAATAACATATGTCTTCTCGACGGTGCATGGAAGAAGGATAGAAATGATGATCATGAAAGAGGTCAAGCACTCATGGCAACTGTTTCGAAACCCACCACTCTACTCATAGATTTCGGTGCCTCGAATCATATGGCTGCAAATATTGACTCTTTTTCTTCATTTGATCCAAACAGCTCCATCTCCATCCATTTGGGAGATGACTCAAAAATTTCTTCAAAGGGTAAAGGTACCATCCATTGTTGATGTATATGTAACTTCGGAATGTATTTCACATATATGTATATTGTATTCCTATAGAGATGGTATTATTCCTCTATAAGGAAGTGTCGTCATTTATATTGTAAGTGTCGTAACTTATACTTGATGGGTTATTAGACCACCTTGTTTGGGGTCGGCCCTGTATAAGTCATGTGGGTCAAAGGGTTATTAGACCACCCTATTGGGGGTCGGCCATGTGGGTCAAAGGGTTATTAGACCACCCTATTGGGGTTCGGCCCACTCAGCATTATGTTATGTGGTAAATTTCGAGCCTACATGAGTTAGGTAAAAAGGCAAGTCAAGTCAAGTATAAATAGAGTGCGGGAGGCACTCTATTTACTCACTCACTTCTCACACATGCACTCAAGGAGGAGTGGCGCACTTATGGAGGAGGAGGATCTACTGCTAGGTTATGGCTATCTCTCTTGGTTGGTTGTATCATTGCTCTATCTATCTCTGAGGAAGTTATTGGGGTTTTTCACCTTTATGGTTTTCCCCAAGTAAATCTTTGTGTCTCTTGTGTGCTTGCATTATTGTCTCCATGATTGATATGCTGTAGATATGCTGTACATGTTGTTCTCTCAGTTAAGATCCTAGATCATATTGAAGTAAATTCAGAAAATTTAACATCGAATCAGAGCTAGCCTGAAAGAAGGCATGATATGGCATGTATGACACTTGTTGCACTTATGATGCTAGGGCTTGATATAGAAAAAACCAGTCATCGTAGCACTTTCGCTATAAATCCGTTTTGGCGAAGTTTTCGGATCTGAAATTGTTACAGGATGAAGCTAAGATCTCCAGGTACCTTGTGTCCAAAGGAAAACCTCTAATTCGTTGTACTTTGTGATTTATGATCTGTACAATATAGGGTTTCGGCCTCTTCCAGATCTGAGTCAAAATCAGGTGACCTTGGGAAAAAGGTCATATCTTGGGCTAGGAAGCTCCAAATGAAATTTAGTAAAAAGTGACAGGTATTACACAGTCTGTACTATCTCATAAAACGTTTTCAGAGGGCGAAGTTGAACTAGTGACACGTGGCATGCCGTACAAGTTCACTCTCCTGTATTATCCCATAAACAGGTCACGTTGCGACATTTGACATAAATCTCTCTCAGAGAGTCCAATTGAGGTCAGACCTATCAAGATGGAAAGGTAACAGGCCGAGATATCTCAGAAAACGTTTTTAGAGGCCGAAGTTAAAACAGTGACACGTGGCACACCGTACAAGTTCGCTCTCCTGTTTTATCCCAAAACAGGTCACGTTGCGACATTTGGCATAACTCTCTCTCAGAGAATCCAATTGAGGTCAGACCTGTTAGGATGGAAAGATAACAGGTCAGGCTATCTCAGGAAACTTTTTCAGACCCTGTGGATCAAAAATTTTAGAGTTACACCAGAAACAATCAGGTACATATTTCTGTCAAAACAGAATTATTTTTTGGTACCTTCATTCATGGCTTCCGGAATTTAGGGCTTTGGAGAAAGTTGGAATTTTTGTAATCGGAGACCACGGCTGGATGCTACTCATCAAAATAGAAATTTAGAGACCAAGATCAGAATTTTTGGTTGGGCAGAAGGCCGTGCTTGATTAGACCCTAGTTCGGGACTTTGATCAGAAAAGTGGAAAATTAGGGCTTCTGTAAAAATGGGAATTTTTGAAATCTGTGACCACGGCTGGAAGCTCCTCGGAAAAATAGAAGCTTAGAGCTTTGGATCAAACATTTTGATTGGGAAGAAGAGTGGGCTTCATCAAACCCCAGTTCAGGGTCACGTCCAGTGAATCCAGAAGTTTCAAAAGCAAAATTGAGGAGTGAAACTTTGCAGTTTTCAAATTCTGAATATACCAACTTGATCAGCTCATCAAGGCACATATTTCTATCATGTCAGAAGTTTGAAATTCAAAGTTTGAATTTTTAGGGTTTCTCTGACAAACCCATATCCAGCTCCAGGTCCAGTTCTTGCAAATCAAGTGGATTGGGTTAATCCTAGAAGAAGATGGATTGATCATATGCATGAGTGAAGAAGTTCCTGTTTCAGAGGGAGATGAGGCTAAGGCCTTACATAAGAAGATTACAAGCGATCTCGACAGGTATGACTCATCGAGGTATGTTTCGATATTTGTCCATGATTAAGTTTATGGTATGTTTGTCTTCATGTTAGTATGGTTAGTACAATTTTGATTTTAGATTTGTCGTATCACCTTAACAAAATTATGAATGCATGATAGAAGATATTCATTGGTTAGGGTGTTGACACTTATGATTGTACTAATGCATTATGGTGTTGTATGAGGTTTATGTTGTCTACTAACATGAAAGGTACACCAAGAAAGACAAATCATGTTCTGGTCCAAGAACATATGATCATGATAACATGAGGACAAAGATTCATCCATTGTCATGGATCTCATAGAAGATCCATTTACGAGGTATGTATAACTTGGTTTTGTAATAGTTAACCTATGAGATATACAGATTACTAGCACAAGTCATTGAAGAAGAACAAGAAGACATCATGTGAGTATGTTAGACATAAATAGCTAGAATGCTAATCCAGGTATGTTTTTCCTATATCAAGATAGAATCCTACCTTGTGTTAGGATCTTATACTGTTGTTGATAATGATTATTCATGAAGTCATAGGTTTGAATAATCATGATTGTATGCATATTATGTTTCTTACCATAATTGATGATATGACTAACCAGAAGAATCATGATGGTATAGGTTTGAATAATCACAGGTTTTATGCATTTTATATCTCTTATCTTGATTGATGATTCAACTAACCTGAAGAGTCATAGGTTTGAGTAATTACAGGTTTAGACATGTTATGTTTCTTATGATTTGACTAACCTTAAGAATCCTACATAAACCTTGAATGCTAATTCTTATTATTTTATGTTTGAAATGATCATGACTATATATGCTTGAGATTATTGTGTTTTAATAGTATACTAATGAATGTATGATTTTATATGAGATCACAAGGATAACACAATCATGATACTAATAAGCATGCATAGGGACCAAGGATGAATGTAAGTTCAAGGACAGGTAATCCAAGAAGCAAAGATCAAGAGGGAGCACACTCCAGTTGTTCCTGCAAGAAAGCAAAGGAACACACTTCAGTAGTTTCTGCAAGGATGCAGATATTCACAGGGAGTTGACCATCTTTCCACAATAGAAAGGTGTAGAAGAAGCTACTTCAGATTATGACTCTAGCAGCTCCTGTGAGGAAGCAAAGACTCAGAGGGAGTCCACCCAACGAACAAACAAAGATAAGTATTTTAATTTCTTGCATATTTGTTTGTTTAAATAAAATTGTTCAATGATGTATATGCTCATGTTCCTAGACTTAGGATATGTATTGTGCATATTAGAATAGTTGCATTGATGAACAGTATACTACTAATATACATGGGTAAGTGGCCTATGGCACTGTACAACATTCCATTGCTACTTATCTAGAATGAAACCTCTTTGCTGACATGTTTGGAGTTGTGCACACTCTTAACAATGTTCTGGTAGAGATTGGAAGGCATCTAGAAAGTTATGGGATATGGATAAATGTTGTATTGAAGCATTGGCTAAAATAATTGCATGACTGTATGACATATTTCTTTATGTGTAAGAATTTGTTCTGAAAACTATGAGATGTTTCTAATCATGCAATTTAACTTGTTTTGTAGGAAAGACCGTATATCTTCACCTACAAAAGGACTACAACATTTGTTCCAGCAACAAAGATATCTATTGAAGATATTGAAGTTCCCAGGATCTGGGATGAAGAAATGGAATGCCATGATCCGTCGATCATGAAGAATGATGTTTGGGATGTAATCCCAAGACCTGAAGGGAAGTTTGTTATGACTTCCATATAGATCTATCAAGATAAAGCATGTTGTAGATGGCAACATAGAGAAATATGAAAGTGATGAAATAGAAGATACACTAGATGGATTTCAAGACAGCTTTCTTGAATAGTTGTATGTGAAAGACCTGTTTGTAACAAGAGATGATAGATTGATTGCCGACACACAGCGGAAGCTTGCTGCTGAGTTCGATTTGAAGAACTTGGGGATGATTGTAAAATCTCAAGCACAGTTGAATCTAGCTACTGTGGATTCCTCACTGGTGAAAGATTGCACAACATTTGCAAGAATTAGCATAAAAAATTTAAATGAATGAAGAACAATACACAAGAATTGGTGAATAATGTCAATATTATTAACTGTCCAACCTTAACAAAGGTTAAGAACACCCATATATACAAATCTGGAAGAATTCGAATCCATCTGGAGTGTTCACACTAATCTAGCTTAGAAAAAGCTCAAACCCCCCTAGGTTGACCAAAATATCCCAAACCATCCCAAACTGGTTCGAATCTGCAGTGTGAATGCTGGGAATGACTGGACAGGCCCATGTGACCTCACACATGTGAAGAAACTGGTTGGTTAGAGGTTTGGAGTCTAAAATTGGTCAAAAATGTGACAAAACAAGGCAAGATTGTCCACAAAGAGAGCAAATGCGCCCTAGGTAGAAGAGAAGCATGCTGAGTGCATTAAATGACCTGAGGAGGGCGCTCTAGGCATGCTGAGTGCATTAATTGCCCTGGGGAGCGCTCCACATAGCTGGTTTGACTCAGCACTTGTTCACATTTGCCATCTAGTTCATGATAATTGACCATTTAGTAGCTAATCAACTTAGGGATGTAATCATTAATCACTTGGGCTAATTAATCATCATTAATAAATGATTAATGTACATAGGTGAAAAAATGTTCTAACACCCCCCCTTAAGCTAGACTTAGTGAAATATCAAAAATTAAGGCCTTGGCAACTAGGCTCAAGTCACCTTTTACATCATGAAAATCTATTTGTCCATGTAACCAAGGTAAGGAGGAAAACCACATGGGAAATAAAACCTCCCCTCTAAAATGGACATGTGGCATATATCAAAATACACCAATCATCACCATGCATCACTCACCCCAAGCAAAGATCTAAGGTGAGTGAAGGTCTTCTCGGTAAAACACTTGGTGAAGATATCAGCAGTTTGCTCACTGGATGGGCAATACTGCAATGCTATGATCCGGTCATGCACCAAACCCCGAATGTAATGCATGTGTATCTCTATGTGCTTGGTCCTCTGTCTCTGTACTGGATCGGTAGAAATCTTGATTGTACTTTGATTATCACACCAAAGAATAGTGGGTGAATCAAAGACAATCCCGAACTCTGCAAGAATACCTTGCAACCAAACACATTGTGTGGCTGCATTGACTGCTCCCCTGTACTCGGCCTCAGCTGAAGATAAGGAAATAGTGCTCTGTTTCTTGCTTGACCAGCATATAGGTCCATGTGCAAGCATAAAAACATAACCGGAAGTTGACTTCCGATCAATACAATCACCGGCCCAATCAGAATCTGTAAATCCTACTAGTTCAAGGGATGAACCAGCAGCATAATGGATACCAAAAGACTTAGTACCCTGAACATAATGAAGGATCCTCTTGGCTGCCTTCCAATGGATCTCATGAGGCTCTTGCATGTGCCTTGCAACAGCCCCAACAGCATAAGACAAATCTGGTCGAGAGTGTGTAAGATACAACAAACTCCCAACTAGTTGTCTATACAACGAACTGTCAACTAGTGGTGAAGAACCCCATTCTGTAAGCTTAACTCCTGAAAGAAATGGAAATTTTGCAGACTTACATTCAGCCATCTTAAATTTCTGCAGCAAATCTGAAGCATACCTTGACTGACATACAGAAATTCCATTCACAGATTGATCAATCTCCAAACCCAGAAATTGTTTTAGCAATCCTTGATCGGTCATGGAGAATGCACTGTGCAATGCTCTCTTAACTGAGTCAAGTTCTTTGGTGCAGCTACCAGTGATCAAAAGATCATCAACATACAGTACAATAATCAATATCAGATCACTAACATGCTGCATATACACATTTGGATCAGACTTACACCTCTCAAACCCCAAAGATAGCAGAAAATTGTCCATTTTTGCATACCATGCTCTAGGAGCTTGCTTGAGCCCGTAGAGTGATTTGTTCAACCTGCAAACAAGTGTATGATCAGAAATAAAACCTTCAGGCTGCTGCATATAAATCTCCTCATTCAGATCCCCATGAAGAAAGGCACTTTTTACATCCATGTGATGAATCTCCCAGCGCTTGGAAGCCCCAATGGCCAAAACTAGTCTTATGGAGTCCATCTTTGCCACCGGTGCAAATGTTTCTGTATAGTCCACTCCTTGGACCTGAGAGTAACCCTTAGCCACCAACCTGGCCTTATACTTCATATCAGAGCAATCAGATCCAATTTTGGTTCTATAAATCCACTTGCATTGCACTAGTTTCCTCTTGGGAGGAAGAGGGACCAAATCCCAAGTTTTGTTCTCATGGAGTGAGTTCATCTCCTCTTGCATGGCTGATTGCCACCTTGGGTCTGTACATGCTTCTGAATATGACATTGGATCAGATCCAACCATCAAATAACAGGCCTCACTCAGATCAGAATTATTATATGCAAAGGAATTGTGAAATTGAGATCTAGTTTTCCTAGCATCTCGGGGATCTCCCACTAGCTCTCCGGCACTTTGAATTGTTTTCTCTACCCACTTGGGCCTTGAGGGAGGGATATGTTCAGAATCCATATCAACATCATCTTCAGCAATATCAGAATCAGAAATATCAGAGAATGAATCACTACTTACTTCATCATCAAGACGAGGGAATGAGCATTCCCCATCACCTTGTTCACTAGCTTGCAAAAATTCTTCCTCTTCAAATTTGACACTTCTTTCAATGAAAGTTTTGTGAGTGGATGGATCAAAGAGCTTGTAGCCCTTGGAATCCTCTGCATACCCAACCATGATTGACTCCTTGCTTTGGGGCTGCAATGCCTTTCTCTTCTCCGGTGGAATTCTGGCCCAAGCCCTTGAGCCAAAAATTCTGAAATGTGAGACATTTGGCTTGTGGCCCATCCAAGCTTCAAATGGAGTGATTCCTTGCAATGCTTTGTGTGGTGCCCTGTTCTGAACATATGCTGCACAATTCATAGCTTCAGCCCATAATTTAGGAGACAAATCCCTTGCTTGCAACATGCAAGTTGCCATCTCTTTCAGTGCTCTATTTTTGCGCTCTGCAACACCATTTTGCTGAGGTGTGTAGGGCACTGAGTGTTGCATCTGAATGCCATGCTCTTGACAGAGCTGCTGCAAATTGTTGTTGACATACTCTCTACCATTATCAGTCCTCAAAATCTTCATGGCCTTCCCACTGAAGTTCTCAACCATGCTCTTAAAAATCTTGAAACAATCAAAGACTTCAGATTTTTGCTTAAGGAAAAATAACCAGCAGTACCTTGAGTAGTCATCGATGAAGGTGAGCACATATTTGCTGCAGCCATAGGAGGGTGTGGGGAGTGGTCCTATGAGATCAGAATGTACTATCCCAAGAGGTTGATCAGCCCTCCTAGCCTTCCCTTTGTCATACTTCCTTTCAGGATGTTTCCCAATCATGCAACCCTTGCATGTTCCACTCGAAAATCTGATTTGGGGCAGCCCTTCTACCATATTTTCTTTGCTTAAAACTTGAAGATATATGTAGTTTAGGTGCCCATACCTTTGATGCCATAGCTTGCTGGTCTCATTCCCATGTGACAGCAGCACACTTGGTGAAGAAAATTCGAGGAAGTGGGAGAACATGTACATCTTCATGTCATGGTCTGCAACACCCTTTGCAACAATTTTCCCGGTGGAAACTTCTGATATCTCCACTTCATCCTGAGTGAAGACCACCTTCTTTGCTGCTCCAGTATGTGTCATTTGGTACACAGAGAGCAAGTTTGCTGCAAGTTTTGGCACATACAGCACATTGGAGAAGAAGCCATTCTCCATAGAGATTTTCCCAATGCCATGAGCAGGGATTTCTGAGTCATCTCCCATTCGAATTGAGAGACCACTGTAGGGAGCAAGTTCAGAAAACGAGTCTCTTGAGGAAGCCATGTGCCTTGAGGCACCTGAATCAATGATGAACAACGGTGAATGAGATGAGCTAGCCACCAAAGCATGGCAGCTCTCCTTGTCTTCAGAAGCGCACTCCTTCTTCTTGGAACTTTCAGGAAGAGGAATGTTATTTTTCTGTAGGAGATGTGTCATGGTGTCTATGGTTTTCTTCATGCATGAGCTCTCTGGATGAAAACCTCTTTGACAGTAGCTACATTTCGTCTTCTCAGCCTTCTTTCCCTTGTTCTTGATAGGATTCGAAACCCCCTCAGAGGATTTGGGCCTCTCATCCTTTCTCTTCTTCTCTTGAGGTTTCGAAACCCTGGGTTTTTGCTTGCTTCTTCCACATTTCGAATCTCCAGCTGCAAGAACTTGATCCTTTTGTTTGATGGAGCCCATCAAGACCAGCTTGTCTTGCTCTTGAGTTAGCATCTCCATGAAGTCAGCCAAGGATGGCATCTTCCAACCTCTGACTGTGAGCCTTGTGGAGTTGAAGGAAGACACAAAAACTGAGTATTCTGAACCCAATTTTGAGAGAATGGACAACACCAACTGTTCTTCTTTCTTCTCTATGCCACATTGTCTGATCTGCAAGACCAAGTTCTTGAACTTGGTGAAGAAGTCCTGGATGGAATCGAAATTCCCTGGGCTCAGTGAGACAAGCTCATTTTCGAGCTGGTGGCCTCTCATCTCATCAGTCTTTCCAAACAGTGTCTCAAGCTTGAGCCACACTTCATTTGGAGTTGCTAGACTTTCTACATGAAACAGGAGGTCTCTCGAAATGCTGAGACAAAGGAGGCCAAATGCCTCATCCATTCTGTTGAAAAACTTGGATTTCTCCACAGCTGAGTTTGGCTCAACCTCAGTGCCCATCGTGATTCTGTAGAGACCCTTGGATCTCAGCAAAATCACCATTTCTGCCTTCCAATCGAAATAGTTGAAGGGTGTGAGCACGTTTGGGTGAGATGGCTCCATTCTCCTCTGCTGCAATTCGCACTTGCTGACAATGCTGAACTCCAATACCTGCAAACAACTCTCAAATCACTCTGGAGGGATCTACACTCACAGATTCGAACCCTGTATGGATAGTGGGTGCATTCGGGAGAGCATCACACCTGAGAGGAGCCACTAGATTTCTCCAGTAAGCTCAAGGCAATGGCCTCAGGAATTATGTGGTTTCTCCACTGTTTCTGGCAATCCACTACAACAGTCTGCTGGTTCGAATTCTAGCTCCAAGAGCTCTGATACCATGTAAAATCTCAAGCACAGTTGAATCTAGCTACTGTGGATTCCTCACTGGTGAAAGATTGCACAACATTTGCAAGAATTAGCATAAAAAATTTAAATGAATGAAGAACAATACACAAGAATTGGTGAATAATGTCAATATTATTAACTGTCCAACCTTAACAAAGGTTAAGAACACCCATATATACAAATCTGGAAGAATTCGAATCCATCTGGAGTGTTCACACTGATCTAGCTTAGAAAAAGCTCAAACCCCCCTAGGTTGACCAAAATATCCCAAACCATCCCAAACTGGTTCGAATCTGCAGTGTGAATGCTGGGAATGACTGGACAGGCCCATGTGACCTCACACATGTGAAGAAACTGGTTGGTTAGAGGTTTGGAGTCTAAAATTGGTCAAAAATGTGACAAAACAAGGCAAGATTGTCCACAAAGAGAGCAAATGCGCCCTAGGTAGAAGAGAAGCATGCTGAGTGCATTAAATGACCTGAGGAGGGCGCTCTAGGCATGCTGAGTGCATTAATTGCCCTGGGGAGCGCTCCACATAGCTGGTTTGACTCAGCACTTGTTCACATTTGCCATCTAGTTCATGATAATTGACCATTTAGTAGCTAATCAACTTAGGGATGTAATCATTAATCACTTGGGCTAATTAATCATCATTAATAAATGATTAATGTACATAGGTGAAAAAATGTTCTAACAATGATGCACTATTTGTTTTGGCATGGAGGTGTGGCAGAGTGCAGATGGAATCTTCCTTGGACAAGGGAAGTATGTAGTAGAGATCCTGAAGAGGTTCGGGATGATGGACTGCAAGGATATGGCCACACCTATGGCATCGAATCTGAAGCTTCTATGTGATGCTTCATCTGAGCCGGTTGATGTCTCCATGTATCGTCAGATGATTGGGTCCTTGATGTACCTGACGAACATGAGACCGGACTTTTTCTTTGCTGTGAACACATTGGGATAGTTCCTGACGGATCCGAGGAGTGTTCACCTGGTTGATGTAAAGCATGTTCTGAGGTACCTGAAGGGTACAGTGGATTATGGCCTCAAGTATGAAGCAAATCAAAAGTTTAACCTGCAGGGTTATGTTGATTCAGATTGGGCTGGCAGTGCTGCAGATAGGAAGAGCACATCTGGGTGTTGCTTCAATATGGGATCAGGTGTGATCTCTTGGTTTAGCAGGAAGCAGTCCTGTGTAGCACTGAGTACAGCTGAGGCTGAGTATGTTGTAGCCTGTTCAACTAGTTGTGAGGCAGTATGGCTACGGAAGCTATTGTCTGAGTTATTTGATCTCCCGTTGGATGCTACTGGTATCTTCTATGATAACCAGAGTTGTGTGAAGCTATCCGAGAACCCAGTGTTTCATGACAGGTCGAAACAAATAGAGATCAAATATCACTATATCAGGGATATGGTGCAGAGAGGAGCTGTGAAGCTCCTGTATGTTGCGACGGACGAGCAGATTGCAGATGTGCTGACGAAGCCACTAGCCAGGGTGAAGTTCGAGTACTTCAGAGAGAGGCTTGGCGTGCTTCAGATCAAGGATACTTCGAGGAAGAATTGATGGACACATTTGTTGAAGCCATTCCAAGCATGTTGGAAGGGGTATCCTTCACATGGCTGTGGATGTAAGCGCTGGATGATGAGCATCAGGATGATGTTCTGGTTTCTGCTTGGATATGATCAGTTGGATCATTATATGTATGTATGTATGCATCATGTTGGATGCTGGATATGATCGGTTGGATCATGAGTATGTATTTTGTATATGCATCATGTTGGATGCTGGATATGATCGGATGGATCATGTGTATGTATTTTGTATGAATGCATCATGTTGGATGCTGATGGATACATTGTGTGGATCATGTATCTTTGTATGATCAGGTAGATCATGTATGCTGACGGATACATTGTGTGGATCATGTATCTATGTATGTATCAGGTGGATACTTGGATGATCGTGGATGACGAGCTTCTCCAGATGACATGCAGCAGGATGTTGCAGTGATGATGATCAGGCAGATCATGTATGTTGATGGATACATTGTGTGGATCATGTATCTTTGTATGATCAGGTAGATCATGTATGCCAATGGATACATTGTGTGGATCATGTATCTATGTATACTTGGATGATCGTGGATGACGAGCTTCTCCAGATGACATGCAGCAGGATGTTGCAGTGATGATGATCAAGATGATCATGTGTACATCAGGATGATGTTTGATGAGTATCAGATGATACTTTATGGCCGTGGATCAGGTTGTGCAGGAAAGCATGTAATTTGTGCCCTGGGAGATTTGCAGATGGTCTTTCGAGGTTTTGCCTATGGAATGTAATTCGGTGCCCTGGGACATCTGGCAAATGCTCTTGCGAGGTTTTGCTTGGGAGGACATGTAATTTGTGCCCTGGGAGATCTGCAGATAGTCTTTCGAGGTTTTGCCTATGGCATGTAATTCGGTGCCCTGGGATATTTGGAAGATGCTCTTGCGAGGTTTTGTCCTATGGCATGTAATTTGCTCCTGGGAGATCTGGACAGGATGAAAAAGGCCTCAGATGCTTCAGCCAGGTTTTGTGGTGAGATCACATGTAATGTGCTCCTGGGAGATCCGACAGGTAGAGCCACGTGCTCGTAACAGCCTGGGATGCTTCAGCCAGGTTTTGTGATGGGTCACATGTAATGTGCTCCTGGGAGATCCTACAGGTAGAGCTGTGTGCTCGTAACAGCCTGGGATGCTGCAGCCAGGTTTTGTGATGCACGTAATGAGTCCTGAGAATTCCACAGTATGGCCAGTGATGATGAAGACCTGCAGGTGGTGGGCCTACATCCAGTATGAAAAAGGACTGGCTCTGTAGAACTTCCTATGACGAGTAGATTCAGAGATTGATTGAGATAGCAGCAGCAGTGGCGATGATGATGATGACTCGATGACGATTATCCAGTGACGATGATCCAGAGAAGATGACTTGTGCTAGAAGAACTGTGCTGAGAAATACCTTCCTAGTTAAGAGGGAGTGTTGATGTATATGTAACTTCGGAATGTATTTCACATATATGTATATTGTATTCCTATAGAGATGGTATTATTCCTCTATAAGGAAGTGTCGTCATTTATATTGTAAGTGTCGTAACTTATACTTGATGGGTTATTAGACCACCTTGTTTGGGGTCGGCCCTGTATAAGTCATGTGGGTCAAAGGGTTATTAGACCACCCTATTGGGGGTCAGCCATGTGGGTCAAAGGGTTATTAGACCACCCTATTGGGGGTCGGCCCACTCAGCATTATGTTATGTGGTAAATTTCAAGCCTACATGAGTTAGGTAAAAAGGCAAGTCAAGTCAAGTATAAATAGAGTGCGGGAGGCACTCTATTTACTCACTCACTTCTCACACATGCACTCAAGGAGGAGTGGCGCACTTATGGAGGAGGAGGATCTGCTGCTAGGTTATGGCTATCTCTCTTGGTTGGTTGTATCATTGCTCTATCTATCTCTGAGGAAGTTATTGGGGTTTTTCACCTTTATGGTTTTCCCCAAGTAAATCTTTGTGTCTCTTGTGTGCTTGCATTATTGTCTCCATGATTTATATGCTGTAGATATGCTGTACATGTTATTCTCTCAGTTAAGATCCTAGATCATATTGAAGTAAATTCAGAAAATTTAACATCCATGTCAAGCATGGAAGCTTCCAGAATGTTCTCTATGTGCCTTCCTTAGCTTCAAATCTACTTTTTGTGTATCAAATGACACACACTGGTGAACTGAAGAAAGTTACATTCAGCCCTAACAATGTTGAAATTTCTTATATCAAAATTACAAGACTTATTGCAGTCGGAAAGGCAAACCACACTGCAAAATACTATGAGTTTTCTCACTTTGTGCCGCTTGAAAAGCCCACTGCTCTCCTCACTCATGGAAACGAGGTTAGTAGGCTTTGGCATGAAAGGTTTGGACACCTTAATTACAAGTATTTGTTGTTGTTACAACAGAAATCCATGGTTGATGGTCTTCCGCAACTCCATTCCTCGAATGGAATTTGCCCTAGTTGCACTGTTGGGAAGCACCTTGAGCACAAGTTCGACTGCGGAAAAGCTAGCAGAGATTCTACTATTTTGGGTCTCATACATTCTAATATCAGTGTTCCACTTCCCAATATTTTCATGAATGGTTCAAAGTACATTTTGACATTCATTGATGACTTCTCCCACTTTACTTGGGTATTTTTTCTCAAAAACAAATCAGAAGTGCTTGGAAAATTCAAGGATTTTAAGGCTTCTGTTGAGACTGCCACTGAGAGCAAGATCAAATCTCTTAGATCTGATAATGGTGGAGAATATATCAAGACTTATTTGCTGCAACTTTGTGCCAAAAGAGGAATTCAGATCCAACATATAGTTCCCTAAACACCCCAACAGAATGGTGTAGTGGAAAGGAAGAATTGGTCACTGAAAAATATGGCTACATGCATGCTTGAGTCAAAAGGTTTGGGTGCAAATATTTGGGATGAAGCCATTAATGTTTCTGCATACATTCATAACCGAGTTCCACATTCATCCGTGAAAGGTAAAACTCCTTTCGAAGCATTCTTTGGTTGCAAACCGGATGTGTCCAATTTGAGAGTTTTTGGCTCCACTGCATGGGCTAGAATTCCTTTTGAAAAGAGAAAAGCTTTGGATCCACAAAGTACTGAATGCATCCTAATAGGATATGGAGAAGAATCAAAATCATATAAACTAATGAATATAAGATCCACAAATATATTCATAGAGCAAAGTGTGAAGTTTGAAGAACCGCTGCCAGATCTGAAAATAGTTGAGGAAAACACTGTCAATCTGCACCCTCCATAAGAATAAGATTTAAGTGAATATGAAGAAAGCATTGGATATGATATCTCTGAAATTATATCAAAATTTGATGGCCATTACATATCAGGTTCAGAATCAGACCATAATGATCCTCCTCAATTACCAAAGTGGGCTCAAAACACTCTACAATCTGTTGCCCCAAACATTGGAAATCCTGCTGATCCAAGGAGAACAAGAGCAGACTTTCAAAGAGAAGGTATGGATCTTTCATATTCTGATCCATTATTACCTGAGAAATTTTATTTGATGATTGGTTTAGATCCCAAATCATACTATCATGCCCACCAAGATCCACGATGGCAAACCGTCGTGGATGAAGAGTACAGTTCTCTTCAAAAGAACAATACATGGGAGCTAGTTTCTCTTCCACCTGGAAGAAAATTAGTTCAATGAAAGTGGATCTACCACAAGAAGGTTGTTGCTGATGGTTCTATCAGAAAATACAAAGCTAGGCTGGTGGAAAAAAGTTTCTCCCAAGTCCAAGGTGTGGACTACACTGAGATTTTTGCACCGGTTGCAAAGATGGATTCCATCCGCCTAGTTTTGGCCATTTCCGCATCCAAGCACTGGGAAGTGCACCATATGGATGTGAAGAGTGATTTTCTACATGGAGAAATTGATTAAAAGGTATATATGAAACAAGTAGAAGTATACATATCGGATCCATCGTTAGTTTGCAGATTGAAGAAATCTTTGTATGGATTGAAACAAGCCCCGAGAGCTTGGTAGATCTTGGTATGCAAAAATGGACTCCTTCCTTCTTTCTCAGAATTTCAAAAGATTCAAATATGATCCTAATGTGTACCTACATAAAGTTAAAGGTAATTTGTTGATTGTTGTTTTATATGTTGATGATCTTGTCATTACTGGTAGCACTCTCCTTACAATTAACAAGCTGAAAACCGCTTTAAATCTAGCTTTTGATATGAGCGATTTGGGCTTGCTTAAGCAATTTTTGGGCTTGGAGATAGCTCAAAAATTTGATGGGATCACATTATATCAGAAAAATTATGCTAAAGACCTTCTATTAAATTTTAATATGGTAGAATGTAAGGCTGCTCCATTTCCATTCCTCTCAGGAATCAGTCTTGAAGAGGGAAATACTACACCGCTTGCAAATTGCACTATGTATCGACAGTTGATTGGTTCACTAATCTACTTGACACACTCAAGGCATGATATATATTATATCATGAGTGTTGTATCAAGGTATATGCAGCAGCCCCATGAGCTTCATTGGCGGGCATCCAAGCAGATCTTGCAGCATGTGCAAGGTACGAAACATTTTGGCATACATTATGCTGCAGATTCTGAGCTAGATTTCATTGGTTTTACTAATTTAGATTGGGTAGGTGATAGCATAGATCGGAAGTCCACTTCCGGATATGTTTTCATGATTGGACATGGGCCTATTTTCTGGTCAAGAAAAAAGCAGGTAGCCATTGCACTTTCTTCAGCAGAGGCAGAGTATTGAGGGGCAGTCAATGCTTGCATTCAGGAAGTTTGGTTGCAGGGTATTCTTTCCGAGTTTGATTTTGGTAGCACTACTTCGACTATCCTATTTTGTGACAATCAAAGTGCTATTAATATCTCCACCAATCTAGTTCAGCAGCAGAGGACCAAACACATTGAGATTCATATGCACTACATTCGATAGTTGGTGCATGATCGCACCATCATTCTGCAATATTGCCCTACCGATGAGCAAATTGCAGACATCTTCACCAAGAGATTCACTGAGAAGAAGTTATCTTACCTCCATTCACTATTGGGGGTGAGTTCCATCATGGTGGAGACAGATTAGATCCATTTTTATGTTTAGCTTGAGGGGGGGCTTTCTTCCCACTAGGTTTTCCCTCTTTCCTCACTTAGCTTATTTTCAGCATTTTTGGAATTATTGTATTGGGGTGACCTTTGGTCTTAGTAACCAGGGCCCTACATTTTATTTTTTACATCATAGTATAGCTTGAGGGGGGTTGTTAGGATATCTCATCATTCAATATGTACTTTTGCATGCATTGCATGCATCCATCCTCAGGCTGCCCAGTCATCAGTTTGGTACCTCCAGCACCTAGTCCCTAGTCTCCCAGCACTCGGGAGCTAATTTCCACTCATATTTATCCCTCCTAGCCAGCCATGCGCACACTTATCATCTTCCACTACAGAAGGGCACCTTTCTCACCTACCAGTCCAGTTCACTTCAATTAGCCACCAGTCTTTCCTTGATTTGAGGCTAGACTAACTCCTCACTGTTGTTATCACTCCGATTGACCTCCGATGAGACATGACTACCTATTCTCATTGTAGTTAACTCCTCATGCATCCTCCACTGAGCCTCCATCCCTACATTAGTGCCACTTACCATCAGTTACACTTATTACACTCATTTAGACTCAATTAGACTCAGTTTGACACCTATTTGATAGTGACTTGTGCATTGATGACCACCACTGATTGATGATGAGGAATCCTAGTTGGATCCAAGCTATGCCATGCAGTATATTCGAATGACCTCCTTGGATAATTTGAATTGCTCACTCATTGTGATAGTATTTTATTGTAATTCTACCATTCTGGATTATAGAGCACTGATGCATCTCTCTTGCACAATTTTTACTCCAAATTGTTTTACATATTTGTGATTGATATTCTTGTTCAATAGATCTGTTGTGACTAATTTTACATTTGATACAGTTGACAAAAAGTAAGCTAAAAGATAGCGCAATGGTCGGCGAAAATAAACCAAGGGACTGCGCCTGTCGACGTGAATAGGTTGTGACCGGAGTGGGGAGAAGCAAAAACGTGACTATTTTGGAAAAATTAAACTGAAAAACCCCGATGCCATCGGCCAAAAATAAACAAAAACTCTGCAACCAGTTTTGGCGAAAAGACTTGAATTTTTGCCTTAGCCAAAAGGACAACTTTTCTCGAATATTTTCTGAGGAAAACTAAGGGTCAAAAAAAAACTTTCAAGAGACTACAAACTCTAAAAAATAAAAGGAGGGGCCCTATAATTGTTTAGTAAATTATGGGGATTTGGTTGCAGTAGAAATAGACGTATAATGGAATCTCGAGGGGTTTATGATGGGTGTCCCTCCTATCAGGATGCTCGATCTACCTTACCATCTCTAGAGGCATACTATAGGGGTGATAGAGAGCATTGATAGATTTCTCCGCGGTGTGGCTAGGGCAATGGTGTGTTACCATGAGCACCGTACACCTCGCGATTAGGCTTTGGCTGTAGTTTTTGTTTAGCAGCATGTACATGATATGTAGGCCAAAGTGCCAAATTTGTATGGGTTGTGATCCCAATTTTTTTATTGTCGACACATTATACTATTGCATATGGCAAAAAACAATTGTTTACATGATATATATATATATATATATGGATCTATCTCTATGGTTTATTTAAGATGACGTGTATTTACATATTTCTACATGCATTATTATGATGTGTTGTTCATGTGTGGGCTAGATGCCAATCCAACGTATAGTTAGCTAACGAATCAACCACTGTGTTAAATTCCCTTGGTACATGTTGATATAAAATGTAATCAAATGATCATTCAAGGAGGCGTACCCTTCTGTATAGAAGAATTAGTGTAGGATCACATACAGTGTAGACGTGATTTAACTGAGATACCACAAGTTGAGAGTCTAGGTAGACTATGATAGAATGGATTCCAAGAGAAGAAACTTCAGTTATAAGTCCAATGAATACATGATACTCTTCAATGTTATTTGTTGTGGGGCCCAAGCGAATGCCACATGAGGATATCAACTTTCCAGTAGGCGAATACAATACCCATGTTGCATAAGCAAGGTTCCAGGTATGTCGACTAGCACCATTTGCGAATCCAAAGTATGCTGACATCTGCGCATAAAGGCACAAGTCAAGATAAATAATTGTGTATGAGATAGAGTCCAAACACGCAAAAAAATGAACCAAAATCACACTAAATACATTATATATGAAGTGTTCTAGGTAGGATAAACCTACACATAAAATATCTTTAGGTAAAGCTCGTTGCGGGGCTCTCCCAAAGGTATACCATCACAGTCCACGAGCTCATAAGCTCCCTTCTCTAACACACGTTTAACAACGTAGGTACCGTAACACATAGATTCTAATTTGGATTTACCTAGCTTATCGTGCATTTGGTCATAGGTTAAGACTAAGTCACCTTCGTTGAAAACCCGAGGTTGGACAGATTTATCATATTGGGCCTTAACGCGCTTTTTATGGACCTCATTGGCAAGTGTATTGTCTCTACGAGTTTCATCTAGATTGGCTAGGTATAGAAACCATTCTTCCTCAGTGGTTGTGATGGGTAAGAGTTCTACAGCTAGCATGAGGGATGGTATCTCACACGCAATCGGTAGGATTGCTTCCAGGTCGTAAACTAATTTAAATGGTGTGAACTTGGTTGCATTTTTGACTAATTTCCTGTAGGCCCAAAGGGATGAGAATAGATTTAAGTGTCATTTAGATTTTTGGGTACCCACCGTGCATTGGATCATTCGTTTCAAGACTTTATTAATCTCCTCTACTTGACCGTTTTCCTGGGGGTAGTAAGGGGTTGAGTTTTCATGACGAAAACTCAGTTTGGAACTTAGTTCGTCCATCATATGATTCCTAAAGTGGGAACCATGGTCATTCATGATGGCTTGAGGGACTCTGAAACTCGCTGTGATGTGTTTGAATATGAATAATGTTGTTGTCTTTCCGTCTTCTGCATACGTAAGCATGGCTTCAACCCATTTTGTGAAGTAGTCGACAACGGCGATGACATAACTATGCCCCCCGACTGAAGTGGGATTACAGTGCATAAAGTCGATACCCCATTTTTCAAAGGGGACAACAGAAATCATTAGAGGAAATTTGGGTAAAAAATGGGCCTCCTAAGGAAAAGAATAAAATAATTGTAGAGAGAGTAAAAAAACTACTTTTTTGGATCGTATTTTCAACTTATCTCCTTGTAGGTTTACTCAAATTTCAAGCGGGAGGACTCGTTGGATGCATAATTAAATTATGCATCCAACGCATACCCATGTTGCATAGTTTTAACAACATCCACACTATGAAAATTTGAAAATACATTAAAAAACGTGTTTCTAGTCAGAAAAAACACGTTTTTTAATGCATTTTTTTATTTTTCATGGTGTAGATGTTGTTAACAGTATGCAACATGGGTACTCCTTGGATGTATAATTTAACTATACATCCAACAAGTCCCCCTGCTTGAAATTTGAGTAAACCTACAAGGAGATAAGTTGAAAATACGATCCAAAAAAGTAGTTTTTATTTTTTCCCTCTAATGTTTTTACATGTACCTTGTTTGAATTTTAAAGCATTTTAATTGGCTAATATGTGATGACAAGAAATTGTAATTTAGGGTTAAAAGGCCCATTTTTCATCCAAATTTTCTCTAATGGATAGGATTTAGTGGAGTTGGGTCTGTGCACTTCTTAGAATGGAAGAATTGGCAGGAAGGACACTTCTTAACTGCTTCAACACAATCTTTGAAGATTGAGGGCTAGAAGTAACCTACGTGTACGATTTTCTGGGCGGTAGCCATCCCAGAAAGATGACCACCACATGCTCCAAAGTGGAAGTCATTAAGGACATGTTCGGCTTCGTCAAGAGTTAGACAACGACGTAACACAAAATCAATACTGCAACGGTACAAAGTAGCGCTAACGATAAGATAGTATTTGGCGTGGTGTCTGATGCAACATCGTTAATCACGGTTGAGATCAGGCCAAAAATGTTGGGTTTGGAGATATAAGATAAAGTCTCCACACCAAGGATTATTTGTGCCAATGAGGAACAAAGATTCATCCAGAAAAGAATCGATGGGTTCAGATTGATCATGGACACGGGGCAGTGCACAAATAAGCTTTCCAAAGACCAAGGGATTTTTGGATTTCACTTTCGAGAACTCCAAATCGAATTCCCGGAGAACTACAATCCAATGGGAGTATTTCCCCCCTATCACTTGACGTGTTAGGATATAGTACATCATATTGAAGTTCGCGATGATAGTGGTTTTGCAGAGTAATATGTAATGTCAAAATCTCTAGACCATAAAAACTATGGCCAGAGCCAGTTTCTCCACGTGTGAGTAATGTGTCTCAGATTCAATGAGACTCTTGCTGAGATAGTAAACCACATGTTCCTGTCCATTGTTGTCTTCTTGTATGGGCACCATGCCAATGGTGGTAGTAGAGGTAGCGATATATAGAATGTATTCCCATGTATAATTGGGGGGTTGTATCACCAAAGAATTAGTAAGGGCCTTTTTCAAATTGTCAAAATACCGTTGGGCTTCATCATCCTGGATGAAGGGAATGTCTTTCTTAAGAAGCCTCATCTATCCCTTAGTAATCTCAGTTAAATTGCAAACAAAGCAACATAAAAAGTTCGCATGCCCTTACAAACATTGGAGTTCTGGAATCTTGGAGGGGGAAGGAAAGGCTATAATAGCCTCTACCTTCGATGGGTCTAGGTGAATGTCGTCCTTAGAGATTATGAATCCTAAAAATATACCATATTCGACACAAAATACACATTTATGCGGATTCAAGCGGATGTTGTAGTGGCGGCATCATGAGAATATGGCACTCAGATGATCTGGATGGTCCTCTCGTGTATCAGAGTGAGCAGGTAGGTCATCTAGATAAGGCTCCACAACATGCTTGATATCGTTAAATGCATATGACATGGCCCATTGAAATATGGCCCCGGTGTTCTTGAGACCAAAGGGTAATTTGTGATAGGAAAAGGTCCCCCATGGGAATATAAAAGCAGTTTTGTCTTGGTCTGATGGGAGTATCTCAATCTGATTGTAGTCGGAGAATTCATCCATAAATGAGAAGATGACACTCCTGACACAGTTATCAATAATCTGGTCAATAAAGGGAGTTGGATAGTTGTATTTGGGACAATCTTTGTTCAAATATCTATAATCGACAGAAACCCTAATCATACATTGTTTCTTAGCTACAGGAATGATATTGGACACCCAATATGTCAATGGGACAGGATAAATGAAACCGGCACGAAGAAGTTTTTCAACTTCCGCTTTAATGGCTACATTTTGCGGGGATGGAAGGGTCAGAGTTTCTGTCGGACGGGTTGGGAACTAGGATATACGTGAATTTCATAAACCACAATAGAATGGGTCTATCCTTGACATTTTTTCATAAATCCAAGCAAAAACATCGTGAAACTCCTTGAATAAGGTAGTATAGAATTCCACCTCAATAGGTGTGCAAGTTTTTCCTAAATGGATTTGTTCCATGATACTAGGTTTCACGGAGATGTCAATTGGAATGGTTTCCATAATGTTTTATAAGTTTCCTTCGGAAAACACATCATGTGTAGCAATGGGAATCTTAGTGTTGACAATGTCCGGTGAAACAATGGATTTTGAATCAAGTTCTATTGCTTGGATCATAGGGAAATAAGACCGATGATGGTGATCTTCCCATGTTGGCTCATCGATGCTCATGATCTCCATAATGGACTCGTCGGAAGGAAAATTTTGTGCAAGAGAGTCAGTATAGGGAAAATATGAATGGATTTGAGATGGGACATGTGCCACCGCATGGTGGTTGTTGAACCGTTATGTCGACAGGGGTTCACTTCGCACTGCTTTCAACAAAAACCAACCAAAAACCCTGAAGCACTGGCCCATAAAGGTTTTACCCTTCCCAACAACACCCACAAAGTGAGTGAAGTATCACCCGAGATGATTAAGGGGGA
Source organism: Larix kaempferi (assembly GCA_027924585.1). Taxonomy (NCBI): domain Eukaryota; kingdom Viridiplantae; phylum Streptophyta; class Pinopsida; order Pinales; family Pinaceae; genus Larix; species Larix kaempferi. The sequence continues at coordinate 3,915,363 of BSBM01000012.1, read as the reverse complement.
TGTAGGAACCATGTTTCCGCAGTGGGGGAAGGACATGCATCTATGCTCACTCTATCACTACAGAAACTAGATATTTATCTTCGCATCATGCATACATTCATCATTCGCATTATCAATGTATAATCTACATTCGCACTAACATGGTAAAACTTGCGTCTGCATCACAGAAATTACAGAACAACATGTTGAAATATTGTAACTTCGAATAATATTCTATTGTATTTTATTATTGTAATTTATTCGAAGATGTTTTATTCCTCCATCGGGATGTTATTATTGTATTTGATTATATAAATTCATTGAGGTAAATCCTCCTTTGTAAGTTGGGGCATTAGATCCCCCTAGAGTCAAATTTAATGGGGTTTTTAAGTCCCCTAGAGTAGTCGGCCTTGTCAACATTAATTGAGTGGTAATGTTAGTTGAGGCCGACATGTCAAGTTGTAAAATCAAAGTAGAAGTGAATGTATAAATAGAGAGAAAGGCTCTCTCACTTATTCATTCATTCACACACACCACTCACTTGTGTAATTCCCATAGGAGAGAGAGAGAGAGAGAGAGAGAGAGAGAGAGACAAGGAGAAGGAGCACTTGTTTGGATTTTTTTCCTTTGTACTTTTGATCATCTATATTGAGGAATGTTTGCTGGGTTTTATTCCCATAGAGGGTTTCCCGGGATAAATTTGTGTCTCTTGTGTTTATGTTGTGCTTGTTATTCTTTCAGTGATCCTGTATATGCTATTGTTGTGAAATTGAATGAATATTGATGTTATCTATATTATCATATTGAATCTTAACATGGTATCAGAGCTATCCTGAAGGAAGGTAATGTATGGCATTTACGACACTTGTTTCACTTGTGACAATTTGAAAGCTAGGGATTTTTATAAGAAAAACTTAGTCATCATGGAACTTTCGCTATAAATCACTTTTGGAGAAGTTCAGAATCTGAAACTTGGACAGGCCGAATATGACATGTTACTGTACCTTGTGTTTGAGTTTCAGCCTCATATTCGTTGTACTTTGTTAGATATGATCCGTACAAGTTAGGGGTTTTTCCTCTTCCAGAATGCAGCCCTAAACAATGATTCTAGGAAAATAGAAAGAATTTAGGAAAATAGAATAAGAATGGTGCAGCACAACATAGATCCAATGGAACTTAGATAGGAGCAGAATATTCACACATGTTTCATTAATCAGAATAGTAAAACAGTAATGATACAATGCACAGGATTCAAATACCAAGGGTGTAATTCGAATTAGCCTACATGGAGAGATCAAAAGATCACTGGAGTGTCATCGGAGCACAACTAGAAGTCTTCATCATCATTAGTGGAGTCATCAATGCACAAGTAACTATCAACCATAAGTCAAAATGAGTCTAACTGAGTGTGGTAGGTGTAACTGAGTGTAACTGGCACTAACTGATTGAAGGAGGCTCAGTGGAGGGTGCATGAGGAGCTAAATGGAGTCAGAATGGGTAGTCTGGTCTCACTGGAGGCCCATCGGAGTGATACAATTAGTTGAGAGTCAGTCTAGCCTTAAATCAAGGAAAGAACTGAAGATAACTGAAGTACAACTAAATGGTACGTGAGAGAGGGTGCATGAGATGCATGAAACTGCATACAAGGCACACTAAGCACTAGGAGGGATGAAACTGATTAGTGAGAAGCTTCCGGGGCTAGCTAACTGAGGGCTAGGTGCTGGAACTGATGACTGGGATGCATGCAATTGCATGCATGCATACAGAAATGCATGCAAAACTAAAAATGCAAATGATGAAAATGCTGGTAAGACTAGGATGGAGTATAGGAATATCCTAACACCCCCCCTTAATCCATCCTAGGCCCTGGTAACTAGGACCAAAGGTCACCCATACATTAAATTATAAGAAAAATAAGAATTGTCCTTAAATCGAGGAAATGGGGAAAACCTCATGGGAAAAATACCCCCCCTCAAAAGAATAGTAAATAACTCAAAGAACCATCATACTAAGCAAAAAAGGAAGAAGTTTTCATCAGTAAAAAATTTTGGAAAAAACTTAGCAAGCTAACCCTCTGTAGGATGCCAATGCAGGTGCTAGATATGGATCTAGTATTCTGATGTGCCTCCCACTGTGTAGAGAATGTGTTGGACGAACCAAGTCTTTCAGGAAACCTTTTTTCCACTGGAACGAATGGATCATGATGATTCTTCCCAAGGGATGGAAGAGTGGACCCCACCATCATGCTACATCTCTCATGGAGAGGTAGATGGCATAATGCAAGGTTGGCATGATGCTGAAATTTGGTAGTTCTATGAGCAGATGAATTCTCAATTGTGTTCTCAGTAGTTGCAAGGACTGTGTGAGCCTATGTTGGCCTTGTAGATCTGAATCTGAATCTGAATGTTCTTGAACTTTGATCTCAACATCAAGATCTTCATCTTCATCTTCATTAGAAGAAGAGTCACTCGGATCTTCATCAGATTCCGAAGGAGTAGGAAGAGAGAAGGGCAGAAAATGAGAGAACTCATATGCCTTGGAGGCATGATTTGCAAACCCTTTCGCTATAGTCTTCCCAGTAGAGATCGTTGTAATCTCAACTGTGTCGGGACCAAAAGTCACCTTCTTTGGTGATCCGGTGTGATTCATCTAATATACAGACAACAAATTTGCTGTCAAGGAGGGAAAAAATAGAACATTCTTGAACTTGCCATGCTCCATATGTACTGTACCCAACCCTTTGGAAGATATCTAAGAGTTGTCTCCCATGTGAATAGTAGGCCCATCTTTGAGATCTAAAGAAGAAAATGATTCTTTAGAGGAAACCATGTGGTTGGAGACTCCAGAATCTATGAGGAGGGCCTTTTATTTTGAAAAACTAGCCATCAATGCATGGCAATCCTCATGACCATCAAATCCACTTCCAGAATCAAACATCTTTGCATATTTTGGAATAGCAATTTTGTTATGTTCAAGAAGCTTGGTTAGTTGATCTATTTTTTTGTGCATGCAAGATCTCTCTGGGTGGTATCCTTTCTTGCAATAGGGACACTCAAATATTTTATGTTTGTCCTTCTTGGAGCTGGAGGCTCCTTTTGATGGACTTGAAATGCCATTTAGCTTAGATTTAGATGGCTTCTGGTCCTTTCCTTTTTACCTCCCTTTTACATTCGTCCCAATTGCTTCTCCATCTAGAAGAGCTAGATCCTTGGAGGCCTTGATGGCACCCATTTGAATCAATTTGTCCTCTTCTTGAATGAGAGCTTCAGTAAAGACTTCTAAGGTTGGCATCTTCCATCTAGGGTTGACATTCTCCCAGAATGGAAGGTAGATACAAAGATAGAAAATTGAGATCCAAGTTTGCTCAAAATGGAGAGCACCAATTGATCATCAATTTTAGTGATGCCACAATGCTTGGATTGCAAAACCAAGTTCTTAAATTTTGAGAAGAATTCTTGAATGGTTTCAAATTTGCTAGGTTGTAGGGCAACCAATTCATTTTCGAGAGCATGGCATCTTAGCCCATCTTGTTTGCCAAAGAGACTCTCCAATATTGTCCATAACTCGTTTGGATTCTTCAATCCTTCAACATGAAACTATAGATCTTTAGACGTATGAAGGCATATGTAACCAAAGGCTTCATCCATTTTATTTAGATGCTTGGTTTTCTCCACAGCTTAATGTGGTTCGGCTTCTCTTCCCATTACTAACCTGTATAGATGTCTAGTACACAAGAATAATTTCATCTCACTCTTCCAATCAAATTAATTGAAGGGAGTGAGGATTATGGGAGAGGAAGGAGCATTCGAATTGCTCATCTTGACTGCTGGAACGAGTACAAAAGTGAAACTGCTGGAACTTTGAAATACCTGCAAAAAACTATCAAGAATGGAGGTAGAATATACTTCAAATGGCTCTAATACCATGTGAAAATCCTCACAGTGGATCCAAAGAGATGATGTAAACCTCACAATGAAAGAATTTAGGAAAATAGAAGAAGAATGGTGCAGCAAAACATAGATCCAATGGAACTCAGATAGGAGCAGAATATTCACACATGTTTCATTAATTAGAATAGTAAAACAGTAATGATACAATGCACAGGATTCGAATACCCAGGGTGTAATTCGAATTAGCCTGCGTGGAGAGATAAAAAGATCACTGGAGTGTCATTGGAGAACAACTAGAAGTCTTCATCATCATCATTGGAGTCGTCAATACACAAGTAACTGTCAACCATTAGTCAAACTGAGTCTAACTGAGTGTGGTAGGTGTAACTGAGTGTAACTGGCACTAGTTGAATGAAGGAGGCTCAGTGGAGGGTGCATGAGGAGCTAACTGGAGTCATAATGGGCAGTCTAGTCTCATTGTAGGTCCATCGGAATGATACAGTCATTTGAGATTCACTCTAGCCTTAAATCAAGGAAAGAGTTGAAGTACAACTGAATGGTAGGTGAGAGAGGGTGCATGAGATGCATGAAACTGCATGTAGGGCACACTAAGCACTAGGAGGGCTGAAATTGATCAGTGAGAATCTCTCGGGGCTAGCTAACTGAGGGCTAGGTGTTGGGACTGATGACTGGGATGCATGCATGCATGCAGAATGCATGCAAGACTGAAAATGCAAATGATGAAAATGTTGGTAGGACTAGGATGGAGTATAGGAATATCCTAACAACATGGAATAAAGGGATCTGTAGACTCTTGTCTCCAAGAATGTGATGATGATGATGTTGTGTTGGAAAATCGTATATTTGATCTAGTTCACATCCAGTATGAAAAAGGACTAGCACTGTGGTGGAAAATCCTAGACTTGATCTAGGTCACATCCAATATGAAAAAGGACTGGCACTGTGGTGGAAAATACTAGACTTGATCTAGGTCACATCCAATATGAAAAAGGACTGGCACCGTGGTGGAAAATCCTATATTTGATCTAGGTCACATCTAGTATGAAAAAAGAATGGCACTGTGGTGTAAAATCTTGGACTTGATCTAGGTCACATCTAGTATGAAAAAGGACTAGCACTGTGGTGGAAAATCCTAGACTTGATCTAGGTCACATCCAGCATGAAAAAGGACTGGCACTATGGTGTAAAATCCTAGACTTTGTCTAGTTCACATCCAGTATGAAAAATGACTGGCACTATGGTGGAAAATACTAGATTTGATCTAGGTCACATCCAGTATGAAAAAGGACTGGCACTGTGGTGGAAAATCCTAGATTTGATCTAGGTCACATCCAGTATGAAAAAAGAATGGCACTGTGGTTGTATTGTATCATCCTTGGAGTTCAGTCCAGAACTGATCCGGTGACTTTTGTCCTTGAGAATGTGGATAGGATTGCATCATCCTTGGACTTATGTCCTAAAGTGAGAGGGATTGATCATCCCATAATTGGATCATGTGTGTTGCAGGTTATACTGCTGCAGATGATGTTGTTGATCGAAAGATCAAGATGATGTTGTTGTTGATCGAAATATCAAGATGTTGTTGTTGATCAATAGATCAAGTGTTGCTGTAGACAATCGAGCGATCGAGTGCTGCATAAGATGAAGACTCAGCACTATAGAATATGATGCTCCAGTACTGAAGATGTTCCAGTTGTTGATGCTATCGAAGAAACATTCCAATGATTTATAGATGTATAACCTTGATGTTGTTGATGATGCTCTCTCTCCTTGCTCCTACAATTGATTTTTATGTTGTCAGTAGAATACCCTTCGCATTAAGGGGGAGTGTTGAAATATTGTAACTTCAAAGAATATTCTATTGTATTTTATTATTTTAATTTATTCGAGGATGTTTTATTCCTCTGTCGAGATGTTATTATTGTATTTGATTATGTAAAGTCATTGAGGTAAATCCTCCTTTGTAAGTCAGGGCATTAGATCCCCCTAGAGTAAAATGTAATGTGGTTTTTAAGTCCCCTAGAGGAGTCAGCCCAGTCAACATTAATTGAGTCATAAATTTAGTTGAGGCCGACATGTCAAGTTGTAAAATTAAAGTAGAAGTGAATGTATAAATAGAGAGATAGGCTCTCTCATTTATTCATTCATTTACATACACACTCACTTGTGTAATTCACATAGGAGAGAGAGAGAGAGAGAGAGAGAGAGAGAGAGAGAGATCTTCAAGGAGAAGGAGCACTTGTTTGGGGTTTTGTCTTTGTACTTTTGATCAACTATATTGAGGAATTTTTGCTGGGTTTTCTTCCTCTAGAGGGTTTCCCAGGATAAATTTGTGTCTCTTGTGTTTATGTTGTGCTTGTTATTCTTTTAGTGATCTTGTATATGCTTTTGTTGTGAAATTGATTTGAATACTAATGTTATCTATCTTAGCATATTGAATCTTAACACAACATATTTTAAACATAGCACATTATCTAGTCGCATTCATCATTCAGTTAAGCAAAAACAAAAGAGAGAGACATCATCATTCAACAGGGACATAGTGTAACATCTTCATGCATTAACTCATCAAAACAACTTATTGTGGATCCATACAAAAATTGCCGAAGGAAGAGAAAAACATTACACAAATCATCTACTTGTCTATTGATCAACCTATCTTCTAATTCTTCTATCTAATTCCCTTAGGATTACAATCATATTCCTATTTACAACCAACTATGGTGGTTACAAACTGGTCCAAATGACCCTTTCCAACTAACTAAACTAATCTTGCGCTTTCGTTGGCTCTTTGTTCTCCACAAATGGTACTTTCTTCCACGGATAATCATTCTTTGCTGCTGTCGGCTTTTGCACTTTATGTGTTCTAACCCCATGCCAACAGGACCCCAACACAAACTTGTGGCTCGCCCTCGAGCCACCTCTGTTGGACACCTTTGGTGCATTCACCTGCTGTCTAAAATCGTTTTATGCATTTTTTATCTGGTCGACCACTTCCTTCGCTGATGCTCTGATTTCTGTACATTCTTCCACCTACTAGTATGTTGGGTGTTCGCAACTTTTATATTGTGCTTCCTCCAGTTGTTGCTTGACCTATTTCATTACGTCCATTTCCTTTACTGTGAGAACTTTTTATTTTGTTTGTAGCTCTTCCAGGTTTGTGGCCCTTCTTTGCTGCTTTTCGCATGCCTTAGTTACGTGCTGTTGCATTCATTTTAGTCCTGTAGAATTCGTCATTTGTATGAGTGAGGGCATCGGCTTAATCAATCCCTTCAAGGATTCCAGCTGTGTTTTTTATTCGCTGAGTTGTACCTTCGGCTTGGTTAGCTGTTCGTCCTGGACTACGCTTCTCTAAAACTCCGTGACACCCTCTGCAACTGTTTGGGTTGTCTTTTCCATCTCCTTGGTCTCTATCATGGCTTCCTCGATCGCAATCTGTCGACCTTGAATCATTTCTAGTGGTGTGATGTGTACCACCATTACCTGCAGCTCTGAATTTTCTTTCCTCAATTCAGTAATATCTACGCCTAGCAAGACAGATTTTGCTTCTGGTAGTATATCCTGATCTACCTCTGAGGCTTCACATGCATTGGATATGACCTTCTCTAACCGGCCTCTTTCTTCTATAGCCTTTTCTTTTTCATCTAGTGTTTGGGATTTCTCTTCTTGGAGACATTGTGCCTCCATCTCGCTCATGCGTTCCTGCTGCTTGTACCTCACCATCTTGTCATGCATTGCGGCCTCGCGGTCGTGAATTTTTTCTCTTGCTACAACTTGAATCCTGTGTAGTGACAGCATCAGTAGTAGATTGAAATTTACTATGATGGATTCATACTTCCTTAATTTCGTGTCCAAGTCCTCGTCACCTGTTGCCATTGTATTTGGAAAAATGTGTACTATTGTTGGCTGTGTGCTGACTTCTTCTTCGACCCTTCTTGTCGAAAAACTTGGTGGGATGTCCCCGTGAGGTACACTTGTCTCTACAACTGCATTGGCTAGTGTGGATAGTAGTTGGGTTACCTGGTGGAAGTATTCAATTGAGTGTTGTGTGAATTTCACACGGTTTTCTTCGACGACCTCTATTATTTTCTTCGTGAGGTACACTTGTCTCTACAACTGCATTGGCTAGTGTGGATAGCAGTTGGGTTACCTGGTGGAAGTATTCGATTGAGTGTTGTGTGAATTTTGCATGGTTTTCTTCGACGACCTCTATTATTTTCTCCATGAGCCTATTAACTTGCTCCTCTGGAAGACCACCACTTGTGTTTGCTTCTCCATGGTCCATCCTATGCTTTGTCCTCGTTTCTTCATGATGTGGCTCTAGCTCAGAATCCGTCAGGGTGGCTGATGAGGCTCCATCATGACTGGACATATGCAACTGTTCTTTTGCAAGATCATCTACTTTTTTGCCCTCCTGTCGAATGGCTAATCCCTTCTCTTCCACTGGCGGATTTGGTCGAGTTGTTTCCTATCCATTCTCTAAATTTGATAGTTCCTCTTCTACGGCTGGAACTTTCCATTCTGCTAGCAATCTTTCGATGATGGCATCCAAATCCTCCTCAGTGAGATTGTACTATGTTGGAAGCCATTGTCACTGCTTATCTACTCGTGCTTGGATGTAAATTGTTTGGGATTCGACCGATATCCTTGCGATCGGTCGATACTTCCTTGCTGCTTGCTTAGTTATCTGCGGTATTGCTTGCACATCTATCCGCATCATGTCTAAGAACAAGTACAATTGTACAGTGTTGAATACTTGCATTTCTTTATCAATTGTTGCCCATAAATTTTGGTACCGTGCCCCTTCTCATACTCTAGCTTCTACTATTTCCATGCCTTGATAGTGCTCTGGATCCCTCCATACTGCTAATGTGACCAACATCAGAAGCAACAAATATGTGAATGCCTTCCCTTTCTCCTGCGGTTTAAGTGCAACCTCCATCAATTGGTTTAGCAAGAATTTCGACTAATTCATCTGCACTCCTACGGCACAATGTTCCGCAGAGGCGATGATGCCCGAAGTGCATTCTTTTCGCCTGTTCTTCCATGCCACCTTAACTGCTAATATCTTTGTTCCAACCATGACGACTTGGTTCTTAATCGTGCTAATTAGGTATCCTCTGGAATTTTTATCCACTTTGTACTTCGTCTTCATCCTTACTGTGAGCTTCTTGTCATTGTCCTTCGCCTGGAAAAATTGGGAAGGGTATTCACCATCCATGGGCAGTCTGGTAATTCTTGCAATTAGGTCGACGGTGACTAGGATCTTTTCATGCATCCATAGGTAGTTTCCATGAAAACAAGCTAATAGTTGTTTGACACACGCATTTACCTACGCCAATATCTCGAAGTACGGTATCTGGGTGACACATAGAAGCCTCAATTGCTCCAATCCCAACACCCACTTCACTAGTTCCTTTGTGGTCGGGTCTCCTTCTCTATGGCTGACATTAACGTAGGCTTCTTCGCATTCTTGGAAGTTCACGAGGTCATGGTCACTATATTGAAGCTTCTGCAAATTTTCCACAATGTTCCTAGCTTGAGGAACTCCTTTCGGTATCGGCATCATCTTAATGGCATATCGTTCGTTCTTGCTCACCTAGACCACTGATGTTCCTTTTTTGCTGGGCGGTACATACCCTAGTATTCTTGGTCCCGAGTACCCTCCTTGTGATGCTGTTACTTTTTGGGTGGCGCCTGAAGTGTTGGCTTCTCCTTCTGCCAATCGTGCTGAATTTTGGGTCACTTTATTTGGCTCTCGGTCGATGTCCGCAGGCCGATTGGCGCTCCGCTTCTTCTTGAATGATATTCCGAACATGATTTCTGGTTGCTCCTGCATAACTGGCATTGGATGTGATCGTTCAGTGCTTGTGCTTAAAATGTAAACTGTGATCGTCAACGTGTTCCCTTTCCCTACATTTATAGTGTTGATTTGCCACATCCTTCCAGTTTTGAGACAATGATTACCAAATCCAGCATAGATTTACCAAATCTACCAAATGCATCAAGCATTAATTGTGTCATTTTTTCATTTTTTCCACCGTCCATTTGGCTTGACTGTTGCATTTATGACTGGAATTGAACCTTTCATATCGTGGCATCTTTTGACACACCGAATATTTCCACTTCTTATTGTAGTCTGTGATTATCTTGTCGACAGATCCTTATTTTGTTATCTTTTTTTTGTATTTTTTTATTCTGCGACACCAGTCCTTCACTGAAGTCACTCTCATTCATCTTGTTTGCGCTCCTGGTACCATAGGTTCAACTGATACGGTTGTTTCTTTCTTAGATCGACACAGATCCTGACTTCGCCAGTTTTCTTATCTCGGACCACCATCGGGCTGATCCACTCCGATTCCTCCACTAGTTCTATAATTATTGCTTCCATCATTCTCTCAAGTTCAGCCTTCACCCTCTCCTTGTACCTCAGATTCATCCTGTAAGGTCACTGACTTACCGAATTCACATTAGGTTTCAGTGGGATTTTCATCTCGCTTAGGTCCCCAGAAATTCCTTTCATTTCTGAAAATTTTGTTGGGAACAAGTCCTAAAACTCATGCAATAGATCAGTCATCTTGGTAATGGTCGAGTCGTCCCAATAATATCGATGCTCGCAAACTTGGGATTCTCTTCCGACCTTATGTTCACTTTCTTGATTCACAATGGCTGCTGAAACTTGTCGGAGGGCATATCTAGTGCTTTGACACTACGACTTCCTTCTGAATTTGGTATATACATAGCCCTTATATCATCCTCATCGTCTGGTTCGCCTGTTATGGTGCAGCATTCCATCATCATTTTGGGTGTCGCATTCCACTGAATTCCCATAGGTTTCTCTATCGGCACTGCTTCGAGTACTTTCTCACGGACCTCCTATAACATGCTTTGGATGAAGGGGTTTTCATCGGAGAAACTAAACATTTGGCTAAAGCCAATAGTTGGCCGTTCCCATGAGGTGGTTCTACGTCGCAACTCTGCTGTGATATACCAATTCTGTGGTACTTCATCCAATGTGTGGATAAATGTGTGGACCCATTCCTGTTTCGATCTTGTTCCCCATTTGCTTTGACATTCATTCAAATGCTCCTTTGGATCTCCTCTTCTAGTGTACTTCCTTCCACAGTATCCTTCAATGTAGCCAAACCTAACCTCCATTAGGTGTTGACATAGTGGCCAATTGGTTATGGTTGACTTGTGTGCTTCCCACCATCACGCTGGTGTAGCCTTCAGGGATTCTTCCAAGTCCAATAGTCATTGTGGTCCTGCCACTTTTTCTTCAAATTCAGTGAGAAATGCAGTCAAGTTGGGCAGCCCCTCATACATTGGTAGTTCGCACTCTTCTGTAGCTACCCATCACAATGACTAGGTGATCCGTGCACACCTCCTAAACGATACTTCATGCAGCCTATTCTCCCAATTTTCAAGTGCTTCGTTTGAATCTGATGACGCTGAAATACTGCTGCACCATCCTAACTCTCCATCTGCAGTAGGATTGATGTAGTATTCTAATATGTTATAGAGACTACCCCATCCCTCTGTGAATTCATCCCTTTTTAGCTCAACATATCTATGCCCTTCTGTGGGATCAAGCGGTGTGACTACCCTCATCTAGTGGTTTTCAAACGAGATGGTTCATTTCTTGAAATTGATGATTGCCTAATTCTCCATCGCCCAGTCTATCCTCAACAGCATTGGATAGGAGCTTGTATTTTCGACAATCTCTATCACATCAAAATATGTGTATGTTCTAAGTCCTTCTATCTCAACTGGGCCTTGAAATAATCGACCAATCGAGGTGACCTTACTTTGATTCGCTAGTCACAATTGTACCGGGGACCATGCCAAATGTGGTTTCCCCATCATTTCCTAGGTCTGTTTCGTCCGAATGTTTCCGTCTGATCCCAGGTCTAAGATAATGGAATCGACATCGAATGCTCCAATTTGTGCAGACATCCACATTTCTCTTCCTGTCTTTCTCTTATGTATTCGATTGACAGTTCGATCATGTCATGCACCCTCCCATCGATGCAATAGGATGTATATTTCCACCAATGCATCCTGATCTTTTTCCAGCTCTAGGAAGATCTCTAGGAAGGATATTAAGGTGTTAGCCTTTTTCTATGAAGTCGTCGTGTTGAATGTCGGCGGCATGTCATAAGTGACTTATTTCTGGTGAAGAGGTGGCTATCTCATCTGTCTCATTGCCTCCTATGCTTTTAATAAAATATCTTGTTATGCTTCCACATCGAATGTGACTTGTTTTCTGGCTGTCGGTCAGACGCTATCCTATGATCTGTCAGCCCCTGTCACAGCTCCTCCTCGGTTCACTACTCCAATAGTCGCAATTTGACTTCTGACCTCTACTGATATCTTATGTACTACTGGTGGCGGATTCTAGTTCTGATTCTGATTTGTTGGAGGTGGGGGTAGGTTCTTAATTTTCCACTTCGCGATGTGCTGAGGATAGTCTTCGACAACATGGTCCATAGCGCTACAGTAAGTGCACTATGGGTTTGGATTCGGGAAATCCCTCTAGTAATTCCCTTGCTGACCACAATTGTAATATATGATTGGTCCTCAACCTCATCCAACAGCTCCTCCATAGTCGGCTCTGGTACCTCAACCTCCGCGGAACCCCCCATCTGAAACCTCCTCGCAGTGGCCCGTATGGAGGGTACTGCGGTAGACCATACTGCAATTGTGGATACTACGATTGACCATACTATGATGGTTGATATTGCAGTTGTGGATATTGTGGTTTACCATAATGCGATTGACCATACTGCAACTGATCATATTGCGGTTGCGGATGATAGTGAGGCTGTTGTTGATTGTACTGTTGTTGCTGTTGTACCGGCGGTTGCTCTTCTCCCTTCATGAAAAATGTATTTGTGGTCCTTTATTGGAGTAGGTCATAAACCATGCAATATTTTTCATCATGACCAATCGATCGAAAGAATTTGAAATACAAATTAAGCAGTTTTGACACCATCTTCTACACGTACACGCATTTTTTTGGTCGATGTCCTCTCGTCCGACAGATGCGACACCAAGGAATCATTCCCTGACTGAGGGGATTCGATGCCCCTGACTGTAAATATTCTCTCTATTCTAGGCACTAATCCTTGTGATGTCCTTCTGTTTTGCATCTACTGCAGCATATGTCTTTGCGGACTTCTTTTCCCTTCTTCATATCTTGTAACTGGATCGTTAAGTTTTCCAACTACGCTTGTATCTGATCCATGCCTATGCCTGTTTCGCCGATCGATGAAGCCTCCAGCTTCATCCTAATTTCCAGTGCTTCTGCTTGAGTCGCTACCTTTTGTTGCATAAATGGCCCACGGATGTGTGGCACCAACCCTACGGTAAACCACTCTTTATGTTGCATCTCACTCATCCCGAAACTCACCTTTGCCATTAGCGTTTTATACCGCTGTTGGAATTCCCATATTGATTCATTTGGAAAATGCTTGATTTCCTTGAGCTCTGTGATGTACTTGGACTCAAATCTTGGTTTTATAAATTTATCAATCATTCCCACCTTGATTTGTGGCAGTTTTTTATCTGGAGTTCCTGTTGGTACCTTAGTAAATTTCATAAACCAGTCTAGCACAAGGCCCCCGAGGGTCATCGCTAGCTATCCCTTTTTGATATTTTCGTCTTGGACCTACTTCACAGTCCATTCCACCTCACACAAAAACCAATATTGTTCAGGATCCTCGGTCCCATTTCCATAGAAAGTTTGAATTTTTGCATCATCACTTGCCATTCTTCTGCTCCTACTATTATTATTCACTGATCTACTACTCTTAGCGTTGTTCTGACATGTAGGACAACTCTGCGAATAACTTGTATTTCTTCCTGCAAAGTTCTGAGTAGTGCGTGGGGTTGAAGGTACGTTGTAGCTTAGGGTCAGGCCCTCTTCGGCTTCTGGGGTAGCCTGTTCACCTTCTTCATCGTACTAAGGTCGCTTCGTCCTGTGTGGTCCTGTTTCACAGTATTCCATTCCGGTCCCCTTAGGAAACTCTCTCTCAGCCCTCCTCTTCTTCTTTGGTCACTGGAATATCGCCCCACTTCTCAAGGTGCCACAATATTCCTCATCCTCCCTTAGAAATTCGTCATCACTCATGTCCATATACCCTGCATATTTCTATCGAACCCGAATTCACATGGTACCCACAACCTCCTTACACTGATCTTCTACTCGTCGGAATTCATCCTCAGTATACCCTTTTCACAGACGAGCATCTTAATCCACAACTTCAACGATAGTAGGAATCTCCCTCCAAGTCCTTTGAAAAATTTCCTTTCTGTGTCGTTGTATGATTCGATTGTATCAATGGAAAAATCAGTGATGTGTCCCTCTAGGATACTGTCTACCTAGAAGTCAACTACCCTTGATACCCTATTGTCGACCTATTTCAACTAGTGGATCAGTTCTGGAGTGTAATGGTCAGGTTCACCTCCTTGGGAATTGTTCTTCTGAAATGTCAGCTGCACTAACCATTCATGCAGCAATACCAAGATTCGCAAAAAAAAACCTCATGGATATCAGAGTAGATAGGCTTTTCCAACCAGCTACTTGTCATCTTCCTAGGGTTCTAATTTTCTCCTTCTACGAATTATTCTGTCTTCTTGTCAAACCAATCCTGAATCTCCGGTTTCGTTGGGTTCCACGGCATGTCCTCTTCTTTCTTCTTTAGGGTCCCAACAACAGAACCATTTTTTGACACAGTTCTATCAGCATGGGTTCACTTCGCACTGTTTTCAACAAACACCAACCAAACACCCTTAAGCACCAGCCTAGAAAGGTTTTACCATTCCCAGCAACACCCGCGAAGCGAGTGAAGTCTCACCCGAGATGATTAAGGGGTCTACAGGAATCAGGTTTTCGTAGTGGGGGAAGGACATACATCTATGCTCACTCTATCACTACAAAAACCAGAGATTTATCTTCGCATCATGCATACATTCATCATTCACACTAACATCGTAAAACTTGCGACTGCGTCACAGAAATTACGGAATAACAGAGTCTAAACATAGAACATTATGTAGTCGCATTCATCATTCAATATAAGCAAAAACACAAGAGAGTGACATCATCATTCAACAAGGACATAGCTAAACATCTTCATGCATTAACTCATCAAAACAACTTATCGCGGATCCATGCAAAACTTGCCAAAGGAAGAGCAAAACATTACACAAATCATCCACTTGTCTATTGATCAACATATCTTATGATTCTTCGATCTAATGCCCTTAGGCTTACAATCATATTCCTATTTATAACCAACTATACCAATTACAAACTAGTTCAAATGACCCTTTCTAACTAACTAAACTAATCTTGCGCTTTCGTTGGCTCCTTATCCTCCATGAATGGTCCTTTCTTCCGTGGATAATCCTTCTTTGATGATGTCTGCTTTATACTTTATGCGGTCTAACCCCGTGCCAACAATGGTCAATTGTGTTGATCCAATTAAAAGTTGATTGAATCATGTGGTATGTTGCTTAGTTATGATTCAAAGGCATGCAGTTGCCAATGGTTTCACACTCAGAGGGACTCGGTATAACCCAAGAGTTGTGAGATTCGTGAAGTTGAAAAGTACTCAACGAGATCATGTTGATCGAAATATCAGGGGTGGGAGCTCCGAAAATACTCCAATGATGGAGGAATATTTCAGCAGACAAACACCAATGTCGAAGTCATAATGATGATGATATTGTGTCAATAGAGGGACATTATTGGGGGTGCTGGAGTGAATGTCTGGAGTGCAAAATTTTAACTCATCAATGGTAACAATTTTCCCCTAATGAGGAAATTGGACCAAACAGAAAACAGAAGATGCTACAACAGTCATGGCGTAAAACCAATTGTGGCAGAGTAAGATGTTGTAATCCAATGGAGCATCTACAATTTCAACATGGATAGAGATGGTTTTTCCCCCTAGTTCTACAACAAGTGATGGGATGAGTCCGTAAGGTTGAAAACCACGTCCATCAAAAGCTTTTAAAATAGTGGGAGACTGAGTTACCTCTGGAGAGCCGATAGCTCTCCAACAAGACAAAGACATGATGGAAGTGGAAGCACCTTCGTCAAAAATGGCATGATGGATTTTTTTTCCACAAATATTAGTATGAATTTGAAAAGCCAATTTATCAGATAGTCTTGGATTAAAGTATTCCCAATTGAACATGATTGTATTGGAAGAGTTGGGATCAGCAGCTCTAAGTGTTGAACATAAGGTTCTACGCTGAGTAGGACAGTGTTGTAGAACTTTGAGAGTAGACATTGCACAGGGTGCTTGAGCTAAGTCCTCAACGATATTGTAATTTTCGGAAGCTTGACTGTTTGGGTTGAATGTCACTTTTTGAATGGTGGCATTTGGTGGGAGCAACACAGTGTCAATAGGAGGCCTCTCGATATCAAGAGAACCTGTAGGCGGAGAAGTGAAATGAATGTCTTCCAAGGGATTTTTATCTTTGGAATTCCCATTTTTGTTTGAAGTGAAAACATAATCATATGTCTTCGAACGAGTGGA
Organism: Larix kaempferi; assembly: GCA_027924585.1. NCBI lineage: Eukaryota > Viridiplantae > Streptophyta > Pinopsida > Pinales > Pinaceae > Larix > Larix kaempferi. Next base: position 3,898,922 of record BSBM01000012.1, on the reverse strand, counting down.
TATGTGGACAGTCTCGTTACTCATCATAATAGTGTTGCGATTTGAAGATGCCTCTGGTTGAGAATTATTGTTCTGGTTTCCCCCTTGCAGGGGGTTGTGTGAAATAATTTGCTATTGTTGATGTGGGAAAGGGTCGGTTAAGATTGCCGAGTGGAAAGATCCTTTGAAAATTTTATTGACTTCCTCTTTATAAGGAAATTCTTGTGTGTAGTGGTATTCCTGACATATGAGGCAGGGGAACTTAGCTTTACGTTTAGGTTTGTTATCAGCGTTGGTTTGTTGCGGTTTAGGATTTTCCTGCTGAGTAGAGGATTTTTTAGGTTTCCCTTTATTATTATTCTTTTTCCCTCTGGATTGTTGTGTCGAGGATTGAACGGAGTTCACCTCAGAGGTATGAGCAGGAGAGGTAGAGTTTTTGGATGCATCCTGGTTTGAAGTGGAGCAGTAGTGCTTTACCATCCACTAGATATGGTTGTAGGACGGGCCTTCACAGAACCAACTACGCCATCGATAGGTGGTTCGGTAGTGGGCCTAGATGGATCGCTAGTAGGGCGTGGGGTGTAAAATTAGTCACAGTAGATCTATTGAACAAGAATATCAATCAAAATGATGTAAAACAAATTGGAGTAAAAACTGTGCAAGAGAGATGCATCAGTGCTCTATAATCCAGAATAGTAGAATTACAATACAATACTGTCATAATGAGTGAGCAATTCGAATTATCCAAGAGGTCATTCGAATATACTGCATGGTGTAGCTTGGCTCCAACTAGGAGTCCTCATCATCAATCAGTGGTGGTCATCAATGCACAAGTAACTGTCATCCAAGTGTCAAACTGAGTCTAACTGAGTGTAATAAGTGTAACTGATGGTAATGGCACTAATGTATGGAAGGAGGCTAAGTGGAGGGTGCATGAGGAGTTAACTAGACTCAGAATAGGTAGTCAAGTCTCACTGGAGGTCCATCGAAGTGATAACAGTAGTTAGGAGTCAGTCTAGCCTCAAATCAAGGAGAGACAACTAGCTAATTGAAGTGAACTAGAGTGGTAGGTGAGAAAAGGCACCCCTCTCAAGTGGTAGATGCATGATGTACGCACTAAGCACTAGGAGGGCTAAAACTGAGTGGAAGGAAGATCCCGGGTGCTGGCAGACTAGGGACTAGGTGCTGGAGGCATCAAACTAGTGACTGGGTAGCATGCGGATGCATGCATGCATGCAAAGTACATACTGAATTATGAGATATCCTAACACCCCCCCTCAAGCTATACTATGATGTAAAAAATAAAATGTAGGGCCCTGGTTACTGAGACCAAAGGTCACCCCAATACAATAATCCAAAAATGCTGAGAATAAGCTAAGTGAGAAAAGAGGGAAAACCTAGTGGGAAGAAAGCCCCCCCTCAAGCTAAACATAAAATGGATCTAATTTGTCTCCACCATGATGGAACTCACCCCCAACAATGAACAAAGGTAAGAGAACTTCTTCTCAGTGAAGCTCTTGGTGAAGATGTCTGCAATTTGCTCATCGGTAGGGCAATATTGCAGAATGATGGTACGATCATGCACCAACTCTCGGATGTAGTGCATGTGAATCTCAATGTGCTTGGTCCTATACCAATGAATGGGATCTGTGGAGATATTAATAGCACTTTTATTGTCACAAAATATGACAATCGAAGTAGTGCTACCAAAATCAAACTCGAAAAGAATAAGCTGCAACCAAACTGCCTGAATGCAGGCATTGACTGCCCCTCGATACTCTGCCTTTGTTGAAGAAAGTGAAATGGCTGCCTACGTTTTGCTTGACCAGAAAATAGGGCCATTTCCAATCAAGAAAACATATCTGGAAGTGGACTTCCGATCAATGCTATCACCCGCCCAATCTGAATCAGTGAAACCAATGAAATCTAGCTCAGAATCTGTAGCATAGTGTATGCCAAAATGTCTCGTACCTTGCACATACTGCAAGATCCACTTGGTTGGACGCCAATGAAGATCATGGGGATATTGCTTATACCTTGATACATAACTCACGACATAAGAAATATCATGCCTTGAGTGTGTCAAGTAGAGTAGTGAACCAATCAGCTGTCAATACATAGTGCAATCTGCAAGCGGTGTAGAATTTCCCTCCTCAAGACTGATTCCTGAGAGGAATGGAAACAGAGCAGTTTTACATTCTTCCATATTAAAATTTAATTGCAGGTCTGAAGCATACTTTTACTGAGATAATGTGATCCCATCAAAGGTTTGAGCTATCTCCAAGCCCAAAAATTGCTTCAGTAAGCCCAAATCGGTCATGTCAAAAGCTAGATTTAAGGCAGTTTTTAGCATGTTGATTGTAAGGAGAGTGCTACCAGTAATGAGAAGATCATAAAAATAAATAACAACAATCAGAAAATTACCTTTAATTTTTTGTAGATACACATTCGGATCATATTTGCATCTTTTGAAATTTTGAGAAAGAAGGAAGGAGCCCATCTTTGCGTACCAAGCTCTTGGGGCCTATTTCAATGCATACAAAGATTTCTTCAATCTGCAAACTAATGATGGATCTGATATGTATCCTTCTGGCTGCTTCATATATACTTCTTCATCGAGATATCCATGTAGAAAATCACTCTTCACATCCATATGGTGCACTTTCCAGTGCTTGGATGCGGAAATAGCCAAAACTAGGTGGATGGAATCCATCTTTACAACCGGTGAAAAAGTCTCAGTGTAGTCCACTCCTTGGACTTGGGAGAAAAAATTTTCCAACAACCTAGATTTGTATTTGCTGATAGATCCATCAACAGAAACCTTCATGCAGTAGACCCACTTACATTGGACTAATTTTCTTCCAGGTGGAAGAGAAACTAGCTCCCATGTATTGTTCTTTTGAAGAGAACTGTACTCTTCATCCATGGCGGTTTTCCATCTTGGGTCTCGGTGGGCATGATAGTATGATTTTGGATCTAAACCAATTATCAAATAACATTTCTTAGATAATACTGGATCAGAAACTGAAAGATCCATACCCGCTCTTTGAAATTTTGCTCTTGTTCTCCTTGGATCAACAAGATTTCCAATGTTTGGAGCAACAGATTGTAGAGTGTTTTGGGCCCACTTTGGTAGTTGAGGAGGATCATTATGGTCACATTCTGAACCTGATATGTCATGGCCATAAAATTCTGATAAAATATCAGAGATATCAGATCCAATGCTTTCTTCATCTTCTCTTTAAACTTCTTGTAGAGACTGCAGATCGACAGTGTTTTCCTCGACTAGTATCAGATCTGGAAGTGGTTCTTCAAACTTCACACTTTGCTCTATGAATATCTTTTTGGATTTGATATTCATGAGTTTATATGCTTTTGATTCTTCTCCATATCCTATTAGGATGCATTCATTACTTTTTGGATCCAAATCTTTTCTCTTTTCAAAAGGAATTCTAGCCCATGCAGTGGAGCCAAAAACCCTCAAATTGGACACATCCCGTTTGTGACCAGTGAATGATTCGAAAGGAGTTTTATCTTTCACAGATGAATGTGGAAATCAGTTCTGAATGTATGCAACAACATTCATGGCTTCAGCCCAAATATTTTCATCCAAACCTTTTGACTCAAGCATACAGGTAGCCATCTCTTTCAGTGTCTGATTCTTCCTTTCCACTACACCGTTCTGCTGGGGTGTGTAGGGAACTGCATGTTGGATCTGAATTCCTCTTTCGGAACAAAGTTGCAGCAAATCAGTCTTGATATATTCTCCACCATTATCAAATCTAAGAGCTTTGATCTTTCTCACTGTGGCAGTATCAACAGAATCTTTAAAATCCTTGAATTTTTCAAGCACTTCTGACTTGTTTTTGAGAAAGAAGACCCAAGTAAAATGGGAGAAGTCATCGATGAATCTAAAAACATACATTGAACCATTCATGGACATATTTGGTAGTAGAACACTAATATCATAATGTATCAGCCCCAAAATAGTAGAAGCTCTGCTATCTTTGTCGCAGTCGAACTTGTGCTCAGGGTGCTTCCCAATGATGCAACCTGGGCAAATTCCTTTCGAGGAACGGAGGTGCGGAAGACCATCAACCATGGATATGTTTTGTAATAGCAGAAAATACGTGTAATTAAAGTGTCCAAACCTTTCATTCCAAATCCTATTAACCTCATTGCCATGGGTGAGAAGAGCAGTGGGCTTTTCAAGTGGCACAAAGTGTGAAAACTCATAGTATTTTGCAGTATGATTTGCCTTTCCGACTGCAATAAGTCTTCCACTTTCAATATCAGAAATTTCAACTTTTTTAGGGCTGAATGTAACTTTCTTCGGTGCACCATTGTGTGTCATTTGATACACAGAAAGAAGATTTGAATCCAAGGAAGGCACATAAAGAACATTCTGAAAACTCCCATGCTCTAAATGGATGGTACCTTTACCCTTTGATGAAATTTTTGAGTCATCTCCCAAATGGATGGGGATGGAGCTGTTTGGTTCAAATGAAGAAAAGGAGTCAATATTTGAAACCATATGATTTGAGGCACCAGAATATTTCTATCCTTCTTCCATGCACCGTTGGGAAGAGTTATGTTATTATTTTCCAAAAGGAGGGCCATTTAATCTATTGTTTTCTTCATGCATGAACTTTCAGGATGAAAGCCACGATTGCAATAAGAACATTTAGATTTTTCCTTACCCTATTTACCCTTTTGCTTTTTCCTTGAATCGGATGGTGCATCCGATGGTTTGATTTTCTCTCTTTGCTTGGTAGGTTCGAATTTGGGCTTCTCTTTCTTTTGCTTCCCTTTTCCATTCAAATTCTTGGATCCTCCAACAAAGAGGGATGAATATTTGGAGCTTATGGACCCCATTTGAATTAGCTTATAATTTTATTTGGTAACAGACTCAATGAAGGAACTCAAGGTAGGCATCTTCAAATTCGGGGTAGTTAGCCGATCAGAATTGAAAGTAGGGAAAAATACCGATAAATATTTACCAAGATTTGAAAGAATGGAGAGGATCAATTGTTTATCCTCTTTGGCAACTCCATTGTTCTTCAATTGCAAAGCCAAGTGCTTGAATCTTGTGCAAAACTCATTGATGGTCTAGAAATTCTTAGGACTACGAGCAATCAATTCATTTTCCAATTGAAAGGCTCTAAGCTCATCCTGCTTGCCAAAACATTTTTCAAGTTGCTCCCATACAGCTTTTGGAGAGTTCAATCCGCTAATATGGAAATGAAGATCCTTGGAAATAGAGAGGAAAAGAAGACCATAAGCTTCATCAGGCTTATTGAAGTGTTTTGTTTTCTCAAGCAATGTGTTTGGCTCCAATTTGAGGCCCATGGTGACTCTATAGAACCCTTTTGAGCGCAATATTATCTCCATGTCATCTTTCCAATCAAAATAATTGAAAGGAGTTAGCATAGTCTTTGAAGAAGAGTAATCCATCACTGATAGCGAGTGCAATTGATGGAGAAGAACCTACAAATCACAAGATCGCGAATGCAATTGATGGATAAGATTAACCTGCAAATCATAATAAAAACAAGAACCGTAAGGTCGAACAATCCACCCTTTTAGACTTGCATCACACATGGTATTGGAGATAAAGAAAGCTTGAAGATCCAATGTATCAATTCCAGGAATTCTGTGTAAAACTCAAGCTTCTGGAGTGATATTGGAGAGATATTTCAGCTTTGCATGCACATGAGCGAATGCACATGAGATTTTGCATGCCAAAACTTCAGTATTTTTTAGCAAATTCAATCAAATATTCATGTAGAACACCTGTAGAAGAGAGATCTTGTCCCTGCCATGGCTCTGATACCATGTAAAACTAGTCACAGCAGATCTATTGAACAAGAATATCAATCACAATGATGTAAAACAAATTGGAGTAAAAACTGTTCAAGAGAGATGCATTAGTGCTCTCGAATCTAGAATAGTACAATACTGTCACAATAAGTGAGCAATTCGAATTAGCCAAGGAGGTCACAATGGTGTAGCTTGGCTCCAACTAGGAGTACTCATCATCAATCAGTGGTGGTCATCAATGCACAAGTAACTGTCAGCCAGGTGTCAAACTGAGTCTAACTGAGTGTAATAAGTGTAACTGATGGTAATGGCACTAATGTAGGGAAGGAGGCTCAGTGGAGGGAACATGAGGAGTTAACTGGACTCAGAATAGGTATTCAAGTCTCACTAGAGCTCAATCGGAGTGATAACAACAGTTAGGAGTCAGTCTAGCCTCAAATAAAGGAAAGACAACTAGTTAACTGAAGTGAACTGGAGTGGTAGGTGAGAAAAGGCGCCCCTCTCAAGTGGTAGATGCATGCTGGGAGCATTAAGCACTAGGAGGGAAAAACTGAGTGGAAGGAAGCTCTGGGGTGACGGCAGACTAGGGACTAGGTGTTGTAGGCATCAAACTAGTGATTGGGCAGCATGCAGATGCATGCAAAGTGCAAAGTGCATGCAAAGTACATACTGAATGATGAAATATCCTAACATGGGGAGTGAGGAATCAATTCATAGAGGTTTTTCAATTGGGATTAAACCAAATCCAGGTACTAGGCATGAGCAATTTCCTGTTCTTCTGTGACAACCCCGCCCCTTGCAACAAACCTAGCAATGGGTGGCAATAATGACTTTGTAAACCAATTAGCCAGTAATTGGTCAGGGATATGAGCCTTAATTAATATTCGGTGTCTCCTCCACTCATGGATATGATAGGATATGTGAGTGGTAGTAGACTGCTGCAACAAATTTAATAGGTTCGTGCCAGTCTCATATCGAATGGGGAGCTAGAAATGTGTCAAAAATTGCATGGCAAGGCTGTTGAAATCTTTGAAAGAGTGTTGTTGCAGCTCGATATACCATTTTTCTTCCATTCCAGGGATTGTACGTTGGAAGAGCCTCAATCGTATAGATTCATCCATCAGTGAGTTCAAATAACACCAAATATGGAATGTCATGACATGATTTTTTGGGTCTTCCCTAGGTTTGGCATCGAACTTTGGAACGTCCAATGGTAGTTTGGCAGGAATGGGTGGCCAATGTAGTTCATGCCAAATGGGATCGTTTATGAGTCTCGACAAGTCCGACATGTATAATGTTTCCAAAAATGGAAGTTTTCGATTAGGCTGCGGGAATGAATAATATTGATGGGGTGCTAGGATGCTGGTCGGGACCTGCACTGCATATTGTTGCATATTATACGCATAGGTATTTCCTGCGGGGTACTGTTGGAAGTTTTGTGAATTGGGGACCATCTGGTTAACTAGTTGTTGGTTGGGAATCATAGGATTCACCAATTGATTTGGAATTGAATTGTAACTAGTCGTTGAGCATACTGCTGAGTGGGATTAAATGGAGTAGATACCTGGGGTTACGTGATCCAGGAAGAGTTCCCAAATCCTTGATTGGGTGGATTTCCCATGCCTTGAGTAGGGGGAGGTGTCTGAAAGGGTGGACCCATGGATTCTTTGTTCCACCCTAATTAAGAGGCGGGGTTTGAGGGGGTGGGTTCCATTGATTGTTTGAGACACTAGGATAAAGTATTCCAGAATTTGGATTGGTGGGGTAAAAATATTGATGTTGATTTTTGTGCCCCCCGGTTGGATTCTAGTTTCCAAATATTTTTTTTCCCCCAGTAGGTGGGATTTGTGGCCCCCAAGAAGGAAGTGGACCTGATGAAGGAAATTGGTTGTTAGTCCCGCTTATGGTACTAACAAATGGTTTTCCTCCACTAGGTTGGATTTGTGGCCCCCATGGAACAGATGATGCTGATGGAGGAGGTTGGTGATTGGTTCCACTTGGGGCACCAACATATGATTGTCCTCCAAAACATGAGGCTTGTGATCCCCACAGTGCGGATGGTCCTAACGAAGGAGGTTGGTTATTGGTTCTAGTTAGGGGACCAATGAACATTTGTCCTCCGGAAATAGTATAGATTGTCGCTGAAGATTGACCCACAGTAACAGCAAGTGTTCTAATAGTAGAAATGGGTGGCCTTCCAACAGGAACATTAGAAGGAATTGGTTGTGCAGGTTGGCTGGCTATACTAGTGGTAATGAATTTCATGCACTAGTTCCATATGACAAGGGAAATGACGGGAAAGTAGATCTTGCCCCCTGAGCAGGAATGTTCCCCGAAGAAGAACCAAAAATGTCATTTGGTAATAGATGGGGGGAAGGTTGGAGTGGACTTTCCAGTTTCAATTGCATGGGTGCTGAAAAAGTGCAGAAATCATCAAGGGCTTGTCCTAGAGTGGTGTTCCATAATGATGAGGCTGGATAAAAAAAAATTGTTGTTCCTAAGTCATTAGGGAAATATTCTGGATGGATCCATCATGTGGGTCCATATCGACCTATGAATTATGTGCCATAGGCAGTATCATAGGAAGTGGATCAAAGGGCTATGGAATCATGAGGATTTACCACTTGAGAAGTGGATATTGGTGGGTATTGTGGGGTCGAAGCCAGTATTTTTTCAGTTTCACGTCTAAATCGTTCCCTTGTCGCTTGTTCGTGAGCTAGACTAACCATTTCTGCTCGTATGGATGCCATGATTTCATGGCCTGAGGGGAGTTCAGGGGAAGGAATTCTGAATGATCTATCGCTAGAATATCCAACTTCGTAGCTATGTATAACTGGGGAAGAAGTTATGATAGCTAGGGTTACCAAATGTACAAAGGGTTGGTTAAAGTTCGCAGCTAAGTGGATCGTTGAAGGGGGTGCTGGGTTGGACTCCTCAATAACCTCAACATATCCTTTAGGGAGATCAAATTGTGATGGCATAACTGGATCGGTTCTAGACTCCTGAATAACTTTTGGCATAACGTCGGCTTGGGGTGAGACACTAACCTCATGTGCTAAAGTAATTTCCACTGCGGTGCTAACTTCCAGTGCAACAATGCATTGTGGAACTGAACGAGTCTTAGGTACTGCACTAGTCTCTGGGATAGTGCTAGCCTTTGGAACTATGCTATGGGTTTGGGGTACCATAGCAGCTGGTGGTGTCGTACTAAGTGATTTTGGGACCGTCCCCTAACTAGCTGGTCTCCTAGTAGGGGGTTTGGGTATGCATGAAAGTGGTGTATGACTAGTTCTAGGTACTGGTTTGAGACTCTTCCCTTGTTATCTCCGTGACTTCCTTTGGTCCGCCATGGAATAGGATAAAATGTGATGGGCGAAGTCTCATTTGAAAAATAACTCAAAAACCCCGAAGCAACCGAATCTGCAAAAGGGGAACTAGGAAAAGAAGAGGCACACAGGCCAAAAAAGTAAGCTAAAAAAACTACATTGATACCACTGTCACAGTAAGCAAGCGATAAAAAAATGGCCAAAAATCCAACAAGCAACACTAAAAAATAAAAAGACCCTCTATAAGGTACGATAGCATGAAATCCTCCTATCTAAGGTCTGGATACCTCAATAGATCGTATCCTTCGTGAGGTGATGAAATGCAATTCGAACAATATGAAGTGAGAGACCAAAAGATGAAAGGATAACCCTATATCGAAAGGGATCCTGGGTAAAAGATCCCTAGAAGGTCACTAGGATACCTCATTCATGACACGTCTAAGAAGGTTTACTAGAGATTCTACCTTTAATGCCTCGTACAACTGGTATGGAGGACAAAAACTACAAGGAATACAATGGATTGATGTCCTTAGGTGCTAAGTGGAGTGCGGTATTCCACAAAGTCCGTCCGGAACCAGTCCTCACAGCTTACCCCTATGAAACGGGAGGCCCTCCAAATAAATTAGTGTAAAACCGTGTCAAAAAATACAACAGGATTTGAGCACCTTAAAGGAAAACAACTATGTCTCAAATGTAAAGTGACAGGGGGGAATTATTTGGATTTCTATCCCCGATGTCTTACCTAACTACACAATTATTTTGTATCCTCAAGTGAGGTTAATGTGTGTTGAGTTAGGAGATTGATTTTAAGGTCTAGTTGTGTTACTCAAGAGGTGACGAAAGTGCAATTTGATGGTGTTATGACTTGAATCAAACCATGCATGTGTGAATGAATCAATGCAACTTTTCTTTGCAATGAATTCCTAGCTATGGAAAGGAGAGAGTTATTTCGTTCCCAAAGTGTAACAAGCATAAACATGATCTTTCAAAAGGAGAAAAAACCACTCATTTTTTTATTTTTCGTTTTATATGCCAAACCAAAAAGTAAACTACTCTTTCAAAATGAACGAATCCAACTACTAATTGACAAACAAATGCCTTGTTTTTGTTTTTTTTCTACTTCAAATAAGTATAAAGGTGACAAGTAAATGAAAAATGTTCTAAAATTGAAAAATTGTGTACTCATTAAGTGAAAAGGAGGAAACGATACTTTGAAAGTTTCTCAAAAAATTTGATGGAAAAATATGAAAAGATTCTTTAACAAGCAAATGAGACTTTTCAAAAAGTTTTTCAAGAGAGCACAAGGACATGTAATGATGCTTTTAATTTTTTTAACAAAATGACTACTTTTGCAAAGCAAAACTAGAGATTTCAAGTACAATTTTACTCTTGTCACTTTAATCTTAACAAATCCAAACCAATACTAAACCAAGAAATCAAACCAAATCAGGCTTCTAGACTTGCAGATCATGGGCATAATGTATAATCATATTGAACACAGGGGAATGTCACGGGAAAGGCGGAAAATACTTATGACAATCCTCCAATCTCACAATTCACCAAGAGCTTCACAATTTCACTCTACAACCCAAATGAGGACCTAAAAGAAAATCCAATAAGTGCATGGGTAAACACTGAATTCATGCAGGTCTGAAAAATGATCAGAGATCTGAGCTCAAACAAAATCAGAAACCAAAATCAGAAGTCAAAATCAATCCAAGCAAAGAAAAAAAAATCAAAATTTAGCCACTACACAGGGAATATTTGCTCCCTTAAAGGCAGCCCAGATGCGAAATTTAGGAATTTTCGCGCTCTGCTATATAGAAGAGGCGTGAAAATAAGGATGTTTTTTATCTGTGGTGTATGTGGGGGGCGCGGAAATTCATTGTAAGTGAATGGGGGCACAATTTGTGAAGAAAATTTTATTTTTTTCTCAGGTTTGCAGACCTGGAGAGGTTAAAAATGAGGATCAAACTGATAAATGGAGGCTAGAGATTAATATGATGTAGAGAAACTAGATCAAAATAGACCAAAACTTAAGCAGACCAAAAATCAAATAGATAAAATAGATCAAAAATCAAAGATCAAATAACCTAAGTGAGAACTGGGATCTCCCCAATGAAGTCGCCAATTTTTGTATCAGTAAATCCGTCCTACGGATAGTTAGATCTACTCAAATACTAAACCAAGTTACTACAATACTAATCTAAGACAAAATCAAAACAAATGTGTAATGTCCCAATTCAAATAAATCTCAAAAGAGGAAATTCCACCAATCTACTAGTTTCCTAGGTTGGGGTGGAAACATTGGGATTTTGAATAAGGGAGATAATAAACCCCAAGTGGACATTATCTTGACTTTAATATATTAAAAGGGGTTAAATAAATATTTATTATAGGAAAATAAGGTGGCACTTGGTCATGGAAACACATTGGTGGTGTGGGACCCACACAAAGCTAGATTCCTCATGCCACATGGCATCCTATTCTCACCCATTCGAATACAAGGTGGAGTCTAATGTTCTTGGGGAGTTAGAACGTCAATATACTTGGAATGAATCAATGAAGGTTGAATTGGATTGGAAGAATAACTCCCTTGGAAGAGGAAGAGATATTTGAGAGACATTGAGACACTTGGGCTAGATTCCCTAGCTTCTATGACAACGATGATGAAGATGCTATGACACCTATGACACAAATCAAACCTGATTACTAAAATATGACATATATGACATTTTAGGGATAAAAATATCCTCCAAGAGGGTGACCAAGGGAGTTAGGGAAGCCAAATAGTCATCCATTCAAATTGAGTGAAGGAGGAGGCTAGGAAAGGAGGGACAAGTGGCACACATTGGAATCTCTTCCCAATTCGAGTTGGCATGAAGCTCATGGATGGAATTTGAGCTAAGGAGGTCTTTTTAATTTTATAAAATTCAAGAATAAATAATGAGAGTGGCTTTTGATCATTTCTCATTTTGCATATTGGAGAGCATAGCTTGTCCATTCTTGTGGAGTGTTTACTCTACTTGCCTTAGTACCAACTTCGAGGGTGAACGATTCCCATCCTAATTGGAAATTGGAGAGACCATTTAGAACTTTCATTTAGAGCTAAAATGGATTCATTTGTTTCATGTTGAATCTATAGGGCAGCTCTTGACATTCTCATCCTCAAATTGCTTCCACATCTTTCTCACTTTTCTCTTCATATTTTGGCCCTTGGAGGAAGGGTGCACTTGGTGAGATGATGTTCTCTTTGGGGGAGATATTGTTGCCCCATTAATTTGTATTATGATATATATACTCTGTATTTAATACTCATAAGACTCTCAGGTCGAAATACCAAGTGGAACTATGTAAACATACCAAGCAATGCATAAATGGTGTCATTTTCCCTATATCTGTTGATGTATATGTAACTTCGGAATGTATTTCACATGTATATGTATATTGTATTCCTATAGAGATGGTATTATTCCTCTATAAGGAAGTGTCGTCATTTATATTGTAAGTGTCGTAACTTATACTTGATGGGTTATTAGACCACCTTGTTGGGGTCAGCCCTGTATAAGTCATGTGGGTCAAAGGGTTATTAGACCACCCTATTGGGGGTCGGCCATGTGGGTCTAAGGGTTATTAGACCACCCTATTGGGGGTCGGCCCAGTTAGCATTATGTTATGTGGTTAAGTTCGAGCCTACATAAGTTAGGTAAAAAGGCAAGTCAAGTCAAGTATAAATAGAGTGCGGGAGGCACTCTATTTGCTCACTCACTTCTCACACATGCACTCAAGGAGGAGTGGCGCACTTATGGAGGAGGAGGATCTGCTGCTAGGTTGTGTCTATCTCTCTTGGTTGGTTGTATCATTGCTCTATCTATCTCTGAGGAAGTTATTGGGGTTTTTCACCTTTATGGTTTTCCCCAAGTAAATCTTTGTGTCTCTTGTGTGCTTGCATTATTGTCTCCATGATTGATATGCTGTAGATATGTTGTACATGTTGTTCTTTCAGTTAAGATCCTAGATCAGATTGAAGTAAATTCTGAAATTTAACAATATCTTGTTATGAAAGCTTGAAGTTGCTTTATTTCAACTTGTATCAGTTCATATATATGATTTTTATGATTTATGGAGAGTAATTAGTGTCTTGAAGAAGTTTCAAATACATTTCATAAGCATTTGTAACATAAATCTTGAATTTCATAGAAAGTGGTGAAGTTTACTAGCATTCCCCCCTATGTGAAGACATGTCCACAAACCTTTGATTTATGGGAGTTGCAGAAGCCTTTAGAAACTGATTGATGATGTATTTGGGAGCCCATTGAATTCCTTAACATTACCAGGTCTCTGTTCTCAAATTTGGGAATTTCGTCAGCATTTGGAGATCCATCTCTGACCACTACCCTTGGGGGATTTGAATCTCGATTTGACTCGTATATTTCCCTATCTTTCCCTGATTGTAATTGAATGTTGCAGAAGTATTTTGAGAGTGTCCAAGCATCCATAAGACTCATATTTATGTCTTAATACCTTCCAAACACATTCAGAACCAATTCGGAAGCATTTGGATCCATTTGGAGTCATTTGGGTCAATACTAGTCTAAGGGTCAAATTGGCCCAAAAGTGCGATTTTTCCAATTTTTCCAAATTTATTAAAAAGGGACATTACAAAATGGTGATATACTCTCCTATATTTAACACATTAAAAATATATTCTTAATGTTGAGAAGGGAGAAAATGGTAAGACTCACCTAGAACCTGTTGGTTGTCCTTGCTCCAGCTCCAACTTGATCTCCAAGGATTGGATCTACTTAAGCAAAACAAGAAACAATACTTCCAAACACAAGATGTAAAGCTTAATATCTAATATATATAGAATATAGCATGCATCCAAATATATGAAAATAAAATATAGGAGAATAGGACAAGTTACATTAATGAGAGCTCAAGAAGATCAAGATATAGTTACCCTTGATGTCCAAGCAATAACTCTTCCTTCCAAGATCCTCCTCTAGCTATATTTGCAAATATCCTAAGAACATAAGTTTGATGCCTCAAAATGTTCCTCCCTTGGCTCATGGATGGTCTCTTTCTTATAGGATTTGGGAGATCAACCACTTAGAGAGGAAGGTGGATCTATGTCACGTCCCCATCTTGACCCTTTTGCATTAAAATGTAAATGATGTAATATTGTTATAAAATCATAGTGAGGAGCTCAAGGCCAAGGCCCCACCATTTATTTATTGATGCATACGCTTTGCATGCTAGCCAGGCACATTGGAATTTCAACATCATGTAAATATACATTTTTAATAAAATACCCACAACTAGCTATGCAATGCAACAAAGAGATGGGGGCATGATTTTACAAGGAATTGGGAGGGAAATATTCAAACCCTTGGAGCCAATCAGGTCAAGCCAAATGTCAATGAGGTAACCCATCAAACCCTCAACTACCCATGTTGACTTTTGTACCCAATCATTGATTTCTCCCAAGAGTTGGTTGAGGTAGTTAATGCCTTGGGGAATGAGAGGTATGGCTGTCCAAATTCGGGTATGGGAAAGCCACCCTGTATGGGGAATCGCTTTCGGATTCTTGGGCAAGAAAAGAGCCATGAATTGCTCCCCCAAGCCATTATCCATCAACCAGTTTTCTCTTCCTCGTGAGTTTAGAGCTACCTGGGCGTTTTCCAGCCATGTTTGATGTGTTTTCCTTCATTCTCCCAGCTGAGAAGGGCATTTTTGTATTGTATACCAGTGGGGAAGAAGGGGAATGGAATTGGGGTTCCATAGAGAACGTTTTTGTTGTTAAATGCTGAGAGAGTTGGGGAGAAAACGTTTTCCTCCCTGTGAATGTTTTTCCCCATCCCACAATTTGTTTTTGGATGGAAACGATTTGGGGAAAGCCCAAACCCATGGCCATCCTGTTGGTAAATCCATTGCTTTGGCTTGAGCTTGAGTGTATGCCTCCAGGGTTCAAATGTAGCCTGATAAACCCAGCTGTGGACTGGCTTAGCTCAAATGAAATGATTAATTGGCTGTGAAAGAGTGAATATCCCCTTTTCCTTGTAAGAATCATGCCCAGCTTAGGGGCGGTAGTTGTGTTGAGAGATTGATGAACACAATTTTCCTATGGTTGGGTGGAACGTTGCAGCAACATAGCTAGTTGTTTGGGACAATTGCACAATAAAGATAAGTGTTTTTCTGTTCATGTATTACTTCTACAATGTTTAAATTGATGACTGTTTTTGATATGCTGTATACATGAGTAATGTGTGTGGATAGTTTTTATTCTATTGTGCATGTTTAATTGATTTGCATTTGCACACTCTTGAATTTATGTGTATGAATCTAATGCATGGGTTGAGTTTATGTAAAAGCCCAAAATTTGGCATCATGTTCCCATCCTTGCCTTGGATAGATGGGAGGGTATGTGACAGATGGTATTAGAGCGAAGGTTGCAACATTTGGGCCTTCATGGGCTACCTATCACAGCTTGTGGGGGTAAGTATGCTTCCTGCTCATTATAGACCATTAAGAAAGATTTCAAACTTTCAAATTTTTAAAAATGTTCCTAAGTGTTTTTGAAAAAATTTCTAAGCCTGTATCGGAAAGAACTTACAAGTTTTCGCCGAAACGGCGGAAGGAACTGACGAGTTTTTGCCGAAATGGTCGACCGGAAATTTTTAAGTTCGCCAAACTAGAAGAACTCGGCGAGTTCGTCTGCAATGGCAGCGAAACTCAACGAGTTCGTCTACAACGGTGGAAAAAGTAGGCAAGTTTGTGCCGCAATGTCGTAGGAAGATGGAGAATTTGCACTGCAACGGCGGAAAAAGTTGGTGAGTTTCCGCCGCAGCGTCGGAAGGAATTGGTGAGTTTCCGCCACAATGTCGGAAGGAATTGGCGAGTTTCCGCCACAGTGTCGGAAGGAATTGGCAAGTTTCCGCCGCAATGTCGGAAAGAATTGGCGAGTTTCCGCCGCAATGTCGGAATGAATTGGCGAGTTTCTGCTGCAGTGTCGAAAGGAATTGGGGAGTTCCCCCGCAATGACGGAAGGAAAAGTTGAGTTTTCAACCGGAAGAACTCAACAAGTTTGTCCGCAATGGGTCGAAAGAGAATTTCCAAGTCCGCCGAAACAGAGAATTTCATCTGTTTTCCAGGGTGAATTTCTGGTACCGAAAGTTGAAAAATGGCTTTGAACTCATGTGCCAGATTGGGCAAGCCCCCTTGACCCCCGTCGTCCCCTGGAGACAGTCGTTGAAAGTGTGAAATGCATTCTCTATGCTTGGGATGAGAAGCAGGGATTGCATAGAAGGTTGTGGAGGCCTTATTAAGAGTAATTAACTGTAATATACATTGTGGAAGAGCAATGGGAGTAGCAAGGAAATGTTGATCAGAGGGAAGTTCCTCACCTTAAACTATTTCTGTTTATAGTATAAGAATTGCATGTTTGAAAAATAACAAGAATAAATGTTATACACTTATGTATATATATTGAATTGCTAATTCATGAGGAGATCATAGCTAATGATTGCTTGTATGCTTGGTAGGGAATCCAAGAAAAGGATCAGCTATGATGTGGAGGAGGAACTCCATGTCATGAGGGGAAATTGAAAAGGGAGAATTCCTTAACTCCTCTCTTGTTACTATATTTATATTTTCTGAGTTTTATTTACTGAAAATTATGGCATAGGGATGCTGGAAATGCAAGAGAGTAATGCATATGAATTAGTGGGCATGATTAAAGAATCATTGCATGGTGCATGTGGATTGCTTATGCATAAGGATGATGTTGCATATGGGTAAAGGTAGTGAGGTTACACATGAAATATCCCATTAATGGTATTCCCTATGGGTTATGATAATTAAAGTTGTTGATAATGGTTGTGGGAATCAGACCATAAAAGCATGATTGAAAATGCAAGTGGATAGATAGATGAAGTGAATATGTACTAGTTGGAATACTAACAGACATTGCATAGTCCATTTGAAAATGTTTGTACATGTATATGATACTGCATATTAGTAAAATAGTGAGGTCTTACATATGCAATGAGGCACTTAAGATCATTATGGTGGTTGCTACTAATTAGTTGTGTTCGCATTGGTTGTAGGACCAAATACAACTGAAGCATGGCTAAAGATGCGAATGGTGATTGTTGCATATGAGCAACAACCTTATGAAGAAGGATGGTGCAACAAATATGTGATCATGAGGTTGGAAAAAGGACTGTGTAGCCTTGGTAAGAGGCCAACTGATCAGGTAACATCAAGCGATGTTAATGACATCCATGCAGGTAATGGTTATTTATGCTTAATTGCATGAATGATTGAAGGAGGATTTGGTAATATCCCTTCAACTATGTTTAAACCATGTTGATTGGTTTGCATGTGGTATTGAGTTCCTGAAAGTCAATGTCAACCCATCGAGTATGGTGAGGTGTGGGCAAGTAAAGGCAAGGAGCCTCACACCCTATAGTTTCTTAGAAACCTCAATGCATTCATATGAAATTATATCATGTCATTTGTGTATGTCAGTTGTGAGTTTAACAACCAAAGCAAGTGATGACTTATGGTCCTATTGTACTATATGTCATATGAGATAGGCATGGTTAGGCCATAATATGTTGGAATGCATAGTATTCATGGATTAATGCAAGGTTGTATTGAGGGGTATGCATTGAGTGAATGCACATTAAAAGATTATGTAAATGTTGTGAATGTGCATGCATATGTGCGGGTGCACATGTTGAAATGCATTGTGTGAATGCATGGTTGTAATATATATGTTTCAATGCAATTAAATAATTGATGAAATGGTGAACCATTGTTAATTCTGAGACCATTTCATGAGCTGCTCTGAATGCAAGAGAATGATTGCATGGGGAAGGTTGACATGTTGATGGGCTACCAAAGTGCTCTGTTGGAATGACAGAGTTGGATAAAAAGAATATGGTTGTGAAGTAATGAGTATTTACAGTTTATTTAAATTGCATGGATAGTCTATCTGTGTCTTGCAATTCTATTATGATAATGATGCATATATAGGGATATACATTTCATTGCATTTCAAATGTTAACAGCTGAAGGTGTTTGAATTATTGAGTGTTATAATTCTGAGATCACTTCAGTGACTGTTGTGGCAATGAAAGGATTATATGCATAGATACTCACAACATGTTTGGTTGATTGAAGTTTCAGTTTTCAGGTAGACAAGTCTTGCGTATGGCAATGAGGGTAAGTCCATAGTAAAGACTGGGATCTACTATGTGCAGAAGCCAAAGGTTATGAGAGGGTTCCCATGGTTGTAAATTATGCATGAAACAAATCTGAAAATTTTCTTGTTTAAGTTTATGAGAATAATCTCATGGTTGCAAATCTAATTTCTGTAGGAAAACAGATTTGTAGATCTCAGATTTGAGAATTTGCTTATAATTACTAATGACTATTTGGCTTATATAAATTGTGTCAGGAGGACATGTTGTAGGTGGATGTTCAGGTATGGTAGCAAGTGTAAAACCATAATGTACAGAGTGATACCACCTACAAGAGTCAAACAATATGAAGACAGCCTCATTGCAAAGCAAATCAATTTCTGTAGTAGACAGAATTGCAAATTCATATTGAATTTAATTATTAATGACATTGATTGGTTATGGAACAATTAGATTTGAAGTTTATTGTTAAATGTTGCTGACTGTTTGGCTATTTGATAAGTGTGCCAGGATGGCACATTGCAGGAAGACCATGTGTGATGGCATGTAGAAGCCAAACCAGATGGGAAGGATCCCATGCTTTAGAAATGGGTTTCAGGTGAAACGCCATTGTAAATGTTGAGAATGTCTCAGTCGAACTGCATGTTGGTAAACCATGTGAGTGAGGAAGTAAAATTATGCCAAGAAGGCATGTGTGGGTTATGGAACGTGAAAATATTGGGGTGGAAAACTAAAGTACTATTGACTTAGAGAAGGGAGCCCCATCCTTCGCAAATGAAGGAAAGATACATCTAAAAAGGGATAAGTATTTTGTAACCCTAACTCAGAATATGCATGTCTGGTTATTAGATTTAATATGCAGAGCATGTTTTATTATTTCATTATTATTCCAGACTGCTTGAGTATGATTAGGGCCTACATGTCTCACATCCTAAAGGGAGTGTACACCTTTCTGGTGTTGGGTTATGCTAGGGTTGTCAATATTGACTACACCCTAAGGGAATGGACGCATTCCTAGTGTTTCAATACTTGATAGTGAATGTTATGAAATATGTTTACAATTTTAGAGTAGCAATGTTGATGAGCTTGCTTATCCTTCTTGTGTTGTCAGCTAAAACAGATGCAGTTTAGGGCTGCACGCAGAAGAAGCATAACGGAAAGTTGTTATGAAGGGTTGTTGCATGCCTAATAAACCTAGTTGGTGCACCGGTTTGGCATTATTTACTTGGATGTTGTGGGTGTTGTGAAGGTTGTTATGAAGGGTTGTTGCATGCCTAATAAACCCATTCGGTGCATTGGTTTGCCATTATTTGCTTGGATGTTGTGGTTATTGTGGGGCCATGGCTTGTAGTTAAGGAAGTCACTTAAAGAGTTCCTAAAGGGAACCGCCGGTTTTGCACAAGAGAAGGAGTTCCATCCTTGTGTGAGTGAAGAATTGTTATGCGCATGAAGGGTTGTGACATGTGTGAAAGCCTGATGCAAGCCTAAGGCAGAGTGGTAGAGCCTTGACTTATAATGGTCGGTGGCGCAGTTTCCTTCCATTGGTCGATGACCCAGACGAATGTGTTGGCTCAGCAATGGAGAGGGCCAACCAGGTATGGGACTGGTTGGGCACCACAAATGCTTGGTAAATCTAGTTGGAGTGAAGGTGTATTGGTTGGGAATTAAATATTTGATGTTATGGAGAAGCATACATGTTCACCAAACATCCAATTCCATAGGCTATCCCAAGGCTTGCAAAGCGAAGCAGGATCCTATGGACCAGAAAGGAAATGCACAATACAGATAAGTATTCATTTTCATTTAGTTCTTATTTGGAATAATGAAGATTTCAGGTATAAGTCTTCTAACAGCTAAGTTGATACACTATTGTTTCTTTGCTGGAAACCTTGGGCATTGCAGGAAAGCAAGGACCCTAAAAGAACTATGTTGGGCCCAGGTTGGGACAAAGTTTTGGTAACACTTTTTTGATAAGCAGGGAAAGCTGAGCTGAGCACAGCTCATAAATATAATTTTTTCTAAGTGTTGAGGGTGTTGTGGAGCTGTGCGCAGCATCCAAGTTTTAATCAGGCTGCGAAGCTGTGCGCAGCATCCAAATTTTGGAAGCACTGTGAAGACCAGCGCTGTGAGGAAGCAGTGCTACGAAGCAGTTAGGACATGTGGAGCCAACAAAACGGAGTGCTGGACAAGGATCAGGTGCAAGTATTGGATGGACTAGTAGTGGTCTAATTTTGGAAAGATGCTCCAGGAGTGCCGAGCGGTGGGAATGAGCAAATCAGGAAGGAGGCCAATGCATGAGTTTGTTAAGGAAAGGACAACTCAGGGAAAGCAACGGCTTGGCACACCTAGAGGACGAAACTGTTAGAGATGAACGGTTTAGAAAAAGTGACATGTTAGCACGCATGCGATAGGAAGGCCGGTAGTGACAGAAGGAAGACGTGGAGAACTGCCACGAGGAAGTAGATGCTACCAGATGCCAGCAAGCCAGTTTAGGAAAACCAATGCAGCTTTGTAAACCTAAAGGTTTTTTGGTTTAGGTCTTCGGCATTGTAAAGACATGACCTTCGGGCATGATCTACCTAAGAAGACAATTTTGTATGGGATGGGACTCTAGTTGTTGTTTTTGTAACAGTTGGGTTACATTTTGGGGTTACTCTTTACTTTGGTTGTTACAATTTTGGATTGTTGTATTGTAAAATCACTTTGAGCTAAGAAGATTGTAAAGGCTCTGCAACTGTGTGCACAAAGACCTATTTGAGAGGAAGGAGAGTCTGCAGCTGAGTGCATAGACTAAGAATGGTTGTCCCCATCCCTTTTTAAAGAAATATATTACCAACCATTCTTGTGGACATAGCTTCCCACCCAGGGAAGTGAACCACGTTAAATCTTGTGTTGTGCGATTGTGCTTATGAATGAATGATTACTTGTGTTTTCTGTCAATGAATGTCTGGATGTTTCCTTGCATACTGTTATGAGAGATATTTTATATGCATTTGCCATTAGAGAAGTATGGAAATGATATGTTAAGTTCCGTATGAATAGTTGAATGGTGAACACTTATTCTTGTGTATGAAGGCACTGAATCAGTCATTTAGTTAAGTACTTTCTTACACATAGTAAAGGAATGTATAACAGTGGATTAGATCAGTCGTCTATGTTCAAATCATGACATCCTGAGTTAATGAATGAATGTTGGAAGGATAGTCAGTTAAGCGCCTGAATGAATGGATGAGTGATATTCATCTCAGTGCCTTAAGCACTTTCAGGATAATACAAGTATAGAATAAAATTGGATTGTTTGCAGCTTCAGTAGAAGTCCTGCGGTAGAAGAACATAGTGGTGCGGACCGCAGTGTTGCCTATCGCTGCGCAGTCTCACCTCACAGCACATACCCTCTGTTCTGCTGCGCATTACATCGAACCAAGAAACTTATCACTTACTGTGAAAACCTAGTTCCGCAGTACCCCATAGATACACCTCGGGTGAGACCTCAACCTACTCATAGGTTGTTGCCGAAAGGGCCGGTGCAAAGGGGTTTTGTTGGTCAAAGGGAAACCGTGAAGAACCTGGGTCTTACAGAAAACCTCTGGGTCAGTTATAACCAAAAAAATATAAAATTCTTGGTATACTAGAGAGTAACTGGTTGGGCACTATAAATTTCTTGGTAGAACCAGAGAGTAACTAGTCGGGCACTATAAAATTCTTGGAAAATCCAGAGTGTAATTGATGCTTGATCAATTCAGAGAATAGTTGGTGGGAACATTAACCACTTGATGTTGTGGAGAAGCTGGTGTGCTGGCCAAACATTCCTTAAATAATTGATAAACCCAGTCAGTGTACTAGCCTGGCATTACCTATTCGAATGGTTGTGGAGTAGCCTGCGTGCTGGCCCAACATTCATTATTGTATCCACGGGAAATCCAATGCTTGGAAAGCAAAGAAGGATCCTGTGGAATAAAGTGAAGACATCCAATACAGATAAGTATTTGGTTATCTTGCAACTTCTTGCTTATGAATATACATGTGTATGTGATTTGGATCTGATTTCCTAAACGCTTGTTTAGAGATAAACCCTATGAAAATAAACTAAACATGTGAATTGATTCAATGTTTGAGTGTAGGTATTGTTGGAAGCAAGGACTATGAAATCATCATGGTGATGCAGGTGGACACGTGACTGTCCTAAAGAGAGATCAGTATGAGCAGTAATGAAAGATGGTGCTATTGGACATGTGTGGGTCCTAGTAGCCAAAGGCTCTGTAAGCAACAATAAGGAAGGGTTCCCTAGTTGAAAATCCTTAGACAGACCTTAGACACTAAGTGTCATAGCCAAGAAAGGGCACATCAAAGCATTCACATTGAATTGAAAGACACTAATGGGCATGAAACCACAGTGAGGATGTAACTCCATAATATAACAATACTAAGAGGGGAAAAATCTTACTCTTCTCTTTCCTTTTTGATTGATGCATTTCAAAAACAAAGGATTGTTGAATGCATTTTGTGACTGGAAGTTGATTGTGAATGATGAAATAGTTATTTCCCTGTGAAAGGATGAACATGAATGAGTTCATGTGTATGTTGGGAAAGCATGAAATGTGTGGAAGTCTCATGAGTAAAGCATGGATGTTCCAAGTCAATTGGGAAAATAATTGACTAATTTTAATATTGTGTTATGCTTGTCCTAACAGGAATTGCCATGATGAATCTCACAGGTGAAAAATTGAAATCCATTGGTTACAGTTGTTACTCGCCAAGTGTTTCTAGTGAGCAAGTGAGAGCTAGTTGTGCACTGTGATCATGGAAGTAGACCAAAAGCTATCTATATCGGCTAGAAATCTTCCTTAGATAGTTGTCGGGACAGCAAGAAAGATGGAATCCATGAAATTCCAGACTTGTAGATCAACTGGAAGGTGAATAAAGGGAAGGGATTTCTCTGGAGCAATGCCCACCTGTAGAGATGGAAGACCAAAGCTAGCAAGAGAAGCTTTTGGAAGCCAAAGGACTTGATCCTGAAAGTTCAAAGTAAAGAGATGAAATGTAGGGCAGACCTGCCACCATTGTGTGAATTTTGAGGCATGTGTAAAGTGGGTATTTATTCCTAAGTGTTGGAACACCGAGGATGATGTTATTCCAAGGGGAGGGGAATGTCACGTCCCCATCTTGACCCTATTGCATTAAAATGTAAATGATGTAATATTGTTATAAAATCACGGTGAGGAGCTCAAGGCCAAGGCCCCGCCATTGATTTATTGATGCATACAGTTTGCGTGCTAGCCAGGAACATTGGAATTTCAACATCATCTAAATATACATTTTTAATAAAATACCCACAAATAGCTATGCAATGCAACAAAGAGATGGGGACATGATTTTACAAGGAATTGGGAGGGAAATATTCAAACCCTTGGAGCCAATCAAGTCAAGCCAAATGTCAATGAGGTAACCCATCAAACCCTCAACTACCCATGTTGACTTTTGTACCCAATCATTGATTTCTCCCAAGAGTTGGTTGAGGTAGTTAATGCCTTGGGGAATGAGAGGTATGGCTGTCCAAATTAGGGTATGGGAAAGCCACCCTACATGGGGAATTGCGTTTGGATTCTTGGGCAAGAAAAGAGCCATGAATTGCTCCCCCAAGCCATTATCCATCAACCAGTTTTCTCTTCCTCACGAGTTTAGAGCTACCTGGGCGTTTTCCAGCCATGTTTGATGTGTTTTCCTTCATTCTCCCAGCTGAGAAGGGCATTTTTGTATTGTATACCAATGGGGAAGAAGGGGAATGGAATTGGGATTCCATAGAGACCGTGTTTGCTGTTAAATGCTGAGAGAGTTGGGGAGAAAACGTTTTCCTCCCTATGAATTTTTTTCCCCATCCCACAATTCATTTTTGGATGGAAACGATTTGGGGAAAGCCCAAACCCATGGCCATACTATTGGTAAATCCATTGCTTTGTCTTGAGCTTGAGTGTAAGCCTCTAGGGTTCAAATGTAGCCTGATAAACCCAGTTGTGGACTAGCTTGGCTCAGATGAAATGATTAATTGGCTGTGAAAGAGTGAATGTCCCCTTTTCCTTGTAAGAATCATGCCCATCTTGGGGGTGGCAGTTGTGTTGAGAGATTGATGAACACAACTTGCCTATGGTTGGGTGGAACATTGCAGCGAAATAGCTAGTTGTTTGGGACAATTGCACAATAAAGATAAGTGTTTTTCTGTCCATGTGTTACTTCTGCAATGTTTAAATTGATGACTGTTTTTTACATGCTGTATGCATGAGTAATGTGTGTGGATATTTTTTATTCCGTTGTGCATGTTTAATTGATTTGCATCTGCACACTCTTGAATTTATGTGTATGAATCTAATGCATGGGATCAGTTTATGTAAAAGCCCAGAATTTGGCATCATGTTTCCTTCCTTGCCTTGGATAGATGGGAGGGTATGTGACAATCTAGGTGAGTGAATAGTGGATCAAGAGGTTGAACCAGGACAAAGAGGGAGGATGAGTTAAGATTCGAGAGAAACCCCAATCCAACAAAATATCTTCGAGGATAAGATCCACTTTCCAATCCAATAGGTAGTTAACGAAATTCCGTTCCCCATGAACTGAGCAAGGCACGAAAATATTGATATTTCACACCCCTGTAGGTATGCAAAGCACGAAAATAAGGGATTTTAGCGTCTTGCACCACTAGTAGGGCATGGAAATAATGGAAACCTATGTTCAAATGAAGTCACACTTGACTCAATGAGTGTGAATTCGAATGAGGTAAGTTGGATTTGTCTCCAAGGACTCCAAATAAGGCCAAGGAGGGGACTAGTAAGGTTCAACAATTGTTAGGAGGTTGTGCCATTAGGTTTTGCATGGTGGTATGGCACGAAGACATGAAATGGCACTCAAAGTGAGACTTTAAGGTATAACACTCTTGACACTGTGGATGAAGCTGTAGGTTCTCCAACACCTCTTTGCAGAAGAACTATTAACAACCTATGAAAGCACCCTCACTACCAATTTATGCAAATATGAGGCTCCATAGCCATACATGTTCCACCAATGGATAGGATCCAATATATCTCGATCTTTGGTTGCATGCAGGGTACCAAAGACTCCATGCTCACTGATCTATTCACTCAATCCACTTCGTACTTGAGCACACTCCTCCTCATCCGGGACCAACTTATCTAATGTAAGCATATACCCATTTTTCACCTATGGATCTGTGTGTGGCATTTTCCTAACTCCACCCCCAGGTGCAGGTTGGTCCAACCAAACTGGAGAATAATATTTTGGGGTAAGGACATATGCAAGGGAATGGAGTGGAACATTTAGATTATCCCATATTTTGACCACATGTTTATGAATATGGTCATACAATATTGCATATCTTTGCTCAATAATTTATTTGATTTGACCAAGCATGCTATCCATCTTCTCATATACCTCCCCATCACTAGTTCATCTGTATATGCATAACGAATCATATTATAAACTGGCTTGGTGAACTGCAGAACATACCTAGGGCCTGTGACCATAACTGACCATCAAGAACAGTGTCCTCCACCTCCTTGTTGAAGCCTCGGGTGTGATACTGGAATATTTTACAAGGCAATCAACAGAAGGTGACATCCCAATATGGAAGGCTTCAATCAACCCTACGCAAGAGTGGTTCTATCCCCTAATTGTTTGGTGTGACTGACTCCTATGGATATCAGGCCTCCGCTGACACTTATGTGGACAAGTCCTAATGGATCTGTCTTCTTATTAGGGAAGATAGGAAACTTTTTATATCTAAAGTGTAAGTAGTGTTAATTGGAAAATAACTAATTTAACTTAGATTTCAACTAAGAAATGTGATTTGAATTTGTAGAACATTCAGAGTTGATTGTTTAATAAGTGCATCACCAATTGATATACATATGAATTGGATTCAAGCTTATCAACTTTAAACAAAATCTAACAATAAAAACTGAGTTATCTTATCCAAAAGATTTAAATACACAAGGTTGTTTTGTTGTGATATGCTAATCGACAAATTAGCATCAATATAAATAAGACTCTTTATCAGCTACAGAAATACATAGCATGAGTTAAACAATGAAATGTATTTAACACATAATAACACATGGATCATATGAAAAGAGAAATCTAACATGTAGATCAATGCATTTATTAAACATGCAACATAAAACAGATTTCATGTCGTGATTGAAGTGAGAAATCATAACTTATCAAAGAAATTTGACAAATATTGCAAAAGATATGGCCAAGAGAAACTGATTGGATTTCATTAAGTCTGCAAAAAAATACAAGTCCTCAAGGAAACAAAGCATCTCGAGTTCTCCTTTGGTGATTTTTCTCTCCCCCTTTCTATGAGATCTAAGTCCCCTTAAATAATAATTACATTAAATAAAAAAATGACAAATCTCCCATGAAAATGGGGATTACAAAATATTACTAATCTAAGACCTGCCAAGTGCAATTCGCCACTTTGAAGATACATCTAACAAATCTTCAATATCTTGTTACTTGGGAAGCTCAAGTGATAGTTGCGTCTTACAAGAAAAATACTCAACTTCTCTTTTCTTCAGCTTCTCCCATTCACGCAAGAAAAAATTGTTCATTCCTAAACTGAGGGGTGACTCAATTAACTCTTTGATCATATCAGAAATGTGAATGTGATCCATCTGTTCTATTTGATCCTGGATTTTAAACATTTCCCTTCAACCTGTTGGATCATAATCTTGGGTGAAGAAGATTTTTCAATTAATTCCAAGGTTGGGAATTCCAAGATTGTCAATAAATTGTTAGTTGCAAACCACCTTCTGCTGCAGACAACCTGTGCTTCTTGAATTGTGGCCTCAACTGTCTCGCATGCATGTTCCCATGACTCTAAAGAGATTTTGATCCTTTTAAATTTAATGTTTTCCAAAACAGGTATATCTTTAGGTATGTCTTTGATATACTTCATCCAGTCTATTACATCTTCAGCAGCTCTGGTTGCTTCTTCCCTTCTCTCATTATGTTCAAAGAAGACATTGGAGTGGAATTCAAAGGCATTGTATGTGTCCCGAATCTCATTTAGGAATTCAAATAGCTTGACCAATAGGTTCATATGATCTTCATTTACCTTCAAGGAAAACTCCTTAAATTATTCCTTGGAAAATCTTGCGAAAGAAGGGGTAGCTACTATGGCCATTGAATCTTTCAATTGTTGTTTTAGCACTGCAATCTTTTCATTATAACCTTCATTTAGCAATTGTGCTTCTTGGAGCTACTGTTGAAGAGCTACATTCTATGCCTGCAGGTCTTTCAGCTGATTGTCATGTTCGATTTTCAACTTTTGCAGTTCGGATTGATGCTTTTCATTGATCTGAGTCTGCTCCTTCCTGAGCTTCTGCAACTCCTGTTGCTTCACCTAAATTTCCTTGTTTAGTGAAGTGGCATAGTCACAATTGGCCCCTGCAAAGGCTCCCATTGTTATAGCAGTTTCAAGTGCTTCCTGCTGAAAATCATTAGATGTTTTTATCCATATAACTTGGTTAGGGACAGGGCCCTGCACAACAGTCCCTTCCTTATGCCCTTTTGTACCCTTTTTTACCACTGCTTTCTCTGACTTGCTATAGAAATATTCCGCTAAAGAAACCACTACATCTTCTCCAAAATATGCCACTATCTCAATTGTGGATGTAGACACATCAGATGTTGTGACCAGAGGTGCAGTTTGGGGTACAACAAAAGTTGGAATAGGCATGGTGATTTGGGTGGTGGAAATAGAAGGAGTCATGACATTGGAGGATGATAGTAATGAGGTGGAAACATAAGATAAGGTAATGATTTCTGGAAGTGAGGCAGAAATTCATATCACAAGTGTTTCTATAGATACAGTAGACATTTGGATTTCAGTAGCCTGTGTAGCTAGGACAGAAGTTGGAGCCACAACTGACTCTTGAGAAGTTACGACAGGGATGATAAGAAACTCAGTTGATGTGGATGTTGGATTTGTGACACCAGATGTGGAAATGGAGGACGAAACAGTTGAAATGCTCGATGGCGTGGGAGGTGTTGCAGTTGTAGCGATAGTGACCTCTGGGGAAGTGGATGTCAGGGAGAGGGTCATCAATCACTATACTCTCGAAAGCATTAGAAGAAGTCTGGGTGACTAAAATAACATATAGCGGGATGATAGGAATAGTAATGGGGCATGAAAATTTGGAAGGAAGGACCTCATCTTCCACATCACTATCTTCAATATGAAGCATAGTCACTTTAGGTACAAAACCTTCAACCTTTTTCCTTGTTGCTGGAGTAGTTGCAGCAACAGCTTGAGTTTCCACTACTAAGCTCATCACTGGCAGTTCTATTTTCATCTTGGTAGCTGATTGAATCAGAGCATTGAGAGTGGATAAAGGTTTGGGTTGTGGTGTGTCCTCAACAAGAACTGTAATACCCCAATTTTGGACTTTGAACCCCTACTATATTTCTACTAAGTATTATTTCAGTTTACTTAGGTGACTTTAGAAATCTGATAAATTGATTTCTAATGACCATGTGGACTAGCACATTAATGAGATGGGAGTCACAGTCCCCTAAGTTTTGGAGGGAAAATGCCACTTAATAATAATTATAAGAAATTATTATTGGAGAGAAAAGGGAAAACCCTAAAGAAGAGATTTGAGAAATTAATGAATTAAAATAATTCATAAAATGAGAATTTCCACACCTAAGAGAATAAAAGGTGAAAACTCATTGAAACACCCATAATTCATTATCACATTCACTATTCACAAACTACAGAGTTGAACACACAAGAGACATGGAAATACACATGAACCTGAGACAAACCAAGACTGGTGAGGGAGGACAGATTTGGGAGAACCAAACTGGTCCTGAAGCCAAGTGATTGAGGACAGATTTGGGAGTACCAAACTGGTCCAGATCACTAGGGCTAATTTGGGAGGACCAAACTAGCCCAGATAAAGAGGAATCACACAGTTTGGTAAGGGCTTGGCCACTTAATTGTGTGTAGGTAGGAGAACTACCCCAAGCTAAGCAAGAGTACTACATTTACCTTAATAGACTGTGATATATTGATTCTCTTAATGGCCTTGGCTTAAAAGGCTCAGGAGCATCCTGGAGCTCAGGAGTACTGAGTTGGATGTTTGGTTGCCTACTGCTACTGTCACATCCTGAAACAAATTGACTAAAAAAGCTAAGGGTAACTTAAAAACGATACTCTGACCTGGGGGACTGTGAACTCAGCTTGGGGGTGACCTGAAAACAAGGAGTACTTGCTGGTCAAAGGCTAGGAGGTTTGTGCTTGGTTCCACTGGTCATCTGCACTCAGACAAGTATCGATTGAGCCTATCTGTTTATATTATGGACAGTATTGGAATTTGTTTCTATTGTTTTCCATAAAGCACTGTTAAATGATATATTATTTCAGATCTATTCTTATGCAGTTGTATAATGTGTTTCTGAGCATAGATTTGTTGTTTTAAATTATTGATCTCTGCCATCTATTTTTTGTTTCATGTATTGAATGGAATACCTGAAGTATTCATGGTTGAAATGTTGATAGAGTTATGAGAACAGAAATATGGTTGCATCTGGATTGAAATCCTGAGAAATACATCCTAGAATAATTTTCAATACATCAGCTAACATATGTGGTTATGTGTGCATTTTTTATACAAAGTATGTATATATTCATTTGTAGGTGAATGTCTAAACTAGGGTTTTATGTATTTCAATGAATATTGCAATATGTATTTATTATACATTTCACTATGCATTTTACTATACATTCCAATATGTATGGCATGATGTGTTTCTTTAGGTATTTCAGGCAGACCTGTAAACCTAGCCTTAAGATAATTACAAATCTATCATTTATTGATATAGATCAAAATGAACAGGGCAGATTCCTAAATGTCCTTAATGAAATGCTCATTCTGAATCTAACCCTATATTTCACTTACAGCTATTGTACATTACTTCATTTCCAGTTTGAGTAACATAAATGATTTATGGACTAGATGTGCGAATACATAGCATGCATGTGTTACATGACATAATGCGTATATCTATTATTAAGTGCAGTAACATTTGAACTTAGGATTTATTCCTAATGTTATGCTTAAAGCGAATGCCATTTCCTGAGATGCATTGATACATCAATATCTCGTATTATGCCTAATATAGGTTATTATCATTGATGCAATTCGTAGAAACATTGATGCCCTCTTTCTAAGATAGGTATGGACAAGATCTCGTTGTGAGAACCAAATCGTGTTCCATGGCAGGGCGTCCATGTAAATCATAATATCGTACAGAGTTAATGTAATGCATGTAAACCAAAATATTGCATCGACGGCCCAGACATTCCCATTTACGAATCAATTACATAAGACATTTGTTTACCTATGTACATTTGTTTACCTATGTATTCTATCTTATGCATTTATTGGAAGATTGTTTATCACATGCGAATTAACATTATGCTGAGATAAACGTAAACACAGTTGAATTTTGAATTGATTATCCTATACATTCAAGCATAATTTTATGTATATATATGCACCTATTTAATATCGCATACATACATTTGGGGTAGGCTCTTAAGATCCGTAACCCTATCCATTTAAACATAAATACAGCGCATATTGCTTTGTCCTACGAAGCAAGAAACAACAACATGGTAAACTATAAATCGAAATGCAAAGCTTAGACACAGTATGGATTATCACGAATTCATTCTTTTATTGCAGTAAGCTTAAAACAAAGCAACGCATGTAAATTCCGGTGACAATCAAGTTAACAGTTCATATTATGGAGCCAAGGAAAACGTATACATTATCTTTCACTACATTGTGCTTTTAAACATTTAAAACGAGATAGAGGCCGTAGGCTCTCATCAGGAAAGCCCTTACAAGTTTCCAAAACTAGGGACGGACCAAACGTTTTCCCCTTCAAATGCATTCATTATTTACAAACCCAAAATGAAGGTTTAGAGAGAATGCTCTTCATTCCTTTCCAAACCCTTCTCGGGTCAAACAGAACAATACCAAAACCATCGACGACACTATGTGACCAAGAATACGGTCATAGGGACCAACAGTCATGAGCAGTAAGATAACTCTTCTAAATTTAAGGCCAAGGGCCACAACCTTTTATCAATAGAGAAAACCACAACGACCCAGCAAGTAACCTTCAATGCATGTGTAACTCAACCTGAGCCACAGGGTGAGACCATCGGGGCTACAAAGATGGTGAGTTACCTGGTAGGTTGGGCATCTTATTCCCCATGCTCATCATTGGCCGAGGAGTTGTTCCACCCTTGTTGTAGCTTTCGCCACCTTTGCGAAACGGGCACCTACAAACGGTTACAAGAAGTTTAAACCACGTATTCGTTTCAAATTTACGAAGTGTTAAGTAAAAACAACAGCATGAAAAATTACCAAAGTATAACGAGGAAGGACTTTCAACAACACCTGTTAAGTGGAGCATAACCGCCTCATTTCCCAAACTCTATAAAACAACAACCCTTGTAAGAGTCATGCACCAGCCGAGAGGTATGGTACTATTATAATATGACAGGGTTGGCGCAAGAGTGGTTTTACTTAGCAGTGAAAGCTGTGTAGTTACGTCGGCTTCATAATGTCCCTTCTGGGCTCCTACAAGGCGTCGTAGCTTCCCCACTGAACCATGGTGTTTAACTTCTCTACGCAACGCAAAAGGCCCTCTGCGCAAAACTAAGGTGAAATAACACTGATACTTCGAATTTTCCAAACTCTTCTATGATGTAGATACCGGGTATTAAAGGTAGCAACCACCACTGACCTCGGTAGCTAGGGAGTTATGGCGAGGACCATGGATCGCTGGCGCGAAGGTCCCAACACAATGGATCGATGGTGATGGAGTAGTCTCTTTTATCCATAAACCAACCTTGCATAAGATCAACGGCGAGGATCACCTTGTGAACTAATGGAGCCGCGTAGAGTATGCAGTACTATGCTTCGTTGGAAGCACGTCGATTCAGGCGAGCAGGAAGGCGGGAGATGCATTAATGGTGGACCATATCATGAGTAGAGTCCACATCTCCTTCCACGTGAGATAGGTTGTCCACGTACCTGCCAAAATGGCAAGCAAGGTGGGGCCAAAACGTTTTAAGGTTCGGGCTGAGCCGGCGTGGATTCACCACATCGACCAATCTGGCCACCCGTGAAGCTTCAAGTCTCAACATGTTGGCACTATGTCATCCTACGTGTGTTGTCCACACCATGCATGACAGCATTATCAATAGTCAAACCCTGAAGCAGTTGGTTCAAACCATAATGCTAACATATAATCCATGTGGGTTAACATTAAGAACTACCTATAACATATAATGTTACGAATTTATGTAATAGCGTGACCTTGGTTATAATCATCGTTTAAGGTGAAAGCCATACTCTATGGCGCATGGGTTGATTTTCATATTTGGCTTATTTAAGCCTTAGTCCTAGGTTAGGACGGAGTAATAATATATATATATAGTGTTATGTA
Organism: Larix kaempferi; assembly: GCA_027924585.1. Taxonomy (NCBI): domain Eukaryota; kingdom Viridiplantae; phylum Streptophyta; class Pinopsida; order Pinales; family Pinaceae; genus Larix; species Larix kaempferi. Next base: position 3,866,044 of record BSBM01000012.1, on the reverse strand, counting down.
ATAATATATATATATATATATATATATATATATATATTATTTAGAACTTAATTTTTGAAGTCTAATTTTTTCAATTTAAAAGTTATAAAGTGTTTACATTATAACCCATTGGCTCTTAAGCTATATTTTGACTTAGGATTTGATCATTAATATATATATATATATATATATATATATATGTATGTATGTATGTATGTTTTTAATATCTATATATTTGGATAATCTTTCATTTTACATGATAATATGTGTGTGGGTGTATTATATTGAGACTAGACCCATTTTTACTTATCATTGTTGCACAGTAGTCCTTTTTATACAGACATAAATACGTTAAGTGTAGTACAGCCAGTAAATGGCAGTAGCTTAATATTGTTGCAGGTGTCGCACAACAAGCTTTATGCAATCGCATAGGTTCTGTGTCAGGGACATATAACCATGCCACGCTAAAAGGACTCTCATTTAATACTATGAACAAAGTGGTAGTGTGTAAAGTCACATTAATGAGTGTTGATGTATATGTAACTTCGGAATGTATTTCATCTGTGTATTATATATATATTTATTGTACCCTTATAAGAGATGTGTTATTCCTCTATAAGGAAGTGTCGTCATGTGGATTGACAAGTGTCGCAAGTGTGTGTACTTGCCGATGGGTTATTAGACCACCTTATGGGGTCGGCCCTAATTAATATATAATATAATGTGGATGTACTCAAGTAGACAAGTCGGCCCCAGTAGGTCACTGGGCAAAAAGGTGAGTATAAATAGAGATAGGAGATCTCTATTTTATTCACTCGGAAAAGCATCTATCTCTCTCTCTGAAAAGTGGCGCACTAGTGAGGAGGAGGAGGATCATCTGCTAGGAGACTATCTCTGTATTATTTGGTTGTATTTTGGTTGAGCCATTGCTCTCTCTATCTCTGAGGAAGTTGTGGGGTTTTTCACCTTAGGGTTTTCCCCACGGAAACTCTGTGTCTCTTGTCTCTATGCTTTTGATTCTTGTGATGCTTGTGATGCTTGTCATATTATGATTGTCATGCATTGATATACTGTAGATGTTATTCTCTCAGCAAAGATCCTATAGTATTGTGATTTAATACTGAAAATTTAATATGGTATCAGAGCTTAACTGAGAAGACATTTTGCAGTGACGGAAGCTTGTATTCCTTGTTTATTGGGTTTCTCTCCACAGATTTTTGAAATTCAGTATAGTAGATTGGATCTACTCATCAAGGCGCATCTATCTGTCCAATCAGAATTCAGTTCCGAGCATTTTCAGATTTGGCCCTAAAAATTAGGGTTTCCACAAAAATAGGAATTTCTGGAAACTGAAGGCACAGCTGGAAGCTCCTTGCAAAAATCGAAGGTTTGAGCTTTGGATCGAGATTTTTGGCTGGGTAGATCTCCGGGAAACTCAAACCCTAATTCAGGGCTCTCCCCAGTGAACCCAGGAGGACAAAAAGGCAATTTTGAAGGGCAAGACTTTGCTGATCTCAAATTCTGAATGTACTAAGCTGATCAGCTCTCCAAGGTGCATCTTTCTATCCTTCCGGAATTTTGAAATTCACATTTTGAATTTTTAGGGTTTCACTGACAAACCCTAATCCGGGACCAGATCCAGTTTTCAGCACTTCAAGTGGTAAGTTCTAAATCTTTTCTATTTCCATTTGAAGTACTCTTAAAGATGTCTCTTCACACCAAGCTTGAGGATAAGCTTGAAGGGGCTGATAACTTCCGAGCTTGGAAGTATAGGATTGGGCTAATCCTGGAAGAGAATGAGTTGGACTCATATGTGAAAGAAGACATCCCTATCCCAGAGGATGAAGAGGCCAAGGCATTACACAAGAAGAACTTGGTCAAGGCAAAGAGAATCATTGCTGATTCTATCAAAGACCATCTCATACCCCATGTGTCTTCTCTCAAGACACCCAAGGAGATGTTTGAATCCTTGACCAAGCTATTTGAAGGAAAGAACATAAATCGGAAGATGACCCTGCGGAACCAATTAAAAGCAGTAAAGTTTCAGAATGGAGAAACCATTCAATCTTACTTTTCAAGGGTCTCTCAGATCAAGGAACAATTAGAAGCAGTGGATGAAATGGTGGAGAATGGTGAGGTGGTGATGACTACTCTAAATGGCCTTCCCAGGTCATGGGATTCCTTTATTCAAGGAATTTGTGCAAGGAAGAAGTTGATCTCCTTCAGTAGACTTCAGGAAGAATGTTCTCAAGAAGAAGCTAGACTTATAGCTCGTGAGGAAAAGATGGGAGGAGAAGATCAAGCCCTTGCAGCTCACACCAAAAGAAGCAAAACCAAGAAGGATCACTCTCACCACAAAAGAACTCATAAGAAGGACCTAAGATGCTTTACATGCAATGAGAAGGGTCACTATGCTTCAGATTGTCCCAAGAACAAAAGGGATAATAACAAAAACTTCAGTAAGAAGAAGAAGGGCAGCAAAAGAAGATTTCATGCTCATGCTGCCGAAGATGATGAACCCCCAAAGAAGAAGGCAAGGGCAGAAAGTGATAGTGATGATGTCTCATCAAGTGAAGAAGAATATGTTCTAATCTCTGCTCTTACAGGTACCATCTCCCATGGATGTAATGATTGGTTGATTGATAGTGGGGCTTCCAAACACATGACTGGGTTTAAAGAATCCTTTGTGAACCTATTTGAACATGAGTCACCCCATAAGGTGAAACTTGGGGATGATTATCAATACCCAATCAAAGGAAGTGGTGAAGCCTCTTACAACCTAGATTCTGGAAAATCTCTGAAGATGAAGGAAGTCCTCTATGTACCTGGGCTCAAGAAGAACTTACTCTCCATCTCTGCTTTAGATGCAAAAGGTATGAGGGTTGCATTTGTTGATGGCCAAGTACTAATGTGGCCAAAGGGAAAGACCATAGATGATGCAGTAGTGATTGGAGAGCAAGAGGGAGGACTGTATAAATTAAAGGGTCAACCTGAACATGCCATGGTACATGAATCCATGGATCCAAGTGAACTTTGGCACAGAAGACTTGCTCACATGCACTATAGGGCACTTCCAATTGCAAGAAAGGCAGTAGAAGGTCTTCCTGAAATCAAGACCAAACATGAAGGTGTTTGCAAAGGATGTGCAAAAGGAAAGAACACTAAGAAGGCTTTCCCAAGCAGTGAAAGCAAAGCAAAAGATATTCTGGAAATCATCCACTCAGATGTATGTGGCCCCATGTCATCCAGTTCCCTAAGTGGGTATGTTTACTATGTATCATTTATTGATGACTTCTCCAGGAAGACTTGGGTATACTTCTTGAAGGGCAAAGATGAGGTGCTTGATAAATTCAAGGAATTCAAAACCTTGATGGAGAATCAAACTGACAAGAAAATCAAGACATTCAGATCTGACAATGGTGGAGAATTCACCTCAAATGACTTCAAGAAGCTTTGCAGTGATTCAGGGATTAAGAGGGAGTTGACTGCTCCTTATAATCCTCAACAGAATGGAGTTGCAGAAAGGAAGAACAGAACTATCATGGAAGCAGCAAGGGCAATGTTGCATGACCAGGATCTTCCTATGCATCTATGGGCAGAAGCAGCTAGAACAACTGTATATGTGCAGAACAGAACACCCCACAAGATATTGGACAACAAGACACCAGAAGAAGTCTTTTCTGGTAAGAAACCTGAAGTCAGCCATCTCAGAATATTTGGTTGTCCAGTATACACTCATGTCCCAAAGGAGAAGAGGACTAAACTAGATCCTTCAGGAAAGAAGGGTATCTTTGTGGGTTATAGTGAAAGCTCGAAGGCTTACAGAATATATTTTCCAGGGTTCAAGAAGATTGATGTCAGCAGGGATGTAACATTTGATGAGAATTCAGCATTCATCAAATCAAGAAAGACACCTACCGAAGTTTATGAAGAACCTAAGGAAACAAGATTTCAGGACACTACCATGACTGAAGCAGTTCCAGAAACTGCTCGTGAGTTTGAAGATCCACAAGAACCTATAGATCCACCCCGTGGGGATAACTCTCACAAGAGGAAACCTGTATGGGCTAGAGAGCTCATTCATGATGCAGAAAGATTTGGCATTCCAGAAGAAGAACACAGAGCAAAGAAGAGAACCAGATCACACACCAGTTATGTTGCTTTACTCTGTGACATCATGAACAAAGAGCCTTCCAGTTATGAAGAGGCAGCAGAAAAGAAAGAATGGAAGGATGCTATGGTTGAGGAATACCAATCAATTATGAAGAATGATGTTTGGGATGTTGTCCCAAGACCTAAAGGGAAGTCTGTTGTGACTTCCAAGTGGATCTACAAAATCAAGCATGCTGCAGATGGCAGTGTGGAAAAATATAAAGCAAGATTCGTAGCTCGTGGTTTCTCTCAGAAGGAAGGAATAGACTATGAAGAAACCTTTGCACCTGTAGCCAGATATACTTCCATCAGAACAGTACTTGCCCTGGCTGCAGCAATGAAATGGAAGATACACCAGATGGATGTCAAGACAGCTTTCCTGAACGGTGTAGTAGAAGAGGAAGTATATGTGGAACAGCCACTCGGCTTTGAAATACATGACAGGGAATCTTATGTATGCAGATTGAAGAAAGCCTTGTATGGCTTGAAGCAAGCTCCCAGAACCTGGTATGGTAGGATGGACAGTTTCCTATCTAGTTTGGGCTTTACCAAGAGTAAAGCGGATTCCAACCTTTACTACAAGGTTGAGGAAGGGAATCCTGTGATTCTACTACTATATGTGGATGACCTATTTGTGACAGGAGATGACAGAATGATTGCAGATACCAAGAGGAAGCTTGCAGTTGAATTCGATATGAAAGATTTGGGAATGATGCACTATTTCCTAGGTATGGAGGTGTGGCAGAATGCAGGTGGGATCTTCCTTGGTCAAGGGAAGTACACAGTAGATATCCTGAAGAGATTTGGGATGATGGATTGCAAATCCATGGCCACACCTATGGCATCGAATCTGAAGCTTCTTTGTGATGCTTCATCTGATCCAGTTGATGTTTCTATGTATCGTCAGATTATTGGGTCCTTGATGTACCTGACGAACACGAGACCAGATATTTGCTTTGCTGTGAACACATTGAGCCAGTTCCTGACGGATCCGAGGAGTGTTCACCTGGTTGCTGTAAAGCATGTTCTGAGGTACCTAAAGGTTACAGTGGATTATGGGCTCAGATATGAGGCAAATCAAAAGTTTAACCTGCAGGGTTATGTTGATTCAGATTGTGCTGGCAGTGCTGCAGATAGGAAGAGCACATCTGGGTGTTGCTTCAGTATGGGATCAGGTGTGATCTCTTGGTTTAGCAGGAAGCAGTCCTGCGTAGCACTGAGTACAGCTGAGGCAGAGTATGTTGTAGCCTGTTCAGCTACGGAAGCTACTGTCTGAGTTATTTGATCTCCCGTTGGAGGCTACTGGTATCTTCTGTGATAACCAGAGTTGTGTGAAGCTGTCCGAGAACCCAGTGTTTCATGACAGGTCGAAACACATAGAGATCAAATATCACTATATCGGGGATATGGTGCAGAGAGGAGCTGTGAAGCTCCTGTATGTTGCGACGGACGAGCAGATTGCAGATGTGTTGACGAAGCCACTAGCCAGGGTGAAGTTCGAGTACTTCAGAGAGAGGCTTGGCGTTCTTCAGATCGAGGACACTTCGAGGAAGAAATGATGGACACATTTGCTGAAGCCATTCCAAGCATGTTGGAAGGAGGATCCTTCACATGGCTGTGGATGTAAGCGCTGGATGATGAGCATCAGGATGATGTTCAGGTTTCTGCTGGATATGATCAGTTGGATCATTTTTGTATGTATGTACGCATCATGATGGATGCTGGATATGATCAGTTGGATCATTTTTGTATGTATGTACGCATCATGTTGGATGCTGGATATGATCAGTTGGATCATTTTTGTATGTATGTATGCATCATGTAGATGCTGGATATGATCAGTTGGATCATGTGTATGTATTTTGTATATGCATCATGTTGGATGCTTGGACCATGTATCTGTATATGTATCAGGTGGGTACATTGTATGATCAGGTGGATCATGTATGGTGATATGTATCATGTATTTGTATTTGTATCAGGTGGATACATTGATGATCAGGAGGATCATGTATGATGATATGTATCAGGTAGATACTTGGTATGCATCAGGTAGATGCATTGATGATCAGGAGGATCATGTATGACGATATGTATCAGGTAGATACTTGGTATGCAGCAGGATGTTGCAGTGATGATCAGGATGATCATGGATGACGAGCTTCAGGATGTTGCTCCAGATGACATGCAGCAGGACGTTGCAGTGTTGATGATCAGGATGATCATGGATGACGAGCTTCAGGATGTTGCTCCAGATGACATGCAGCAGGACGTTGCAGTGTTGATGATCAGGATGATCATGGATGACGAGCTTCAGGATGTTGCTCCAGATGACATGCATCAGGACGTTGCAGTGTTGATGATCAGGATGATCATGGATACATCAGGATGATGTATGGTGAGTATCAGGTTGATACTCTATGGCCGTGGATCAGGTTGTGCAGATGAGCATGTAATAGCGCCCTGGGAGATTTGCAGATGGTCTTTCGAGGTTTTGCCTATGGCATGTAATATCGGTGCCCTGGGACATCTGGAAAATGCTCTTTCGAGGTTTTGCCTATGGCATGTAATATCGGTGCCCTGGGACATCTGGCAAATGCTCTTTCGAGGTTTTGCTCTGGGAGGACATATAATAGCGCCCTGGGAGATCTGCAGATAGTCTTACGAGGTTTTTCCTATGGCATGTAATAGCGCCCTGGGATATCTGGCAGATGCTCTTGCGAGGTTTTGTCCTATGGCATATAATAGCGCCCTGGGAGATCCGATAGGTTGGGCTGTGTGCCCGTAATCAGTCCTGGGATGCTCTTGCGAGGTTTTGCCATGACCACATGTAATAACGCCCTGGGAGATCTGCAGATAGTCTTACGAGGTTTTGCCTATGGCATGTAATAGCGCCCTGGGATATCTGGCAGATGCTCTTACGAGGTTTTGTGGTGGACCACATGTAATAGCGCCCTGGGAGATTTCAGGTCGGAGTTGTGTACCCGTAACATCCTGAGATGCTCTTGCGAGGTTTTGTGGTGGGGTCACATGTAATAGCGCCCTGGGAGATCCTATAGGTAGAGCTGTGTGCTCGTAACAGCCTGGGATGCTCTTTCGAGGTTTTGTGACGCACGTAAAAGTCCTGAGGATTCCACAGTATGGCCAGTGATGACGAAGACCTGCAGGTGGTGGGCCTACATCCAGTATGAAAAAGGACTGGCTCTGTAGAACTTCCTATGACGAGTAGAGACAGAGATTGGATGAGATAGCAGCAGCAGTGACGATGATGATGACGATGCATCGATGACGATGATCCAGAGAAGAAGACTTGTCTAGCAGATCTGTGTCGAGAAATACCTTCCTAGTTAAGAGGGAGTGTTGATGTATATGTAACTTCGGAATGTATTTCATCTGTGTATTATATATATATTTATTGTACCCTTATAAGAGATGTGTTATTCCTCTATAAGGAAGTGTCGTCATGTGGATTGACAAGTGTCGCAAGTGTGTGTACTTGCCGATGGGTTATTAGACCACCTTATGGGGTCGGCCCTAATTAATATATAATATAATGTGGATGTACTCAAGTAGACAAGTCGGCCCCAGTAGGTCACTGGGCAAAAAGGTAAGTATAAATAGAGATAGGAGATCTCTATTTTATTCACTCGGAAAAGCATCTATCTCTCTCTCTGAAAAGTGGCGCACTAGTGAGGAGGAGGAGGATCATCTGCTAGGAGACTATCTCTGTATTATTTGGTTGTATTTTGGTTGAGCCATTGCTCTCTCTATCTCTGAGGAAGTTGTGGGGTTTTTCACCTTAGGGTTTTCCCCACGGAAACTCTGTGTCTCTTGTCTCTATGCTTTTGATTCTTGTGATGCTTGTGATGCTTGTCATATTATGATTGTCATGCATTGATATACTGTAGATGTTATTCTCTCAGCAAAGATCCTATAGTATTGTGATTTAATACTGAAAATTTAACAATGAGTATTAGTATTATCGATGTTGTTGAAAATTATTGCATACCACTTTTATGGTCGTAAGTGGTTAGATTGTAGCGTGAAGTTTTTTGCTAACATTTGCGTTGACATTGTATGTTAACGTCTCATGAAGAGTTCCGCCAACTCTCGCGGCATCTAGAGTTAGTGTCTTTCCACATTTTCAAGTGTTTAGAGTTTCAATCAAAAAAAAATCACATAGAAGAGACGTGACAAATTTGTATCAGAGCACGATCACTACACTAGGACCTTAGGCTCATTTGCGTAACTGTTATGATTTATTTTGATTTAAATAAATTTTATTCCTATAAGCATACTGTTTTATAAATGTTATAAGTTCGTTACATTGTTGTGTTGACTTCTAACAAACAGTTGTTGACACACATAGACGATACAACGAATGAAAACAGTAAATGGCAGAATTAAATTCTACAGAACAGGAAGGACCTATGGCTGTGGAAACATCCAGTCAGCAAGGAGAAATGGCCAGCAAGCATGGGAGAAACTAGAATTCTCCCGAGGGAGCAGCAACATCCAGCGAGATGTTGGAAATAGTAAAAATCCCGAAAGCTTAACTGATCAGCGTTAAGGAAGATAACATTAAAAACTTTGAAGAACAACGAGAAATTAATGCTATCCTGCTGAAGAAGTTGACCGAGAAAGAAAATAGTCACCTCCCCACACCGAAGGAGCAGCATGCAAAAAAATCAATCACAAAGAGAAACTAAAAATTTCAGACTACACCTCCAAACATTTCTGCGAGTTATAACATGGACGTTAGTGACGGGGAGTCACAGTGTGAGGATTCCGAAGAGTACATTCCCAAGAAGAAAAAGAAGATTGCACGATTGAGTCATCTACATTCAGAATTGTGAAAAATCAAGCCCCCTACTTTTAACGGAGAAGTTAAAACCGGGGAAGAAGCAGAACAGTGGTTGAGAGACATGGAGAAGTATTTATGCATGTTCAATTATTCCAGTACCATAAAGGCTAGGATTGTTGTTTTCAACCTGCAGGGTAAAGCTTTGGCTTGGTGGGACGATCTCAAGTTGACCCGCTCAATCAAGGAGAAGAAGGTAAAGAAGGTAAAGTGGAAGACCTTCACAACGTTCTTCAAATAGAAGTACCTGTCTGAAAGGTACTACAATAGAAAGGTTAAAGACTTTTATGCTATTAAGCTGGGACAGCAAACAATGGAAGAATTAATCAGCAAACCTCTTGAATTTCTCAAGTATATTCCCTACATTCAAGACGAAAAGGTAAGAATTCAGCGTTTTATGAACTGTTTACCGTTTGGATACAAGGATCAGATAGAGTTTGACAATCCTAAGACCTTAGAAGATGCTTTAAGAAAATCAAGACTGTGCTATGAGCAGGGGCAGAACAAATCTAAAGTGTTAAAAAGGTGGAACGAAAAGAAGAAAACCAAATATGAAAACAGGTAGAAAGGACACAAGCCTAACCAGTTCAGAAACCAAGTTTCAAGGGCACCTTTCAGCAACAGGTTTGAGGGAAGCAAGCCACAGTCCAAATTTGTTCCACCTTCTAAGAAGTTTAACACTGAAGGCACCAGAAAACCAGAGCATGCATCATCTAAACCACCACTCACATGCTAGGGCTGCGGAGGAAATCATCATTGGCATGATTATCCCCACAAGAAAGATCAAAACAGATTAGTACAGAACCTCCAAGAGGCTTCCACAGTCCAAGACATAGCACAGACTCCAAAAATTTATGCTACTTTGAACAACCGTCAAGTAGAAACTCAAGCCTCTATAATCGAGGTTGAAGGTATGCTTTCTGGGACACCCGTGTCTATTTTGATTAATTCTGGCACTTGTAAGAGTTACATGGACCCAAAACTGTGTGATTCATGCAAGCTTAATAAAAACAAATACATGCAACCGTGGATGGTGCAAATGGAAACATGGACAAAAAGGAAAGTTTCAGAAGTAGTTAATCAATGTCTCTTGCAGTTGAATGAATCCTATACTAGCACAGATTTGAATATTTTGCCACTAGGGTCATATGATTTGCTCATCGGTATGGATTGGCTGGAAAAACATAGGGCTGTTATTGACTGTTATAAAAAAATATTTCACTTTCATGAATAATGTTGGGTAGCCTGAAAAGATTCAAGGAATCCGGAGGGCAATTAAGTTGCGAGAAATTTCTGCTCTTCGGCTAAAAAGAAATGCATGAAAAGGGTGCAAACTGTATGTTGTCCACATGATAGAAAATCAGCAAAGTGAAATTTCAGATTTCACAAAACATCCTGTTTTGGCTGAATTCGAGGATGTGTTTCCAGAAGAAATTCTGAAATTACCTCCTAAAAGAGAACTAGATTTTACCATAGACCTGACCCCAAGAACTGTACCAAGTTCTAAGGCACCGTATCGGATTAGTACACCTGAATTAATTGAGCTAAAAGGACAATTGTAGGAGATGGTAGAAAAAGGATATATCTGTCAGAGCATATCCCCATGCGGAGCACCGGTAATTTTTGTAAGGAAGAAAGATGGCACTTTCCGGCTGTGCATAGATTACAGACAGTTGAACAAAGTCACCATCAAGGACAAGTATCTCTTGCCAAGGATATATGATTTGTTCAATCAGGTTGGGGATGCAACTGTGTTTTCAAAAATTGATCTAAGATCGAGATATCACCAAATGAGAATCAAGGAGGAAGATGTACATAAAATATCCTTCTGTACCCTCTATGGACATTATGAATTTGTGGTGATGCCATTCAGTTTGACGAATGCACCAGCCACATTTATGTGCTTGATGAATAATGTTTTCAGCAAATACTTGGATAAATTTGTCGTAGTGTTTATTGACAACATACTCATCTATTCGAAGAATGAGGAAGAGCATGAAGAACCCCTAAGGTTGGTGTTGCAGGTTCTACGAGAACATCAGCTCTATGCAAAATTATCCAAGTGTGATTTTCTATTAGGACCAAATACAATACATGGGTCACATTATATCAGCACAAGGAATTGCGGTGGATCCTAACAAGATTAAGGCCATAATGAGCTAGCCCACTCCCTAGAATGTAAGTGATGTCCGCTCTTTCATGGGATTGGCCAGATATTATTGAAAATTCATTGAAGGATTTTCCAAAGTATCCCATCCCATTACCTCTTTGCAGAGAAAAGAAGTTAAATTTCTTTAGACAGCCAAGTGTAAAGCAAGTTTCGTGAAGCTGAAACAGTTGCTCACTTCCGCTCCTATTCTAAAGGTGGTTGATCCATTTGGAGATTTTGTTGTGTGCATGGATGCATGCAAAAATGGTTTGGGTGGTGTGCTAAGACAAGACGGTTCAGTAATTGGCTACGAATCTAGAAAGCTGAAAATGCATGAATTGAACTATGCGACACATAATTTGGAACTAGATGTCATAATTCATGCACTAAGAATGTGGAGACATTACCTACTTCGAAAGAGGTTTGTCTTGAAAACTGACCACATTGGGCTGAAGTACCTTTTTAAACAATCGAACCTGAATGGAAGGCAAGCAAGGTGGCTTGCTTTTCTAAGCAAATTCGATTTTGATATTCAGCACATTAAAGTTAAGGAAAATAAAATTGTTGACGCACTTAGTAGATGCATGCACCTACTAACTATGGCACCAATCAACAATTTTCAGTCTGATTTAATATCGCAGATCTGGATAGCCACTGAACAAGACCAGAAATATATGAAATTAAGACAAAAATGTCTTGCAAAAAATTCAGATCAGCAAGCGACAGATTACAGCATATCCAAGGATGGATTGTTGTTGTTTAAAAACAGGCTGTACATATTGGATCAGCCAGAATTAAAACAACTAATTATAGACGAATTTCACAAGAGACCATATTCTGGTCATCCAAGCTATCAGAAAATGCTGACATCTGTTAAAAAACAGCATTATTGGCCTAGACTGAAATCAGAAATTGCCGAATACATTACAAAATGTACTTACTGTCACCAGGTGAAAATAGAACATTAGCATCCGGCTGGTTTGCTACAGCCTATACCAATACCCGAATGGAAATGGGAGACCATTTCTATGGATTTTATCACCGGATTTCCTAAAAATACTAAACAACATGATGTTATCATGGTTGTGGGGGACAGGTTGACTAAGGAAGCACACTTATATCAATAAAATCCACTTTCAAGGCAATAAATGTTGCTGAGGTTTTTATGAAGGAAGTCTTTCAACTTCGTGGAATTCCCAAGGTGATTATTTCCGACAGGGACACTAAATTCACCTCACACTTTTGGAAGGATCTGTTTGCAGGTTTAGGGACTAAACTGATTTTTAGTACATCCTACCACCCACAAAATTATGGGTTGAATGAAAGGGTAAACCAAGTTCTGGAGGACATGCTTCGCTTGTATGTCATGGACAATCGGAAGCAATGGGAAAACTATTTGCACTTAGCTGAATTTTCCTACAACAATGGTTACCAAACTTCTGCAGGAATGAGTCCATTCAAAATGTTGTATGGCAGAAAGTGTAAAACCCTTATGACTTGAGACAATCCGGTAAATTGGACTGTGATGGGTCCCGACATGCTAACTGAACTAGAAAACATTGTGCAGAAAGTGAAAACAAACTTAAAAACTACCCAAGACATGCAAAAAAGTTATGATGATTAGCATAGAGAACATAAAGAATTTGAAGTTGGGGATCATGTGTTCCCAAGAGTGAAAGCAAAGAAAAGTTCTTTAAACTTGGGCAAGGTTTCCAAACTTGAACCAATATTTTATGGTCCTTTCCAAATACTTGCTAGAGTAGGACTTGTTGCTTATCAGTTAGATTTACCAGCAAATTTTAAAGTGCATGATGTGTTTCATGTTTCATTGCTGAAGAAATATGTATATGATCCTAAGCATATTGTAAACTGCCATGTGATTCAGGTGGAATCAGAAGGAGACTTCCAGACAGACCCTATATGCATATTGGATTGGAAAGAGGTGCCACTTCAGAATCGAACCATGGTTCAGGTAAAAGTGCAATGGGAGCACTATAAGCCTGAAGACGCTACCTAGGAAATGTAAAAGGAAATGTGAGCAGCATACCCTTTCCTGTTCGAAGAAGTTTATGATACAAACTGAATTTTTCTTTTATGTTATTTTGTTGTTTTGCAAATACTGTTAACAACGAGGATGGTGAAAACTTAAGGGGAGGGGAAATGTAATACCCCAATTTTGGACTTTGAACCCCTACTATATTTCTACTAAGTATTATTTCAATTTACTTAGGTGACTTTAGAAATCTGATAAATTGATTTCTAATGACCATGTGGACCAGCACATTAATGAGATGGGAGTCACAGTCCCCTAAGGTTTGGAGGGAAAATGCCACTTAATAATAATTATAAGAAATTATTATTGGAGAGAAAAGGGAAAACCCTAAAGAATAGATTTGAGAAACTAATTCATAAAATGAGAATTTCAACATCTAAGAGAATAAAAGGTGAAAACTCATTGAAACACCCATAATTCATTATCACATTCACTATTCACAAACTGCAAAGTTGAACACACAAGAGACATGGAAATACACATGAACCTGAGACCAACCAAGACTGGTGAGGGAGGACATATTTGGGAGAACCAAACTGGTCCTGAAGCCAGGTGATTGAGGACAGATTTGGGAGTACCAAACTGGTCGAGATCACTAGGGCAGATTTGGGAAGACCAAACAAGCCCAAATTAAGAGGAATAATACAGTTCGGTAAGGGATTGGCCACTTAATTGTGTGCAGGTAGGAGAAATATCCCAAGCTAAGCAGGAGTATGACATTTACCTGAATAGACTGTGATATATTGATTCTCTTAATGGCAGAGGCTTAAAAGGACCTGGAGCATCCTGGAGCTCAGGAGTACTGAGTTGGATGTTGGGTTGCCTGCTGCTACTGTCACATCCTGAAACAACTTGACTAAACAAGCTAAGGGTGACTTAAAACCTATACTCTGACCTGGGGGACTGTGAACTCAGCTCGAGGGTGACCTGAAAGCAAGGAGTACTTGTTGGTCAAAGGCTGGGAGGTTTGTGCTTGGTTCCACTGGTTATCTACACTCAGATAAGTATCTATTGAACCTATATGTTTATATTATGGACAGTATTGGAATGTGTTTCTATTGTTTTCTGGAAAGCATTATTAAATGATATATTATTTCAGATTTGTTCTTATGCAGTTGTATAATGCGTTTCTGAGCATAGATCTGTTGTTTTAAATTATTGATCTCTGCCATCTATTTTATGTTTCATGTATTGAATGGAATACCTGAAGTATTCATGGTTGAAATGTTGATATAGTTATGATAACAGAAATATGGTTGCATCTAGATTGAAATCCTGAGAAATACATCCTAGAATAATTTTCAATACATCAGCTAACATATGTAGTTATGTGTGCATTTTTTGATACAGAGTATGTATATATTCATTTGTAGGTGAATGCTTGAACTAGGGTTTTATGTATTTCAATGAATATTGCAATATGCATTTATTATACATTTCACTATGCATTTTATTATACATTCCATTATGTATGGCATGATGTGTTTCTTTAGGTATTTCAGGCAGACCTGTAAACCTAAAGGTTTACATGTCTAGCCTTAAGATAATTACAAATCTATCATCTATTGATATAGATCAGAATGAACAGGGCAGATTCCTAAATGTCCTTAATGAAATGCTCATTCTGAATCTAACCCTATATTTCACTTACAGCTATTGTACATTACTTCATTTCTAGTTTGAGCAACATAAATGATTTCTGGACTAGATGTGCGAATACATAGCATGCATGTGTTACATGACAGAATGTGTATATCTATTATTAAGTGCAGTAACATTTGAACTTAGGATTTATTCCTAATGTTATGCTTAAAGCTAATGCTATTTCCTGAGATGCATTTATACATAAATATCTCGTATTATGCCTAATATAGGTTATTATCATTTATGCAAATTTGTAGAAACATTGATGCCCTCTTTCTAAGCTAGGTATGGACACGATCTCATTGTGAGAAGCGAATCGTGTTCCATGGCAGGGCGGCCATGTAAATCATAATAGCGTACAAAGTTAAAATGTAATGCATGTAAACCAAAATATTGCATCGACGGCCCAGTCAATCCCATTTATGAATCGATTACATAAGACATTTGTTTACCTATGTCTTATATCTTATGCATTTACTAGAAGATTGTTTATCACATGCGAATTAACATTATGCTGAGATAAACATAAACACAGTCGAATTCTGAATTGATTATCCTGTACATTCAAGCATAAGTTTATGTATATATATGCACCTATTTAATATCGTATACATACATTTGGGGTAGGATCTTAAGAGCCGTAACCCTATCCATTTAAACATAAATACAACGCATATCTCTTTGTCCTATGAAGCAAGAAACAACAACATGGTAAACTGTAAATCGAAATGCAAAGCTTAGACATAGTATGGATTATCACGAATTCATTATTTTATTGCAGTAAGCATAAAACAGAGCAACGCATGTAAATTCTGGTGACAGTCAAGTTAACAATTCATATTATGGAGCCAAGGAAAACGTATACATTGTCTTTCGCTACACTGTGCTTTTAAACATTTAAAACGAGACAGAGGCCATAGGCTCTCGTCAGGAAATCCCTTACAAGTTTCCAAAACTAGGGACGGACCAAACGTTTTCCCCTTCAAATGCATTCATTATTTACAAACCCAAAACGAAGGTTTAGAGCAAATGCTCTTCATTCCTTTCCAAACCCTTCTCGGGTCAAACAGAATAGTGTCAAAACCACCGACGACACTATGTGACCAAGCATACGGTCACAGGGACCAGCGGTCATGAGCAGTAAGCTAATGCTTCCGCGTTTAAGGCCAAGGGACACAACCTTTTATCAGTAGCGAAAACCACAATGACCCAACAAGTAACCTTCAACGCATGAGTAACTCAACCTGAGCCACGGTGTGAGACCATCGAGGCTACAAAGATGGTGAGTTACCTGGTAGGTTGGGCATCGTATTCCCCATGCTCAGCATCGGCCGAGGAGTTGTTCCACCCTTGCTATAGCTTTCGCCACCTTTGCGAACTGGGCACCTGCAAATGGTTACAAGAAGGTTAAACCACGTATTCATTTCACATTTACGAAGTGTTAACTAAAAACAACAACATGAAAAATTACCAAAGTATAACAAGGAAGGACTTTAAACATCACATGTTAAGTGGAGCGTAACCGCCTCATATTCCAAACTCTGCAATACAACAACCATTGTAAGAGTCATGCACCAGCCAAGAGGTATGGTAGTATTATAATATGACAGAGTTAGCGCAAGAGTGGTTTTACTTACTAGTTAAAGCTGTGTAGTTATGCCGGTGTTGTAATGTCCCTTCTGGGATCCTATACGGCGTCACAGCTTCCCCACTGAACCACAGTGGTTAACTTCTCTACGCAGGAAAGAAGGCCCTCTGCACAGAACTAAGGTGAAACAACACTAACCCTTCAAATTTTCCAAACTCTTCTATACTGTAGATACCAGGTATTGAAGGTAGCAACCACCACTGACCCCGGTATCCAGGGAGTTTGTGTGAAGGTTGTTGGTCACCCTATATGTCAATTAATTAAAGCTAACACACAGGATGGTCAATATAAATTTTCAAACCCAGGGAGGTCTTTTGTTTCAATGGAAATAAGCATAATCTATGCATAAACATGTCAAGCAATTGATTAACTAAATGGAGATAATGATCCTACCAATCTATCCAGCCAAACTCATTCCAGAAAGAAAACTAATCTAACTCATACACCTAGGAATTCAATTGTAGCTACCTTCCTACAGAAATCAACCTAGCAGTTATAAAATTAAGAATAGAAATAAACTAGATTACCTTTGCAAGAAGTTAAATCCTATAATTATCAAACTACAATATTCAATCTTTACCAAAATGATCCATCCAGTGGCTACTGTTACTCAATCACAATCTGCCTACTCTAATAAACCAATTTAAGATACAATAGCAAACAGAATCTAAACATAAGCTTGAACTCTAACTAATAATTACTGTAAATCCTAGAAAGCATGAACAACTGAAAGATATTGGAATTGAGCTTGGCTGTTACAGCTAAATCAAACACACATGCATTAAACTAAATTAACCTACACAGTCAATTGTCACACCACTCTGCTACAGCTATTCAAGATGCAATCGTGAACTACCAAAAGGAAAGCTAACCTCTGTTGCAGTTAACAGTAACATCTACAATGATTCCACACCACACAATAGAAAGAAAGCTAAATTACCCTACCTACTTAAGCCGGCTATCTCTGTGAGAAGGCGAGCCTTGGCCTTCTAACAGAGACGCCGAGAATCACAACAAATTAAGACACAGAAATGAAGAACTCTGCTCTCATATTAATGATGGAAATTGACAGTATCAGTGCTCTTCTACAATTTATGCAAAATAGTAATTGTCCAACCCCAGGCTATAGAAGCCTTCTCATATTTATACATTGAAAGTACAAATCCTGATCCACTAAAATCATGCAACAATGAAGATCTATGATCTTCATGCTGCGGAGTTACAGCTAACTGTTACAACCATATTAAACAAGGTTGTTACTCATGAAGGAGTTGTTACTCCAGTAATCAATGGATCAATGGATTTAGAAAGCTGGAATGCGACCTGTCTGTTGTAGCTAGGTTCTGTTTCAGTGGAGGCCTATTATAGATTCTCATGAAGGAATGCGTTGTCCCTTGGAGTTATGCGGAATTGGGCTTTGAAGAGTAACAGTTGGCGTCATTTGGTTGATACACTTGTGCTTTAGACCTTGACTAAATGAAATCACACTTATTAGCATACACCAAGGACTAGGATCTAGAACCTTAACAATCTTAGGGATAAAATAAATAAAGCAATAACGAAGTATACCTGTCAATATCATTGGTTGATCTAGAGAAAAGGCATAGGTATAGCTTGTGAAAATAGGATGTAATCAGGGCAAAATGATGTAATAGGGATGGCCAAAAAGGAGCATTTCCTGGACCCAACATCTCCCCCCAACTATCCGATTGCATGTCCTCGTGTAACTACCTTCCCTAGTCCAAATCTGAGTCTAAGTTGAATCTGTGAAGATTTGGAAGATTGTAGGCAAATTCTGGTGTCTCCCCTCGAGGCACAAACCCATAGCAGGCTGTCCATTTCTCCCAACACAGCTTTTCTTCTTCTACAGTCAAATCATAGCTATTTCTGTAAGGACTCACAGGTAGCCATATGAGAGGGAATCTGAATCTTAATCCAATCCACCAAGACCCACATTTTTCCATGCACTGCACATATCTAGGAACCCTTGTCAAAGCTCTCCTGAAATTCTCAAAGCAGTATGGGTCCTTTTCCTTTAGAGATGAAGAAGAATATAGCCATCTATATTCACTACCTTCTAGAGCACTCTGCTTCATATTAAGAATCATCGAGACACATGTGGTGAGGATTTTATCTCGCAAAATTTCAAAGTATTGGGCAATTGAAGGAACCCTGAGAGATCCAGCATGATTTTCTATGAGTCCTTTTGGATCCTGGGGTTCACCCCTAATCCAGAGAGTAGAATTCTCCTCATTCCTGAGGATGGTTTGGAAATCATCTCGCCATTTTACATGGTTAATGACAAAAGAGGAAAATGCCCTCAGCTGAACATCCACTAAACAAGGCAATGGATTGGATGGAGAGTTAATATAACAAGCCCTGTCATGTAAATACAATTCACATAACAAACGTTGATCCTCAAAATCACTTTTTAGAAAAGTTTCCAAAAACTGGGTAGCTGTTGCCAAATCAAATGATCTCCCTTCTTTCAGAGCCCTTAATTGAAATAAAGTTGTTTGCTCGTGGAAAAAGACAAGGTAAGAAGGGGATGGAGCCCTGCAACTCAATAATTCTAGGGAAAGAGTATACATTTTGTCTTTTTCTTGTTGTAGGGACTTAAGTTTATTCAACCCTTCCAATTTTTCTTGAAGTTTCTCCCACTGGAGTTTCTGGAAGAATAACTCCTTGGCCCATTTTTCTCTTAACTCCCTAATGACATTTTTATGTTCTTGGAGAGAAATCATACCTATCCTGAACTGATCGATATATTTATGCCATTTATCCAACTCGATATTTAGCCAGAGAATATTTTTCTCTAGCCGTTGAAATATTCTATCCTCCACATCCTTTTCATCATCAGAGTCCAGATAAATGACTTCCTTGTTTTGCTTTGGCAGTGTAACAATTTCATCCCCCATTGGTGTTGCAGTGGTCTATGCTTGTAATGCAGTCTCAGCCATTAATTTTGAGGATGCTGGTTCTTGTGTAACATCATCCTTTCTTTCCATTTCAACCTCAGCCATCTCATTTTGTGTTACAGTCTCAACAAATATTCTTAGGATTGCTAGTTCTTGTGTGACAGCATCCTTTCTTTCCATTTCAATCTCAGCCATCTCAGTTTGTGTTGAAGCTTCAGCAAAAGATTTTGAAAACACTGGTTCTTGTGTAACAGTGTTCTCTTCTTGATCCTTGATGTTAAATATTACTGTCTGAGTTGTAGCCTCACTATATATTTCCAAGGGTGTTGGTTCTTGTGTAACAACCCCTTGTCCTTCAATTTCCTCGAACTGTTGAGATTGTTTCTGGGTTATATCAAATCCCTCTGACTAATGAGACTAGTCCTAAAGAATTTCAGTATCCCCTGATGGTTGGGACTGCACTGTTTCATCTCCTAAATTCGAATCAGGAAGCTCTTCAATTCTTGGCTCATTTTCCCCCATCAATTCTATTTCTGGCATTCTTTCTTCCTCCTGCTCTATCTGTGCATGCTTTTGTGATACAACTCCCAACACAATAACTCTGTGTCCTACTACAAAAAATATGTCTCCACACTCCAGGAAAACAGTTTCTCCTTGATCCTCATTTTCTAATGCAAAAGATGAATTTTCTAATAATTTTGCAGCATCTAACAATGTATTCAAATTCTTCTTTGCTTGTTTTCCAACTACTCCCTTCCATCTTTTCAACTCATTTCACAATGTCTGCACCTCCTCCTTTAATAATTCATTTTCATACAGGAGATTTTCAATTTGAGGTTCTTCTATGGAAGGTTCCTTCATAACAGCAGTTGACTTGGGGTCCAAAATGGGAATGTCTATATCAACCCCTGTTACAGGAGCTATTTCTGCCATAGGTGACTCGTTATTTGCTCTGATTGCTCCTACTGTCTCTGCTGAGGGTGCTTCATTATTACCCCCAATTGCATCCATTGTCTCTACTTCTTCTGCTGTCTCTGTTTCCTCTGCTGCTGTTTCTATTATAGCTGCTTCTGCTGCTATTGCTGTTATAGGTGCTTCTACTGCTACAGTCGATCGAGTCCTTGTTTTCCTCACCATTGCCGCTGGGTGTTCTTCACTGCTTACTGCTACTGGTGCTCTGACAGCTCTATTTTTTCTTTTCATTGCTGTAGTGGATGTCTGACCCTTGTTCCCTGACCTTCCTCTTCGTTTCTTTAACACAGGGGTCATTTCCTTGGTCTTCTCTTCTTCAATAATGGTCCCCCTTATCTCAGGAGAGGAAACAACCTCCAAAATTTCCACAGTCCCTTCTCCTGTTGTTCCTTCTTGATATCCCTCCTCTTGAATTCCTGCTTCTATAGTTGCAGCTTCTACTACCACAACTTCAATAGCTACTCCAGTTTCAGCTTCTTTCATCTGAGTGTTTGCTTCTGCAGTCATAGCTTCTGATGTCACTGCCTCCTGCGCCATGGCTTCCATCACAATTTCCTCAGCAACAGGGTTTTCTACTGATGTTGCTTCTCCCTTATTTACCTCCTCTTCGTCATTAGTATGGTTCCCTAATGCTCCAATCTCTCCCCCAACAGGATTTGAGGAACACCGGTCCTCATTACCTTCGCCAACACCCTCCATTTCTAATACAGGTTCTATGATTGGCCCATCTCCAGCCGGAAATTGCTCCCAGGTTAATTTACAATTTGCAATGGCTCTCAAGACTAGTAATTTGATTAGGCCATGATTAGTAAGGGAAGAAATTGGGTGTTGAACAGTTTTTGCATATCCATCCATAGTTTGTAGGGATTTAAGAAGATAAAATCGTATATTTACCAAATTGCCATGGCGTAAATGAGACAATAAGGGAAGTTCATAGAAGGACACAGTTTGGTACCTACCTTCACAAGAGATATATCGCTTCATGAAGACTGCTACTTGATCCCAGGGTCGTGGTAAAGATGCCAATTTCAACCCACGACGCTTTGGACTAGCATGCTCCCCAACTGCCAAAAATTCTCTCACGGCATTTGCATTATGTGCTTTCCATCCAAATGACTTCTTCCCAACCTGGGGTAAGCCAGTAACTTCTGCTATGATTTATTCTGTAACATCCACACGCAGTCCCCTAACCTCATAGTGAGTATCAGTCAGGTTAAGGGCGAATTGGAGTGCGGTTTCTGTGTGGAAACCGTTCAACTGTTCAAAGTAGTCCATCCAACCTACTGCTATGAAAATGTTAAGAACTTCTACATTGGACCGCAAGGCTTCTATTTTTACAGGTTCATGCCATATTGGGTTACCCATCTCAATCTCCCCTCAAAATTCAGAATGAATACAACAATTACCAGTCTAGACGTGGGAGTTGCAGCATACGAACATGTAAGGGATAGTTGGAGTTCGAAAATACGGTATTTTAGGAAAGTCGACACAGGTGTGAAGTCTAGGTAAAATGAGACAATTATGGAAAGTTGGCATAATTGGATTATTTCGGTATAACTCGGGTAAGGTGCCAGGAAATAAATACAAACGTGATTCTAACATATTCCCTGGTGTTTAAATGGTATGGGTTTTCTAATCGAGGGCTAAGACAGTGCATAATCATTATTACCGTATTTAATTTCCTACCAAGTCATGTAAAAGTTTTGAATCTGTACCTCTGCGTTATGCGTTCAGCTGTGAATTAATCATCATAGTATGCTTTCGTCATGTCCTCCATTAAAACGAGCATAAATGCGTATGTGCTGAAGTGATGTGGCCACCGCCACCCGAGCTGACAGATACTTAAGACACCCAAAAATTTTCTTCGTGGTGAACTGTGATTGGATCTTGTGGAGCAAGCAACTAAAATGGCGCCCAATTGAATCATTATTGGCATCATCATTCGGAGAGCAGGCAGACTGGTGGAGTTGCCACTATACGGGAAAAGCAAAATGGAAATGAAAATGGCGGAGTCACAGCTGCTAGATTTAGCAAAATAGGCAAGAATGACGGAGTCACAGCTGTACAGAAAGAGTGAAATGGAAAAATAGTGGAGTCACAGCTGCTAGATTTGGTAGAATAGTCAAGAATAGCGGAGTCGCAGCTGCTGGAAAAGAGCGAAAATGAAGTGGAAATAGCGGAGTCGTAGCTGCTGGATTTGGCGGTAATGGTCAGGAATAGCGGAGTCACAGCTGCTGGATTTGGTGGAATGGTCAGGAATAGCGGAGTCGCAGCTGCTGGCAGAGAGTGAAAATGAAGCGAAAATAGCGGAGTTGCAACTGCTGGATTTGGTGGAATGGTCAGGAATAGCGGAGTCACAGCTACTGGATTTGGTGGAATGGTCAGGAATAGCGGAGTCGCAGCTGCTGGCAAAGAGAGAAAATGAAGTGGAAATAGTGGATTCGCAGCTACTAGATTTAGCGGAATGGTCAGGAATAGCAGAGTCGCAGCTGATGCAATAGGAAGAATGAGTAAGGTAAGGAGTCGCGGCTGCGCAATAATGAAGTAACAGGAAAATTTTCAGTTGAATGCTGAAAGGTAACAAATCATCCATCTTTTTAAAAGAGCTTTATTAGATCAGGAACAATGCAAGGTGCCTGCAATCGTCTAGCCCAATCATGATCGTTGTTCCTCCAATTAATTCCTGCACAGAATTCTTCAAAACAAACCCGATCAAATGCAAAATGAAAAATAGACAAAATACAGAATGAAAAAGAAAATGAATTATTTATGTACAAATCATGTGGAGATTTCAATTCTTAAAAATTGACAGGGGTTGAGAAAAATCCTTGTCCCGGCGTTAACTGATAGTCTGGATCATCTGCAACATGCGAAATGAAAGCTTCCCTTGAGATTGGCTTGTGATACAGTCGCAGCCGATGACCATTTGTGAATAATGGTATTTTGTTTTCATCAATGGTGATCAACCGAACTGTTCCATTATCAAATACCCGATCTATCTGATAGGGGCCCAACCAAAGGGTACACAAATTGCCTTTAAAGCCCCTCTTAAACCGTGAATCATACAACAGAGCCCATTCTCCTTCTTGGAAGACTTTCTTCTTTATAAATCGATCATGCCACTTAGAGCATTGTTGTTGGATTAAAGTTTTATAATGTACTGCAGCTATGCTCTTCTCATCCAACTCATTGAGATGATTCAATCGGTCCCTCTATGCCTCTGATAAATCAAGGTTTGCTTCCACAGCTATTTTCAAGGTCCTGATTTCAAATTCAATTGGAAAAACAACATTCTTACCATACACTAACTCATATGGGGGAAAACCAGTGGTTTTATGCCAAGTAGTATGATAGGCCCATAGTGCCTCTGGAAGCCTTTTAGCCCAATCTTTACGATGGCTCTTCACTGTTTTTGTTAGAATAGCCTCGATAACCTTGTTTGTACTCTCCACTTGGCCATTGTCCTGTGGATGATATGGCGAGGTTATTCTGTGCTGAATATGATATTTCTGTAACAGTGATTCCAGCTTGTGAGTCACAAACTATGGTCCACCATCTGTAATGATTTCCTTAGGTACTCCGAACCAAGTAAAAATTTATTCATATAGGAAATCAATCACAGCCTGATCATTGGCCTTAACCAAGGCTATGGATTCTACCCATTTGGTCATGTAATCTATGCAAACCAAGATGTGAACTTTCTGTTTTAAGGGAGGGTTGATAGGCCCTACAAAATCTAGATCCCACCTATCAAATTGTTCAACCACAAGCTGTGGTTGCAAAAGCATGTCATCTAATCTGTTGGGTTGGCCCATCCTTTGGCAACTATCACATGCCTGAACATACTTCTTTGCATCCCTGAACAATGCGGGCCAGAAATATCCCATTCCCAAAACTTTATGACCTATCCTTTTGTCAGCAAAATGTCCCCCATAGGGTTCATCATGGAAAGCTTTAAGAATGCTAAAGATCTCATCTTCTCTAACAAATCTTCTGATCTCTAAATCAAGCCCTGTGTAGAAAAGATGGCCATCAATCCAGCAGTACCTAGCACTCTATTGTATGATATTCTTTTTTTCTCTCTTCGACAGATGTGCTGGGAGCTTACCTGCAGCCAAAAAGTTAGCAATATCAGCATACCATGGGGAATGAGATGACACTGCAAACAAATGTTTGTCAGGGAAGGAATCTTTGATTGGTAAATTGTCATCATTGTTATTAAGTCGAGATAAGAAATATGAAACAACATTTTCCTTCCCTGGTCTATCAATAATCGTGATATCAAATTCCTGTAACAGTAACATCCATCTAGTAACTCTAGCATTCATGATCGGTTTATTCATTAAATACTTGATAGAAGAATGATCAGTGTGCACAAAAGTAGAATATCTAGTAATATAATGTCTAAATTTGTTGATGGCATAAACAATGGCAAGAAATTCCTTTTTTGTGACAGTATAGTTTAGTTTAGCGGGAGATAAGTTCTTACTAATGTAATAAATTGCATAAGGAGCACTACCTTCCTGTTGTCCCAAAACTGCTCCAATGGCAGTGTCTGAAACATCTGAAGAAATATGAAAAGGCAGAGCCGAGTTGGGCCCTCGTAATATGGGTGTTGTAGATAGCCTTTTCTTTATCTCAGTAAACATTTCCTGGCATGCATCATTCCAGGCAAATTGTGTATCCTTCATCAACAAAGTGAACAAAGGAGAAGCTAGTTTGGAACAAATTTCTATGAACCTTCTGTACTAGCCAGCATGCCCCAAGAAGCTGCGTACATCCTTCTATGTTCCAAGAGTTGGTATATTTTCAATTACCTTGATTTTGGATGGATCTACCTAGATACCCTCAGAAGAGATGAAGTGCCCCAGCACTATGCCCTCACTCATCATCATATGGCACTTTTCAGTGCTTAAAGAGAGATGGCTTTGTTCACAGCGTTTCAAGACCTTTTCTAATTTTTTCAATGCTTCTTCATAACTATCACCATATGGAGTGAAGTCATCCATAAAAATCTCCATGTAATCATTTACCATTTCTGAAAAGATTCCAATCACTACTCTCTGAAATGTGGCTGGTGAGTTGCACAACCCAAAAGGAAGTACTCGGTATGCAAAATTTCCCCAGGGACAGGTGAAAGTGGTTTTGTCCTAGTCTTCTGGAGCAATCTGGATTTTGTTGTAGCCACTAAAGCCATCCAAAAAGGAAAAATACTTTTTCCCAGACAAGGTATCAAGGACCTGATCAATGAAAGGTAAGGGGAAATGGTCCTTCTGTGATGCTTTGTTCAATTCTCTGTAATCCACGTAGACCCTCCATTTCCCATTCTTCTTTGGCACAATCACAAGTGGAGAAACCCACTCACTATCTGAAATCGGGTATATAAATCCTGCTTCCAAAAGTTTTTGGATCTCCTCTTTCACTATGTCTCTTAGGTTCGGGTTCATCCTTCGTTGTGGTTGACACATAGGCCTGGAGTCGCTCTTAATATAAATGTGATGGGTGCATATATTGGAAGGAATCCCTTTCATGTCTGTGTACTCCCAAGTGAAAGCTCCCCTTCGTTGTTTCAGCAGAGTGACTAGCTGTTCCAGCTCACTAGGTGCAAGATTTGGATTGATATTCAATGTTTTCCTTGGCCCGATTTCTACTGGAACACTCTTCGAATTCTTGAGTACTGGAATTATACTAGCATCACTGACTAGAGTTTCTTCTGTAAGATTTTCTTGTTTTGTTGCAGCTAGAGTACTGTCCAAGATCCGATAGACATTTTTATTGACTGACGTGGGCTCACTGATGAAACTATTAATGGCATCATCCTCTGTTTCATTTTTAAACGTTAAGGCTCTCCCTATTGTTAATAACGGCTGCACACCTTCTTCCTCCTCCAAATCTTCCCACAATGGAGTTTCAGCTTCTGTGCTTGGTCGAGCTGGAGGGTACAAGGTTAGGCTCTTGATCTTAGTCCCATCTGAAATGGTCATAGATCCTGACCGACAGCTGATACAGGAATCTGCTGTGGCCAACCACAGTCTTCCTAGGATCAGTGGGTGTCCCCCCAACTGGGATTTGAGCTGCAACACCAACAAATCCGCAGGGTATTCCCACGAGTCAACTGAGATCATGAGGCCATCTAAGATCCCCTCAGGTTTGATCGTTGATCTATCAGCAAGTTCCAAAACAGTAGGGGTTGGCTGAAGATTAGTGAGTCCCAATTTCTTCACAGTCTCTATTGTCATAACATTAATAGCTGCGCCTAAATCTACCAAGACATTAGGGATTTGTGTGTTCCCTACGTCAACTATAACAGTTGGATTTCCAGGGTCATCGTATTTTTCCATAGGGGTCTTCCCCATTATTAATTCGGAATGTTTTCCCAATACGTGGACAATGGGGGGGTCCCTGGGTCTTCTTCTTGGTTTATTGACACATAAATCTTTAACAGTCTTGGCATAAATGGGCACATCATGGAGGGCCTGTAACAGTGGAATTTTAACATACAAAATTTTCAATTCTCCCAAGAGATCGAATCGAGGTCGTTCCACGGTTTTTTGTAGGGTCAATCGTTCAGGGTATGGCGGTTCTCTCATCAACTGTGTAGGCTGTGATACATCGTGTGTTACTCTCTGAGTTTCAGCTATTGTTTCGGTAGGAGTATCAGCATCCTCAATGATGGGGCTTGCTAAATTAACCATATTCTCATAGTGTTGATTCACTCCAGTTTCAATCACTGGGGATGAAACATCCTTAGTGATAATAGGTTCCACCACCCTTCCAGATCGTAATTGTATATCATTGCAGGGAATCTAGGCGATGGAATACGTACGCATGTTGGGAGTATCGAATTGATGCATTGCTTTATTGTTTGGGTTCAGGTTAGGTTGTGCAGGTAGCTGTGGTCGAAGTGGTGCATTCATAAGTGCGGCATTGTTTTGGAATGGGAGTTGCGGTTGCTGATAATGTTGTTGCTGATACTGTTGAGGAGGATATTGGTACTGAGTCTGGTGACGGGGAAATTTATTTCCTTGGTAAGAATTTCTCTAGTTGGAATTCCAAGGAGCTTGGTTGTTTGACTGTTGTGACCATGGTGTCCATGGGTTAGGATTATCCATTGGGTTTTGAGATTGATGCCACTGATTGTTAGAATAATGTGAAGGGAATTGTGTATTCATATTATGCATATTGTTCATTCCATTCATATTATTCAGAAAAAATGATGGATCTGGATTCATACCTTGATTGCGAGGCTGCCATGGTTTCTTTTGTGCAATGAATTAAGCTAGCTCCACATACGGAATGGATGCCTGCAGGACTAATTTGACCTTAGGTAGTGAAGGACATTCCATAGTATCATGCTCCATTTCACATATCCTACATATCTATGCTTTGTCCAGCAGGCATTCTTTCAGTCGGTGCTTTTTCCTACATTTAGGATAGAATACACCAAGTGTAAGATCTTCTACTACTTACTTCTGCTTTGCTCTCATGACATCTAACTCTGAGGAAATGGATCTCATCATGTCTGTTTTAAAATTCTCCAGTAAGTTGCCTATTTCTGCTCGAGTGGACCCTCCACTAGCTGACTTCTGAGTCCTAGTGAAGACATCCTCGTCTCGATCTTTGTCTCGTTTGTTGGTTCTAGAGGATCCCTTGGAGTACCTTCGACATAATTCAACAATATTCTCAAAAGGTTCCTTCGAGATGTCCCCTTTTCCCAACAAATTCAACATATCAAGGCAGTCTTCTCTAATTCCTCGTAGTAAAATGATCTTGAGCACATCCTTTCCAATCTCAGCATGACTAGATCTTTGTAAATTATACAGCAATCCTTCCACAACGTCTTCCAAGCTTTCTTCATCCTTCTGAACCATTTTAAACAACTCCTCCTTTCTATCCCTAGTTCTACAATATTCCTGGTACTTGGAAAGGAAGGTGTTTTTCATTTGGTCCCAAGTAGTAATGGTCTCACGACCCAAACTTATGAACCAGCGCAGAGCATTTCCTTTCAAGGTGGTTGGGAATAACTTTAGCTTCTGAGCGCTAGAGGTGTAATCATAACTACGACAGAGAATATCAAACTCAAAAAGAAACTCATCAGGATCCTCAGAAGACTTACCATGAAAGTTCGGGAGAACTGATGGTGAGATATTTTTCATGGGAGCTGTTCCAGGTGTCCGGAGAATAGGGAATTCTAATTTAGCCACAGTATTACCAAACTGATTATTTTCTCCTTCTTCTTCTCGGTTCTCCCCATGTTCATTCTCCCCTTCCTGTTCTCTACCAGCCATGGTTCTAGTCCAAAATTCAACAGCTTCCTTTATGTGTTCTTCCTCTGCTTTGGCTTCTTCTTCTCTTCTCCTCTCTTCTTCTCGCCTTCTCTCTTCCTCTGCTACTCGGAAAGTCTCCAACCACACTTCTTTAGTAACTCTAGTTCCATTGATATGATAGATCTCCTCTCTATCTGGTGCACCCACAGCACTTCCCTTACCTTCAGGAGGTTTATTTTCTACAACAGGAGTTGAAGGTCCCGTTCTATTCTCCATTGTTGATGCTGAATTCTCAAGATTGGGAGGAACAGAATTTCCCCTGCCTGTAGATGTCCACGGTGGTCTAGTGGAAGAATCCACTCTAGCAATTATTTCATCAATGTATGTATGTCTTAACTGGCCTGCATTACGACCTCGACCTCTTCCACCTGCAATGTTAGTATTCAAAGGGGGTTCCCGATTTGTTTTTCTTGTATTCATGCATGCTGTAAATAATTAAACCAAAATAAAATCAAATGAAACCAACTACTAACTCTATCTATCTATTACCATCCCCAGCAACAGCGCCAAAATGTTGGTCACCCTATATGTCAATTAATTAAAGCTAACACACAAGATGGTCAATATAAATTGTCAAACCCAGGGAGGTCTTTTGTTTCAATGGCAATAAGCATAATTTGTGCATAAACATGTCAAGCAGCTCATTAACTAAATGGAGATAATGATCCTACCAGTCTATCTAGCCAAACTCATTCCAGAAAGAAAACTAATATAACTCATACATCTAGGAATTCAATTGCAGCTACCTTCCTATAGAAATCAACCTAGCAGTTATAAAATTAAGAATAGAAATAAACTAGATTACCTTTGCAAGAAGTTAAATCCTATAATTATCAAACTACAATATTCAATCTTTACCAAAATAATCCATCCAGTGGCTACTGTTACTCAATCACAATCTGCCTACTCTAATAAACCAATTGAAGATACAACAGTAACCAGAATCTAAACATAATCTTGAACTCTAACTGATAATTACTATAAATTCTAGAAAGCATGAACAACTGAAAGATATTGGAATTGAGCTTGGCTGTTACAGCTGAATTGAACACACATGCATTAAACTGAATTAACCTACACAGTCGACTATCACATCACTCTGCTACAGTTATTCAAGATGCAATCGTGAACTACCAAAAGGAAAGCTAACCTCTATTGCAGCTAACAGTAACATCTACAATGATTCCACACTACACAACAGAAAGAAAGCTAAATTACCCTACCTACTTAAGTCAGCTATCTCTGTGAGAAGGAGGGCCCTGGCCTTCTAACAGAGACGCTGAGAATCACAACAAATTAAGACACATAAATGAAAAATTATGCTCTCATATTAATGATGGAAATTGACAATATCAGTGCTCTGTTACAGCTTATGCAAAATAGTAATTGTCCAACCCCAGGCTACAGGAGCCTTCTCATATTTATAAATTGAAAGTACAAATCCTGATCCACTAAAATCGGGCAGCAATGAAGATCTATGATCTTCATGCTGTGGAGTTGCAGGTAACTGTTACAACCGTATTAAACAAGGCTGTTACTCATGAAGGAGCTATTACTCCATTAATCAATGGATCAACGGATTTAGCAAGCTGGAATGCGACCTGTCTATTGTAGCTGGGTTCTGTTTCAGTGGAGGCCTGTTACAGATTCTCGTGGAGGAATGTATTTTCCCTTGGAGTTATGAGGAATCGGGATTTGAAGAGTAACAGCTGGCGCCATTTAGATGATACACTTTCCCTTTAGACCTTGACTAAATGAAATCACACAGATTAGCATAAAACAAGGACTAGGATCTAAAACCTTAACAATCTTAGGCATAAAATAAATAAAGCAATAATGAATTATACCTGTCAATATCATTGGTTGATCTGGAGAAAAGGCATAGGTATAGCTTGTGAAAATAGGATGTAATCTAAGCAAAATGGTGTAATAAGGATGGCCAAAAAGGGGCATTTCCTGGACCCAACAAAGGCCATGGATCGTTGGCGCGAGGGTCCCAGCACAATGGATCGACGGTGATGGAGTAGTCTCTTTTATCCATAAACCAACCTTTCATAAGACAGTGAAGATCACCCTGTGCATTAATGGATCCGCATAGAGTACATAGTACTATGCTACGTTGGAAGAACGTCGAGTTGGGCGAGCAGGAAGGAGGGAGATGCATTAATGGTGGACCAAACCACGAGCAGAGTCCTCGTCTCCTTCCACCTGAGATAGTTTGTCGACGTACCTGCCAAAATGGCAAGCGAGGTGGGGTCAAAACGTTGTAAGGTTCAGGCTAAGCTGGCATGGCTTCGCCACATCAACCAATCCGGCCACCCGTGAAGCTTCAAGTCTCAACAAGTTGGCACTGTGTCATCCTACGTGTGCTTTCCACACCATGCGTGATAGCAGTATCAATAGTCAAACCCCGAAGCAGTTGGTTCAAACCATAACGCTAACATATAATCCATGTGGGTTAACATTAAGAACTGCCTATAACATATAATGTTACGAATTTATGTAATAGTGAGACCTTGGTTATAATCGTCGTTTAAGGTGAAAGCCATACTCTATGGTGCATGGGTTGATTTTCATATTTGGCTTATTTAATCCTTAGTCTTAGGTTAGGATGGAGTAATAATATATATATATATATATATTATTTAGAACTTAATTGTTTAAAGTCTAAATTTTTCAATTTAAAAGTTATAAAGTGTTTACATTATAACCCATTAGCTCTTAAGCCATATTTTGACTTAGGATTTGATTATTAATATATATATATATGTGTGTGTGTGTGTGTATGTTTTTAATATCTATATATTTGGGTAATCTTGCATTTTACATGATAATATTTGTGTGGGTATATTATATTGAGACTAGACCCATTTTTACTTATCATTGTTGCACAGTAGTCCTTTTTATATAGACATAAATACGTTAAGCGTAGTACAGCCAATAAATGAGAGTAGCTTAATATTGCTGCAGGTGTCACACTGCAAGATTTATGTAACTGCATAGGTTATGTGTCAAGGACACATAACCATGCCACGCTAAAAGGACTCTCATTTAATACTATGAACAAAGTGGTAGTGTGTAAAGTCACATTAATGAGTATTAGTATTATCGATGTTGTCGCTAATTATTGCATACCACTTTTATGGTCGTAAGTGGTTAGATTGTAGTGCGAATTCTTTTGCTAACATTTGTGTTGACCTTGTATGTTAACTTCTGATGAAGAGTTCCGCCAGCTGTCCCGGAAGCTAGAGTTAGTATCTTTCCGCATTTTCAAGTGTTTAGAGTTTCAATCAAAAACAAATCGCATAGAAGAGACATGACAAGAACCTTACCCTTATCATCAGTTTCATAGGTCAGCATCAAAGGGGTGCTTGCTTTTTTTGCTTCCTTTTATGCTAAATATTTCTAATCCTTTTCCTCAAGTGACAACTCTAATTTCCTATATTGCAAGACCTTGGTCTTTAGTTCTTGTTGATACTGGAAGAGGAAATTATTCTCCTCCACTGAAGAATTTTTGTTCAACACTTCAGAAAATGAGTTAGTACCTTGGTGCATTGAGTCATCTGGGGTAGTCTGATGAGCATAGGTACTTTTCATGTGTTCTTGTGCAAAATGGTTTGACAAAAATGATTTAGGTTCATGCATCCTCTTGGGAGATTCCCCAAGCTTCAAATTGGTAATATTATTTCCAAGCAATGTAGCATGAGTTGAATTCTGGATTAATAGAGGTCCAATATTGAGTGGGAACTTATGCCGCCCTCTTCTTTTGGCTCCATTCAGTTTAGGAAACACACCATCAATGATTTTCTGGAAGGATATTTCCTCTAGCACCAACTTGTCTTGTACAACTCTGGGTAACAAATGGGCTGTATCGCTACCCCAAATCCTGATATATGAGAAATATTCCCCTACATACGAGTCACCCATGGTAGAGACAAGTGCCTTGGCGTGATCATAGAAGGTAGGATCATCCTCCTTGACGATCATTAGGTAAATGGAACCAATGAAATGGTCACAAATATCATATATAATAGGTACAAAATTGTCCTCCCATAGTGCAGAGCAATAGATATGAACCAGGGGTGCAGACAAGGTCCAGTTCCATCCCATAGAAGGAAATTGAAAATCCAAGCATAAAAAATCCATCATATATGTTGAATAATAGAATGTAGGTTTCCTGGAAGCCGGGTTCTTTTGATATTTTTCTATCGTTGTCTTGAGTTCCACTGATAATATTTGAGCCCAATTGAAGGACTCCCCTGTAGTGAGGACATGCTGAGCAAGGGGTTCCCATTCGGATTTGAATACTGAGCAATTTGGTAACCCATATAACCTGTAGAGCATGGTTGCTATGTATTTAACCAAACATTATTTATTTATTCGAGCCTCACGGCTCTGTGAAATGTTTTCATTTATCTTGTATGTAATGTGATGAGCCTTTACGGCTTCCTTGATTTACATTTACTTAACCTAAATAAAAATAACAAACCTTTCGGCGATGTGATAACATTTGGTTATCTCCATGTGTAATAACTAGAAGTAAATTAGTATTTATATTGTTACTTGTTAACTGCTTTGATGTTATCTTTTCGTGGACTCGTAGCTCTGTTAAAACATTTGTATGCTTAAATATTTAACCTAGCATTATTATATGAGCCTCACTGCTATGCTTAGCTATAAGCACTTGTATGTAATTCGTATTTGTTTAATAATGTGTTAATTCTTTAGTTTCATACTTAGTGGCCTGTCGGCTCTGTATAATGGTATGATTGTGAACCAGGATAGAAATTGTATTTGTATTATATATATTGTATTTATATGAAAACTCTATTTTCATACTTTATGTTTATACAATAATGGAATGTGCATTTTAAATATAGACCCTAGTTCTATTTAACAATTTACTGATAATGATTAAAGAACAGAGATAAAGTATTATCCATAATAATTCTATCTACAACAATATAATTATAAAATTCTAGGTGTAAAGAACATTGAGGACATAAAATAATAGAATACTACAGTTTCATAACATAGGAAACATATTTCTTCAGAAGTAAAATTTATAGAACATTTAATCAGTATAAAATACAGTTCATTATTTTCTAATTACTATAAAATACATTTCATTATTTTCTAATCATTCTACACAATAAATAATAAACAGATGCTAGGAAATATTGAATACTAATCCAAAACAAATAATAGAACCTGACTAAAAGAGCATACCGAATCGAATCTAAATTTCGTCATTCCTCACAACCAATCTTCCAGAACATCCAAGCTTACTTGTTTTGAAACCCCTGAACCTGTTTGCTGGACCACAAGGAAAAAGACAACTGAAGAAACCCAAAACTATCACTCAGTTCTCCTTCTCAACTCAACAAAATAATTTCCCCTCTTCCATCCAAACTTACTGCTTGTCTGATGGGAATAGCTTAATAAATTTTTTCCTATGACTTAGGTCTATCATGAGCCTCCTACTCTAGAACCTCCATCTGGAGTTCTGACCTTAAAAATAGGGATGATGCCTCCTGCACCTGTTGAAGTATTAATTAGTGGTTTTCACCACTATGGGAAATCTTTCCAACACATGTCATTCCTCCTTGTGGGCCAGCAAACACTCTTTCAACAGCTACTTCATATTGGATTCTCATGTTTTATATATTAAATAATAAAAATAATACAATATCCTCAAACAATTGTCTTTGACCACTCTTGGTCAAATAATTGTTCAACAATAATTAAAAACATTATTACAAAGTATTTAAACTTTAACTAAGGTTCTAGGGGTATTACAGTATGTGATGAATAAACCATCCAAGTGGGAGGGTTATCTACACTTGGTAGAATTTGCATACAATAATGGATATCAAGCACCTTTGGGAATGAGTCATTTTGAGGTATTGTATGGTAAAGAGTACAGGACTCCAGTGAATTGGGACGGTCCAGTGAACATAGTAGTGCTTGGGCCAGAGATGATCAAGGAAATTGAACAAGAAATTCTTAATATCAGGAAGAATTTGAAGGCATCCCGGGATAGGAAAAGGAGTTATGCTAATTTGAAAAGAGTGCATAAGAAGTTTTATATTGGGGACCATGTTTACTTAAGAGTGAAGGAAAGGAAAATTTCCCTGAAGTTGGGGAGTTGTGCCAAGATGGCACCAAGATATTGTGGGCCATTTGAAGTCCTTGATAGGATAAGGCCAGGTGCATATAGAATTGCATTGCCTGCTAACATGAGAGATCATAATAATATCCATGTTTCTTTTCTTAAGAAATATGTACATGATCCTAATCACATAATTGACTGGTATGTGATACGGGTGGAACCCGAGGGAGAGTTCCAAGTGGAGCCCATGCGCATCCTTGACAAGAAGGTCACATTGCTCTGGAACCGAGCCATTGGATAGGTAAATGTGCAATGGAAGCACCTTATACCCGAGGATGCTACATGGGAGCTGGAGGATGCCATGAGAGAGGCATTCCCATTTTTGTTCAGTTTTGAAAACATCGAGGACAGTGTTATTCTAAGGGGGAGGAAATTGTAACATCCTTATTTTGACCCTTAGGGTTTATTGGCTTCAATGTAAATATTGTGTGTATGCAATGTATGTTTTCCCTAGTGTGGAGCTCAAGGCCAAGGCCCCACTAGTGGATGCTCAGGTTTTATTTAAAAGGAAAGTATTTGACATTCTATTATCCATGTGTTATGAAGCCATGGAATCTTGTAAATGATACATGTAAATACTAATAATATTAATATTGCAATAAAATACCAAGAAAACTGGCTATGGAGGAAACCAATAATGGGGGGCCATGTGTGTCCACTAGGGAGAGGTGAGGGGGTTATGGGATGGAACCTATGTTGCCACATGTCATTTTGTGAACCCATTTGACTCCCTTGATAACATTAATTCTGTTGTAAGGAGGTGGTTGAGAAAGCTTGTTCATGAGGTCGAAGGAGTATGGAGCAGCCCCGAAATCCGTATGACAGGGTATGGCTTTGTTTTGGATTTTCCCTTGAGGAACTCTACCTCTTTGGAATTTGCTCACCCTAATCCCTATCCCATTTTGGATGAACAACAGGGGGATTTCACACACATCACAGGGATCCAGCAGTGAAGAAAGAAGAAAAATCGTGATTATGTGTAAGCCACGAATTTCAGAGCCGAAAATGCATAAGAAACCCTATGTGGGAAGTAAAACCGGTTGGGACATCCATGGATCAAACCCTAGGATAAATTATAGAGCGCGAGAATCTTAGAAAACCGTGAGTACACCTAGATCTGATAGCAGAGAACTGAGTTGCGAGATAACGGAGAAGAAGACAAGATAGAGGTTGGATCTGCTTGATAAACCTAGTGAAGGATAAAGTCTCATAAAAGCAATAGTTTGGGCCTTTCTATGCCCACCCTGAAGAGAACTAGAGGGAAGGGGACTTGAGGGACTTTGCATCAGAGAAGATGGCCTTCCTTGTGTTGGGTGTGGTAGGTAATGTGGGTGCCATGTATGCTGAGTAGTTGAGATTCCTGTAGCTCCGTGGTTGAGCTCACTGGCTTAGCATCATCCTCCATGTTTCCCTTGCATGCTTGATAAACCCAACTGTATGTTGGCTTAGCATTAGTGTGGAGCCTTAACTGTGAGTGAGCCTATTTAGCCCTCCTTAGTGAATACACAGCCCATCTCGGGGGTGGTCTCTCAGTTGAAAGAGTATAGGCTGGACAGAGACCTAGGGTTGGGTGGAACGCTACTTTCACTTATGGATGGATTCAGTTCAGAGATAAGTGCTCCTTGTGGTGTTAACTAATGATAATTTTCTATGTTATGTCTACTTGTTATGTTCAATTCAATTGAATGAAAGTAATCAATAGGAATATTGTGTATAGGCCTGAGTATGAAGCATGATTCATGATTTATTGTTTAACCATTTGATTGTGTGGATGTGTTGCCAATCTTGCATGTTGTAGATGTATTGATTAAATTTAGTTTCACTGTATGTGTTTGCTATTCATTGCACACACTTTTAGATGGACTGCATGGAATCACCTGGAATTGGGGAAATAATTAGATCCCCTATTGTGTTTCATGACCCCTCTGTGGGTCAGGTGAAGGGACAAGTCATGGAAGAGGGCATCAATGCTCCCTACAAAAGGGTAAAGAGGCATTGAGGGAGTTGGAGCAAGACTTCTGTTGGAGTTATGAAAACATCAAAATCCTCGGATGTGGCAAGGGATTATACCAGTGCATAGAGCTCTCCAAGAGATTTCCAACGGTACCGGATTTTCCAAATTTGTCCTTAGGATGAAGAAGTTATCACCCTGGAAAGTTTGCAGGAGCAGGGGTAGGTGGTCCCAACCTTCCAAACCCACAATACAGATTGCGGAGGTCGGAGGACCAAAGTTTGCAATTGAGTGTTTAGACTTCCTAATTTTCGAATTCGCAAGGTAGATTGCGAAGGTTGGAAGGGCAATTTTCACGGGTTGCGTATCGAAATTCCGACTTTCTGAACCTGCAAAGCAGATTACAGATTGTGGAAGTCCGGGGTGATTTTTCCCGGGTTACGAAATGAGGTTTTTGATTTCCGACTTCCGCAATGTGGGTTGCAGATTGCGGAAGTCGGATGGGTAAAATTTTCTGGGATGGAAATTGGAGGTTCTGACTTCCGAGTTCCGCATGTGGATTGCAGAAGTCGGAGAAGTAATTCTTCAAAGTTGAGATTTTGGGGGTTCCAACTTTCAAGTTCCGCATTGCAGATTCCATATTGCGGAAGTCAAAGGAGTGATTCAACAAGGTCAATTTTTTGGTGTTCCAACTTCTAAATCCCGCATTGCGAATTGCAGATTGTGGAAGTCGGAAGTGAAGTTTTTCGGAGCGGTGGAATTTGGCGTTCTGACTTCCGAGTTCCGCATTGCAGATTGCGCAAGTTGGAAGTGGAGTTTTCCGGAGTGGTGGAATTTGGTGTTCTGCGTTGTGTGTTGTGGAATTCGGAGGCACATTTCTTCGGCACTGCGTAATTGGTGTTCCTACTTTCCGAATCCCGCAAGGTTGATTGCATATTGTGGAAGTTGGAGGCATGTTTTCCCGAAACTGTGTATTGGGGTTCCTCCTTTCTGACTTCTGAATTGTGGCTGTGTGTAAGAGAAGATAGAATTATTGAAAAAAAATGTATCAGGTTGTCTCCCATCGCTTCTAAAGGGAACCAAGGTGACCAGGTACGTGGCAATTGTGCATTGTTTCCATCTTTTGTATATAGAATTAAACGCATTAAGATTATTCCCTAAATATTTTGACAATGAGATTCTAAATTTAAGGTCAATAAGATAGATATAGTGTTTTGATTTCATCACACCACTATGATATAAGATATGGTGCATTGAATGGGTGCAATGATTTCAACAATGATATATTACAAAATGATCTTGTACATTGATTTCATCCATGATATAATTGTGTGGACGCAATGATCAAATTTTATGTTCAAGTTGAACATTTTTACATGTGGTTGTGGAGAGAAAACCCTGATTATAGTTTATATAAGAGTTGTATTATGAAGAGAAATCCATAAATGAATAAAAAATGGTTAAAATATCTATCCCTCTCTATATATTAATTTATTGGAAGAATAGTTTGTGGGACTGAAGAAGGAGGATGAAACTTCAAATCTCTAGGTTCAAATACTAGATGCAAAAGGGATTGTTAATACAAATTCAAGATGTACTCTATTGCTTCATTGGAATACCTAGAATGCTAAATGCAAAAAATAAATAGAGCAAAGTGTGCAAGGTGAGACTTATATGCAAGCGAATAGCTTCTCTAGTGCAATGTTCAAATAGAAGAAGAAAAAATTCCATGTAATTTTGTATGGATTTCTCTTCTTTATATGAATGGCTTGATTAATTTTGAAAAAGCAAAATCTCTTTTAAATACTTTTATAGGTGAAATTGTTTGAAATTGCAAATGTGTAATAACTAATCTTTAAAAAATATTAAATCCAAATTATACTACCAAACTAAATTTATTAACCAATAGAAACTTTGTACAACTTAAGGTTATATGAATCTAATCTAGTAAGAGGAATTTGGCTAAACCAAAGTATATTTTCATTTTTTTTTGTTTATTATTAAATTAAAAATTACTTTCTCTAATACATGTGGATGATCAAATTATAAATTCCTCCAATTTAATATTCATTTGTATTAATGAATTTTTTTAACCTAAGATTGACCAAGTATTAATTTATGTGAACTTAAATTAAAAGACAATTAAAATATTGGAACGTCATGAAGTTTTGCTTTAACGAGACCATGTGTAATTTTGGATTAAAGGGGATATAGCCAAACTATACATCAAAACATTACAAAATAAATGATGTATCTAAGTTCAAAAATCAATATTTTAATCAAGCAAAAAGTATCAAAAAAGATATAGGAATCCTTCATAGAGGATTTCATGGAATTGTTACAAGTATAAACTCAAAAGAAAACATCTAGTAGAATAATTACAATCTTGCAAAACATAATTATTGAGATTTAGTAAAAGGTGTGCTTGCTTTTAGTTTCATTTGGCCCCAATTAGAATGTTGTGATCCTTGGTTTTCTAGGTCCATGTCTTCAAATATCTAGTGGACAATTCCTCCTCTTTTAGTTCCCAAGGGGAAGAGACTAAAGACATTTTGAAATTAGATGTAGTTGTTTGAGAGACTTTTGTGAGGTTTCACATCACATTTTGGAGCATCGAACATTCGACTTCCAAAACTTGAATTTGTCTATTTTGGTGTATAAGTGCATCCATTACCACTATGTTCTAAGAGTTGCATTTGTGTTCATTATTGTGTATGTGTTTGTCACTAAAAAGATTGAAGCTCTATTGTTAATGATGTTATTTTCATGTTTGTGGAGAATCCTTTGTATCTCATAAATGTCCCTTTGGAATTTCCCATGGCACCTAGGATAGTCCATGGATTCAAGTATCCAAGGCACCAGAAGCACCACCCAGCTAGCATCAACCCACCTAGTAGCTATCCTAAGACAAAGGTTGAGCCAAATGTACCAACCCCCATGGCCCAAGACAAAGTAACATAAACCACCAACCCAAACGCTTGGAGGATTTTCCTTGACCTCAATCACCAACCAAGGCCCCTAAAATAAGGATCTTGTGCAAGAAAGAAGAAGACTGAATCCATAAAAGGATTGAACAAAATACCAAGAACTCACCAGACTACCAAAAATCATGATATTTTGAGAGACAAATAAAAGGGTATTTTTATAATATTACAGAGAAAACAAGTTTACCCTGTAGCACCACATAGTGTTTGAATATTCGTAAATCTTGCCAACAATATAACCTTCATCAAATGGATACCATAATATTGTGATAGAGAGTCTTTCCTAGGTTTCTAGTGACACCAAGGAGAGCTAACCAAGACAAACCATACATGCACAGCTTGTTCTACAATCCATAATCCCACCTAGAATCCTAGAATTAATCCATTCTAGTTCAAAACAATGATGGGGAAGAGTGGATAGCATGTGTAAGGAAGATGTGCTCAGCTTTGATCACCCTTATATGATCATATTTAGTTTCTATGAATTCCCTTTGACATGGAAATTTGCATGCTCTTAGAATTAAATTGAAAGAAACCAGACAAAATTGCATAATATAACAAGGAGATGGGATGATATGAAACATTTCCTCAATTTTGTAATACCTCCATTCTTACACTTGTTGCACGATAGATTGAAAATACGCTTAACAGTGATGCTCTCCCAAGACATGATAAAATGAGATGAGCTCGATTCAAGATGCTTCTGCTTTGATTCTTGCTATTAAATGAGACATGGAGCCTTCTCACAACATGTGTTGCTTGTTTATAATCCTAGAAATTATATCAAATTCCCATATTACGATGAGAGACTTTGTGTGATTGCGATCAAGAATTCTTAGCCCTTGAAGAAGAGCACAAGACTTAGCTTGATTATTGATAGTTATTCTAAGACCCCATACATAATCCAATTCCACATTTCCTCCAAAATCATGGATAATCCCCTAGCATTTACCACTTCTATCATGATTTTTTTTATATAAATACAAAAATGAATACCAAGTTTCAACACTATGTAAAAATAAAAAAATTGATCTAAATTAAAATTATAGCAACATATAAATATGGGGGCAACGATTTCTTTCTTAAAATTAAATTTACCCCGATAACTATCTATGTTATTTTTCAAGAATATTATTTTAATATAATATAAAAATAAAATAATTATGCCCTAAGGCGTTTCTCTTATGATGAGTCTTATGTTTACGCCGTAGGTGTTGAAACAACGCAAGAACATCCTCGCCACCGCAGCAGATTCCTCGCTTATTGAGCCAATGGAATGCTGCCATGTATTCGTGCCTACCGCCAATGAGCTGCCACCATCTATCTTCCTACCTCTTTGCCTGGTGTCCGCTGGGTTTTCTGGAATGTTCGTTGGGCGTGCACATGTCTTGCTTCACAAGCAACCCTCTTGTCGCCTGTCAGTGCTTTTCAATGCACCACCCTTCTTCCCTCTCATGTCTCTTGTCAATCCAAGCTCCTTCATACCACAGTTGAATTAACACTAGAAATACTAGGAAGAAGAAGCTATTGATCCGGTAGAGTGTCGTGGAATGAAGGATCTTTGCGACTTCCCATAGTGGGAGACTTTTTTTGGAGTTCTCTCAGACTCTAGAAACATGGGAATCATAATCAAAATGAAGAGATATATATGGGAAATGATGGAAACCCTAGCGAGAGGGTCAAAGACAGCACCAGTCATATTTAATTGCACAGGAAGCTTATGGGGAATGTTAGAAATAAAATACTTTATTATTGAATTTGAAGTCCCTCATTGAGAATATATTTTGCTCAGTTAAGAGAGATTTAGAGACAGTTTCTGAAGATTGATTTACTTATCCAAAAAGTTTTTTTTAATTTATT
The DNA here is from genome assembly GCA_027924585.1 of Larix kaempferi. Lineage (NCBI taxonomy): Eukaryota > Viridiplantae > Streptophyta > Pinopsida > Pinales > Pinaceae > Larix > Larix kaempferi. The sequence continues at coordinate 3,824,374 of BSBM01000012.1, read as the reverse complement.
GGAAATAAAGCAAGCAAGTCTATGCACAGTGCAGCAGAAGCTAACCTCAGAGGGGGCGATCATATTGAATCATTCCATAGCATAAGCTTGTGGCCATGGGAATGGCCAAACGATTCCTCTACATGTTGCTGCGACGTTTTGGAAGCTCCTATTAGCCATCTACACCAAGCTTGCTAGGCTGCGACTTAAAGGTTTAGGGGTTGGTGTTGAATCCATCGACAATAGAAATGATGAGATTAGAATACTCATAGAAATCCTTCTAAAGGTTAAGAAGAAGAATATGGTTCTCTTAGGGGAGAAAGAGCACGAAACTGTAATAAAAAAACTTGTGCAGAGAATAGAAAAAGATGAAACCCCAGTTGTTGATGTCTATGTAACTTCGGAATGTATTTCATCTACGTATTTCATATATATTTATTGTACCCTTGTAAGAGATGTGTTATTCCTCTATAAGGAAGTGTCATCATGTGGATTGACAAGTGTTGCAAGTGTGTACTTTCCAATGGGTTATTAGACCACCATGTGTGGGGTCAGCCCTGAAATATATATTATATTGTGGATGTATCTAGATAGACAAGTCGGCCCCATAGTATAACTGAGCAAACAGGCTAGTATAAATAGAGATCGGGAGATCTCTATTTTCATCACTCGGAAACTCACACTTCTCTCACTCAGAAAGTCGCGCACTAGTGAGGAGGGGGATCATCTGCTACTAGGAGACTATCTCAGTGTATTTTGGTTGTACTTTGGTTGAGCCATTTCTCTCTCTATCTTTGAGGAAGTTGTGGGGTTTTACACCTTAGGGTTTTCCCCACGGAAACTCTGTGTCTCTTGTCTCTCATGCTTTTGATTCTTGTGATGCTTGTCATGCTTATTGTGATTTTTATGCATTGATATACTGTATATGTTATTCTCTTAGTGAAGATCCTAAAGTATTGTTAATTAATGCTCAAAATTTAACATGGTATAAGAGCTAACCTGAGAAGAAGACATTTTGAAGTGACGGAAACTTGAGTTTCTTGTTTCTTGGGTTTCTCTCCACAGTTTTTGGAAAAGCAGTATAGTAGATTGACTCTACTCATCAAGGAGAATCTATCTGTCTAATCAAATTCAATTCTGAGCATTTTTAGATTTGGACCTAAAAATTAGGGTTTCCACAAAAATAGGATTTTCTGAAATCTGAAGACATAGCTGGAAGCTCCTTGCAAAAATCAAAGTTTAGAGCTTTGGATCGAGATTTTTGGCTGGGTAGATCTCCGGGAAACTAAAACCCTAATTCAGGGCTCTCCCTAGTGAACCCGGGAGGACAAAAAGACAAATCTGAAGGGTAAAGCTTTGCTAATCTCAAATTCTGAATACACCAGGCTGATCAGCTCATTAAGGCACATCTTTCTATCCTTTCAGAAAGTTGAAATTCACATTTTGAATTTTTAGGGTTTTTTCGACAAACCCTAATCTGGGACCAGATCCAGTTTTTAGCATTTCAAGTGGTAAGACCTAAATATTTTCTATTTCCATTTGAAGTACTCTTTAAGATGTCTCACCACACCAAGCTTGAGGATAATCTTGAAGGGGCTGATAACTTCTGAGCTTGGAAGTATAGGATTGGGTTAATCCTGGAAGAGAATGAGTTGGACTCATATATAAAAGAAGACATCCCTATCCCAGAGGATGAAGAGGTTAAAGTATTGCATAAGAAGAACTTGGTCAAGGCAAAGAGAATCATTGCTGATTCTATCAAAGACCATCTCATACCCCATGTGTCTTCTCTAAAGACACCCAAGGAGATGTTTGACTCTTTGACCAAGCTATTTGAAGGGAAGAACATAAATCGGAAGATGACCCTGCGGAACCAATTGAAAGGAGTAAAGTTTCAGAATGGAGAAACCATTCAATCTTATTTTTCAAGGGTCTCCCAAATCAAGGAACAACTAGAAGCAGTGGATGAAATGGTGGAGAATGGTGAAGTTGTCATGACCACTCTGAATGGCCTACCTAGGTCATGGGACTCCTTCATTCAAGAAATCTATCCAAGAAAGAAGTCAATATCCTTTAGCAGACTATGGGAAGAATGCTCACAAGAAGAAGCAAGGCTTGTGGCACGAGAAGAAAAGATGGGGAATGAAGATCAATCTCTCATAGCTCACACCAAGAAAGGGAAGTCCAAGAGAGAGCCATCTCACTCCAAGAAATCTTCACATCACTTTAAAGAAAGAAGAATATGCTTCACCTGTAATGAAAAAGGACATATTGCCATAAATTGTCCCAAGAACAAGAAGGACAACAACAACAACAAGGGCAGCAAAAGAAGGTTTCATGCTCATGCTGTCGAGGATGATGAACCACCCAAGAAGAAGCCTAGGGCAGAAAGTGATGATAGTAATGATGACTCATCAAGTGAAGGAGAGTATGTTCTAATCTCTGCTCTCACAAGTACTATCTCCCATGGTTGTAATGATTGGTTAATTGACAATGGGGCTTCCAAACACATGACTAGGTTTAAGGAATCTTTTGTGAACCTATCTGAACATGAATCACCCCATAAGGTGAAACTTGGGGATGATTATCAATACCCAATCAAAGGAAGTGGTGAAGCCTCCTACAACCTAGATTCTAGAAAATCTTTGAAGATGAAAGAAGTCCTTTATGTACCTGGGCTCAAGAAGAATGTTCTCTCCATCTCTGCATTGGATGCAAAAGGCATGAGGGTTGCATCTGTAGATGGCCAAGTCCTAATGTGGCCAAAGGGTAAAACAATCGATGATGCAGTAGTGATTGGAGAGCAAGAGGGAGGTTTGTATAAATTGAAGGGTCAACCTGAACATGCCATGGTATATGACTCCATGGAGCCAAGTGAACTTTGGCATAGAAGACTTGCTCATATGGATTATAGGGCACTTCCAATTGCAATCAAGGCTGTAGAGGGTCTTCCTGAAATCAAGACCAAACATGAAGGTGTTTGCAAAGGATGTGCAAAAGGTAAGAACATTAAGAAGGATTTCCCAAGCAGTGAAAGCAAGGCAAAATATATCCTGGAAATCATCCACTCAGATGTATGTGGTCCTATGTCATCCAGTTCTCTGAGTGGGTATGTTTACTATGTCTCGTTTATTGATGACTTCTCCAGGAAGACTTGGGTATACTTCTTGAAGAACAAAGATGAGGTGTTTGATAAGTTCAAGGAATTCAAAACCTTGATGGAGAATCAAACTGACAAGAAGATTAAAACATTTAGATCCAGCAATGGTGGAGAATTCACCTCAGGTGACTTCAAGAAGCTTTGCAGTGATTCAGGGATTAAGAGGGAGTTGACTGCTCCTTATAATCCTCAACAGAATGGAGTTGCAGAAAGGAAGAACAGAAAAATCATGGAAGCAGCAAGGGAAATGATGCATGACCAGGATCTACCTATGCATCTATGGGAAGAAGTAGCTAGAACAGCTGTATATGTGCAGAACAGAACTCCCCACAAGATATTGGACAACAAGACACCAGAAGAGGTATTTTCTGGTAAGAAACCTGAAGTCAGCCATCTCAGAATATTTGGTTGTCCAATATACACACCCGTCCCAAAGGAAAAGAGGACCAAGCTAGATCCTTCAGGAAAGAAGGGTATCTTTGTGGGTTACAGTGAAAGCTCGAAGGCTTACAGAATATATTTTCCAAGGTTCAAGAAGATTGATGTCAGTAGGGATGTAACATTTGATGAAAACTCAGCATTCATCAAATCAAGGAAGGCACCTATCGAAGTTTATGAAGAACCTAAGGAAACTAGATTTCAAGACACTTCCATGACTGAAGCAATTCCAAAAGTTGTTTGTGAGTTTGAAGATCCACAAGAACCTATAGATCCACCCCGTGAAGATAACTCTCACAAGAGAAAACTTGCATGGGCTAGAGAGCTCATTCAAGATGCAGAAAGATTTGGCATTCTAGAAGAAGAACACAGAACAAAGAAGAGAACCAAATCACATACCAGCTATGTTGCTTTACTCTATGACATCATGAATAAAGAACCTTCCAGTTATGAAGAAGCAGCGGAAAAGAAAGAATGGAAGGATGCCATGGTTGAGGAATACCAATCAATAATGAAGAATGATGTTTGGGATGTTGTACCAAGACCTAAAGGGAAGTCTGTTGTGACTTCTAAATGGATCTACAAAATCAAGCATGCTGCAGATGGCAGTATAGAGAAATACAAAGCAAGATTCGTAGCTCGTGGCTTCTCTAAGAAAGAGGGAATAGATTATGAAGAAACTTTTGCACCTGTAGCCAAGTATACTTCCATCAGAACAGTACTTGCCCTGGCTACAGCGATGAAATGGAAAATACACCAGATGGATGTCAACACTGCTTTCTTGAATGGTGTAGTTGAAGAGGAAGTATATGTGTAGCAACCACTCGGTTTTGAAATACATGAGAGGGAGTCATATGTGTGCAGATTGAAGAAATCCTTGTATGGCTTGAAGCAAGATCCCAGAACTTGGTATGGTAGGATGGATAGTTTCCTATCTAGTTTGGGCTTTACCAAGAGTAAAGTGGATTCCAACCTTTACTACAAGGTTGAGGAAGGGAATCCTATGATTCTACTCCTATATGTGGATGACTTATTTGTAACAGGAGATGACATTTTGATTGCAGATACTAAGAGGAAGCTTGCTGCTGAGTTCGACATGAAATATTTGGGAATGATGCATTATTTTCTAGGTATGGAGGTGTGGCAGAATGTAGGTGGGATCTTCCTTGGTCAAGGGAAGTACACAGTAGATATTTTGAAGAGATTCGGGATGATGGATTGCAAGGCCATAGCCACACCCATGGCATCGAATCTGAAGCTTCTATGTGATGCTTTATCTGAGCCAGTTGATATCTCTATGTATCGTCAAATGATTGGGTCCTTGATGTACCTGACGAACACGAGACCATATATTTGCTTTGCTATGAACACATTGAGTCAGTTCCTGACAGATCCGAGGAGTGTTCACCTGGTTGCTGTAAAGCATGTTCTGAGGTACCTGAAGGGTACGGTGGATTATGGGCTCAAGTATGAAGCGAATCAAAAGTTTAACCTGCAAGGTTATGTTGATTCAGATTGGGCTAGCAGTGCTACAGATAGGAAGAGCACATCTGGGTGTTTCTTTAGTATGGGATCAGGGGTGATCTCTTCATTTAGTAGGAAGCAGTCCTACATAGCACTGAGTATAGCTGAGGCAGAGTATGTTGTAGCCTGTTCAACTAGTTGTGAGGCAGTATGGCTACGGAAGGTACTATTTGAGTTATTTGATCTCCCATTGGATGCTACTGGTATTTTCTGCGATAACCAGAGTTGTGTGAATCTGTCTGAGAATGCAGTGTTTCATGACAGGTCGAAACACATAGAGATCAAATATCACTATATCAAGGATATGGGGCAGAGAGGAGCCGTGAAGCTCCTGTATGTTGCGACGAACGAGCAGATTGCAGATGTGCTGACGAAGCCACTAGCCAGGGTGAAGTTCGAGTACTTCAGGGAGAGGCTTGGCGTTCTTCAGATTGATGACACTTCGAGGAAGAAGTGATGGACACATTTGCTGAAGCCATTCCAAGCATGTTGGAAGGAGGATCCTTCACATGGCTGTGGATGTAAGCATTGGATGATGAGCATCAGGAATATGTTCTGGTTTCTGCTTTGTATGATCAGTTGGATCATTTATATTTATATGTATGCACGCATCATGTTGGATGCTGGATATGATCAGTTGGATCATTTATATGTATGTACGCATCATGTTGGATGCTGGATATGATCAGTTGGATTATTTATATGTATGTATGCATCATGTTGGATGCTGGATATGATCGATTGGATCATTTGTATGTATTTTGTATATGCATCATGTTGGATGCTTGGACCATGTATCTATATATGTATCAGGTGGGTACATTGTATGATCGGGTAGATCATGTATGTTGATATGTATCAGGTATGATAAGGTAGATCATATATGTTGATGGATACATTGTGTGGATCATGTATCTATGTATCAGGTGAATACACTGTGTATGATGATATGTATCAGGTAGATACTTGGTATGCATCAGGTAGATGCATTGTATGATCAGGATGATTGACGAGCTTCTCCATATGGCATGCAGCAAAATGTTGCAGTGATTATGATCAGGATGATCATGTGTACATCAGGATGATGTATGATGAGTATCAGGATGATATTTTGTGGTTGTGGATCAGGTTGTGCAGATGAGCTTTTCTGGGAGATCCTATAGGTCGAAGTTGTGTACCCATAATAGCCTGGGATGCTCTTTCGAGACATTTCTCTGGGAGGACATGTAATTTGTGCCCTGGGAAATTTCAGGTCGGAGTTGTGTACCGTAATATCCTGAGATGCTCTTGCAAGGTTTTATCCTATGGCATGTAATTTTCTCTTGGGAGATCTGGACAGGATGAAAAAGGCCTCAGATGCTTCAGCCAGGTTTTGCCATGACCACATGTAATTTGCTCCTGGGAGATCTGAACACGATGAAAAAGGCCTTAGATGCTTCAGCTAGGTTTTGTGGTGGACCACATGTAATTTGCTCCTGGGAGATCTGGACAGGATGAAAAAGGCCTCAGATGCTTCAGCCAAGTTTTGTGGTGATATCACATGTAATGTGCTCCTGGGAGATCCGACAAGTAGAGTTGCGTGCTCGTAACAGCCTGGGATGCTTCAGCTAGGTTTTGTGATGGGTCACATGTAATGTGCTCCTAGGAGATCCAATAGGTAGAGCTTAGTGCTCGTAATAGCCTAGGATTCTGCAGCCAGGTTTTGTGATGCATGTAATAAGTCCTAAGGATTCCACAGCATGGCTAGTGATGATGAAGACCTACAGGTGGTGGGCCTACATCCAGTATGAAAAAGGACTGGCTCTGTAGAACTTCCTATGATGAGTAGAGTCAAAGATTGGTTGAGATAGCAGCAGCAGTGACGATGATGATGACGATGATCCTAAGAAGAAGACTTGTCTAGCAGAACTGTGTCGAGAAATACCTTCCTAGTTAAGAGAGAGTGTTGATGTATATGTAACTTCGGAATGTATTTCATCTATGTATTTCATATATATTTATTGTACCCTTATAAGAGATGTGTTATTCCTCTATAAGGAAGTGTCATCATGTGGATTGACAAGTGTCGCAAGTGTGTGTACTTGCCAATGGGTTATTAGACCACCATGTGTGGGGTCGGCCCTGAAATATATATTATATTGTGGATGTATCTAGATAGACAAGCCGTCCCCATAGTGTAACTGGGCAAACAGGCTAGTATAAATAGAGATCGGGAGATCTCTATTTTCATCACTCAAAAACTCACACTTCTCTCACTCAGAAAGTGGCGCACTAGTGAGGAGGAGGATCATCTGCTACTAGAAGACTATCTTAGTGTATTTTGGTTGTACTTTGGTTGAGCCATTGCTCTCTATATCTCTGAGGAAGTTGTGGGGTTTTTCACCTTAGGGTTTTCCCCACAGAAACTCTGTGTCTCTTGTCTCTCATGATTTTGATTCTTGTGATGCTTGTGATGCTTATTGTGATTGTTATGCATTGATATACTGTATATGTTATTCTCTCAGTGAAGATCCTAGAGTATTGTGAATTAATGCTCAAAATTTAACACCAGCACAACTTCAGATCCCTCCTATCGAAAAAGAGATATCCGCTTTCTATTCTAGAAACAAAGATAAAGACCCCATTGCTATGAAGTTCAGGGAATTGGACCAAATGGTGGAAGGGTGTTTGAATAACGTTTTCCCAAACCCTGTATAGACCACATGGTGAACTATGTTCATGCCTAAGCTATCTCCCATTATAAAGCAATGAGATAAATCTCAATATCACTCCATAACTATAGGAATTGAAACAGAGATGTTGGGAGCCATGGAAAATCCATGATCAAACCCAGTGGAGGCGTGAACAAAACAGAGCGAACATTTCACTTTTGAATATGAATTTTTATCCTGAGCCACATTACTGAGAATCTAGGCCAGTGGGTTGTAGTAACTATTCATTCCAACCAAGGTGGCAATGCCCCAGGGATTCATGGATGAAGGGTATTGTGATAGAATCGAGTTCCTCTGCTATCATATGTGTATTGTCTTTCTCAAAAACTAATGTACAGTAAGGCATCTCTATATCATTGATCTTGTAAAGGAATTCAAAGCAAATTGATTAATATGAAAGCTAGGGAGGAGAATACAAACCAGTGATATGCTCTGCAATTCTGAACATGTTGAATAGGAACATTAAGACACTTCATATAGGTAGAGCTCTAACTCACTCTACAATGCTCCCATTTTTCTCGACACAAGCTCTAGCCAAATTCTTAAATACGTTTGCTAGGTAACCTCATTTTGTTGGGAAACTACAGTTTAGACCCATTAGGGGTTATGTCCAAAGGATCCTGTTGTAGAAACTGAAACTCGTCCTTGCACCAGAAATATATTTCTCCATTTTGGGCATGATAACGGAGGCATCGAAGGAGTACCCAACTGTGTACCCACATCTAAACCCCAAATTTCCTCAACTGGGTTCTCTGCTGGAGGATTTGGGGCAATTAGAGAATATCCAATGGGTTCCTCAAGAGGACTAGCAGGTGGACCAACAGATTTATCCTTCTCATCATCTTTAGTTTCAGAGAGATCAACTTTGGCAACCTATTGTTTTGATGGTTTTTTGTCCAGAGCATTTTTTTGTTTTTCCTAGAGCATTCGATGTATATTAGGTTTCCTAGCTCGGGGTTTTACCTTTCGTTGAAATGCACTAACCCAATGAACTGAGTTTTTAATTTATTTTAAAAAAACACAAATAAATGTGTTTATAAGTGAATGTCGTTCTCGAGGATACTATAAGTTTTCTTACAGAAGGTGGGATGCATTGTCAGGCATGCGTGGAGTGTGTGGAGTGTGTTGTAGGGAGGCAAGGAGAAGTGGACCAGGTTCACTAAACCCAGAAAACATTTGTCATTCCAAACTTTCATAAGACTTCATATGTTTTATGTCAATGCTCCAACCATCAATGTTTCCATCATGTTTTTTATTGCATGGAGACAACGTGGAAGACAACTAAAAGATAGTACGTGTCGAACTTCTTTGGTGGATGGTTGCAAGTCATAAAGAAAATCCCTATGCTATATTGTAGATCGTTTTGTTGTTACATTCCCATTTTTCGCAGATGTGTTTTCCCTTTATCCTAAATGTTAACTCTTCAGCTGGACAAGGTAATTCTTTTCGCTGGATGTAGATTTAAGTTTATACTCATTATGTTCATTATTTTTTTGTATAATGCCAGCATATTGTCTCAATTCAACCTATTTTATTTACATTGCAGGTTAATGACAAGTCGAAGAAAGAGTCTTCCTCACTGTACCTATGGCACATGTAATAGTTCTGAATCTTTCCTTCTTCTTGTTTTTTCATTGGCAATTTAGCACAACTATTTCTTGATGTTAGTATGAAAAGAGAACTTTCGAGTTTTGGTTTGTTAGTTTGAATCTTAATGCTATAAGGTTTGACACCCTGCATGTTTGGTCTGGGGTTTGATACTTGAACGCCACTACACTAGGATTAATGATATATCGTATTTTCTTTTGATTTAATTTTTATATAGAATGGATTCTCATTTCTCAACCATGAAGTAGAATCCCTTGTCACTAATTTTCATTTGTCAACCACGAAGCTCATTTGACTGTAGGTGATGGGAATAGCCAGGGTTTCTTCGCTAACTTCAAGTTGACTCTCCTTTTAATTTATCTTTATTTAATTCTCTTTTTTATTACAGTGAGTTTTGTACTAACCCGACCTTCCTTCAAGTTTGTTTCATACTTTATTATTACAGGGATATGGCTACTTTAGTTCCCATGAATGTATTTTGATTTCAGAAGTTTTGGATAGAGCGAGGCACAGGTAAGTTGTTCTTTATGTTGTATGCAAGAAATTTGGACATAACTTGGGAGATGATAATGGGTATTGAAATTGGATTTGGATGCTGATGATCAACATCTTGTTTTGCATGAGAACAGCTCCATGCAAAATTCTGTCAATCCCAGCCTCATCTGATCAGAGATAATTGAGTTCTTTTCTACTGTCATATTGGTTTCCTTCATATACTTCAATTTTTATATGACCCATTGCTGAGAATCCATCTGTGACCTAATCAAGCTCCTCATGGCTCTTTCCCCTTCACAAGTTAGTATTTTTTTAGATAAACCCTTCAATGGGAATTCAATCCCCTTCAAACCCAAGGATCTTTCATAAGAGTAATCGAACCCTGAGAATTGAAGCAACAATTTTTTTTGTAAAACCACCATCGCCAGGAATATTCATAGACTGCAATCCAGACAGTTGGAGATCAGACTGGAGATCCGAGAATTTTTAATATTTTTATTTATTAGTATTTTGTTTCAATTTTCCACAAGCATAAGTTGTATGGTGGTGATCAGACTGGTGAGGTGTAGATGTTGAATACGTGATTGATTACTTGGAAGCAATGGAAATTGATTGTAGATCAATCGTTCAAGATGGTCACTAAGCGTTCTGAAATTTAGAAAGATATATGCAGTCTTCTTTTGGTGTTAAAAAAGTTATATGCAGTCTCATGCTCTTGTCTATAGATTGTGCTTGTATAAGTGGAAGTGCCTCTGGATTTGTGTCACAGCTATTGTTTCAATTATTTCAATGCAGATATGTCTAGAATGACAGCTGAATGTCACAGCTATTGTTTCAATTATTTCAATGCAGATATGTCTAGAATGACAGCTGAATAGTTATTTATTTATTTGCAATGTTTTTTTTCTTTTGTTTCTATCAACAAATAGTAGAGACTGTTTTCAGGAAGCTTAAAGCATTCAATTTTCCACAAGCATAAGCTGTATGGTGTTGATCAGAATGGTGAGGTGTAGATGTTGAATACATTATTAATTACTTGGAAGCAATGGAAATTGATTATACCTGTCTTGTTCAATCGTTAAATATGGCCACTAAGCATTATGAAGTTTAGAAAGATATATGCAGTATTCTTTTGATGTTAAAAAATTTATATGCAGTCTCTTGCTCTTGTCTACAGATTGTGCTTGTATAAGTGAAAGTTCCTCTGGATTTGTATCACAATATTGAGGGAGATCAGGGAAATGTTAACTAATCCTTCAAGTTTAGAATAGTTATTAGTAACCATAATAAATCGGTTCTTGGTAACCGTAGGCAACTGTTTTTCCTAGTGCTATTTAATTTGTATCATTGCTCTGTTTTTTGTAATATGAAATCTTGGAGTTTGCTATGTTCTTCAGTGGTATCAGAGCGCAGGAAACTCCATGTCTATCCTTCCTTTACCTGCGTGAACTTGTTGATCCTTCCTTTACCTGCGTGAACTTGTTGATCGCTATCCTGAGTCAGTGTCATTCCTATTGCTGCCAGAAAGAGGAAAACGCCTTTGCAGATGAGGTGAGACTTGCAGATGTGGTGAGAGAAGCACTTGGAATCTGTGTGAACAGCAAGGACCAGCCTGTAGCAGATGGTGGTGAGAAGTGAGAGCAGCACTTGGAATCTGTGTGAACTGCAAGGACCATCCTGTAGCAGCTGGTGGTGAGAACAACCTGAAGCATCTTCATTTGCTACACATCAAGCTACGGAGAAAGCGATTTCGGGAGTAGTGGTTGGGTATGTGACTGGAAAATTGACAGTAGTTGAGAATCTGAAACATAAATTCTGGTAAGAACAATTTTTTAATAGAAGTGAAAAACTAAAATTGCATTCTCTATATCAATTGTGGGAGTAGTGCTTACTGGTAAAGATAATTACCAAGAATGGTTTCGGAAGATTAAAAATACACTTATTTTTAATGATTTAAGGGATGATATTTGTGAAAATAAGGATGATAATGAACCAGAACAGCCTGAGGATGACAAACAGCTTGTAATATGGAAGAGTAAAGATAAGAAGGCTTATGCTTTAATTTCTGCCTCTGTGAGTGAAGAAGTTAGTAGACATATTGTTTCCTTCACATCTGCATTTTCAGCATTAAAGAAGCTTAAAGATTTGTATGACAGACATTCATAGCTTGAGATCATTCAGTTATTATTAAAGTTATTTAATATAGAAATGAGGGATAATGATCCCATGAAATTAGCTTCAGAAATAAAAGCTTTGTATCATGATATTGAATCCATTGGTGTCACAGTTGATCTACAACTTACTGCATTCATTAAAGCCCTATACCATGTTTATTCGCACTATTTAGAGTCTCTTCAAGCTAGTGGAAAGATGAAAGACGTAACTTTTGATGTACTTGTAGACAAAATTGTTGAAAGAGAGAGAGCCTTTGGGAAGAAGGAATCTCTTTCCAATTCCACTGTTGAGACTCTATGTCTTGTCTAGAAAGAAAAGGAATCTACTAGACTTGAATCTACTAGACCTGACTATAGTAGCAGAGGTCATGGTAGGAGAACATTTAGAGGCAGGGGGGGTAATCATCATCAAGATGACAGACAACAAAAATATATTCATAAGGATAGACAATCTATGCAAAAATATGTTCGAAATGATAGAAAATATATTAAATGCTATAGATGTGGTAAACTTGGTCATACTGCCAGTTATTGTCGCATGCCTTGGACAAAGATTACTGAAACAAAGGAAAACCTGTCTTATGAAAAAGGAAAACCACCTGAATCTGCTCATTTTATTGTTGCACATTGTAATCTTAGTATCAATGAAGTTTTTAGTGTTTCTTTTTCTGGAGAAGACACTTGGATTTTAGATACTGCAGCCACATGTCATATGACCTTCAGAAGAGATTATTTTGAGACATTTAGTGATCATATTGATGGGATAGTTTATTTTGCTGATAAGTCACAATTGAAGCCCTCAGGAATTGGATCTATTCGACTTAAGTTACCAGGACTTGCTGATTATATTTTGCATGATGTTCTTTATATTCCTCAATTAAAAATAAATTTGATGTCTCTCATACATATTCGACAGCTAGGACATTCTATACATATGTTCGATGGTATAATTGAAATACGTAGAGCATTTGATGATGTGATTGTTATGACTGGTGTTGAAGAAGACAAACTTTTAAAACTAAAAGGGACATCATCTTTTTCATCTAACTCAGCTCTTTTGGCTCAGCATAGTGATGCTTTATCCTCCAACTTATTGTGGCATGCTCGTTTTGGTCATATCAATTATGATAGTATCAGGATTATGAAACAACAAGGTATACAGGGGCTTCCTACTATTCCAAGAAAATTGTCTCCATGTAATGCTTGTATTTTAGGCAAGCATTGTAAGCAGCCTTTTTATAGGTCTGCTTCCAGAGCTTCCAGGAAGTTAGGAATTATACATTTAGATTTGTGTGGGCCCATGCTTGTTCCATGTGCCAATGGTAATAAATATCTGCTAACTTTTATTGATGACTACACCAGGATGTGTTGGGTTTACCTGTTGAAAGAGAAATCTCAAGTTTTTGCAACTTTTAAGAATTTTCATTTATGGATTACAAATGAAACTCAACTTAATATTGGCACTCTTCGATCAGATAATGGTGGCGAATACACCTCTAATTAATTTGAACAGTACTTACAAGATAATGGTATTAAACATCAAACCATCGTTCCTTATTCCCCACAACAAAATGGTGTGGCAGAACGCATGAACAGAACTTTGCTTAATATGGTAAGGTCAATGATGTTTTTTCAAAATGTCAAGTTGATGTTTTGGGGAGAAGCAGTACTTTGTGCAGTCTATATTCGTAATCGGTGTCCTTCTACTGCCATCAATAATAAGTCTCCTTATGAAATGTGGTATAATCGTCTTCCTGCTATTCAACATTCTAGAGTTTTTGGTTCTCCTTGCTTTTCCTTGATTCCTACACAACAATGCAACAAATTGGGTGCCAGGAGTCACAAATGTCTTTTTTGGGGGATATTATAATACTTCCAAAGCTTACAGGTTGTATGATGAGGAGAACAAGAAATTTATTGTTTCACGAGATGTAGTTTTTCTTGAATTTGATAAAGATGCTTCTACTATTGATCGACAACTCAATCATTTGGATAAATTCCCTTCTAACAAGTTTTATTATGAATGGGATAATGATCTTCCACATCCTGAAGGGGGGATTCAGATTTTAGATCAGTTTGTGGATTTTCCCTCAATTAATTTTCCTTCTGTATCAACACGTGAGAATGAAGAAAAACTAGTTGATAATAATGATTATGTAGAAGTAGATGACAATAATGCAGAATTGAATGACAATAATGCAAAATCAAAAATTGAAGAAGCTATTCAGCCATCATCGCAGCAATCAGTTCGTAGATCAACGCGAACAAAGACAATTCCAAAAAGGTTTGATGAATTTGAGTTAAATTTTTCTATTGCTATTAATGAGCCTGCTACTTTTGAAGAAGCAGCTTGTTGTAATGAATGGAAAGATGCAATGCAGAAAGAATATGATGCTCTTATTAAAAATGGCACTTGGAGTTTGGTGGACCCTCCTATTGGAATCAAACCGATTGGCTCTAAGTGGGTTTATAAAACTAAATATAAGGCTGATGGCTCACTTGACAAATACAAGGCAAGACTTGTAGCAAAGGGGTATGCTCAAAAAGAAGGTATTGATTACACAAAAACATTTGCTCCTACTGCAAAATGGGGCACTATTAGAACTTTGTTTTCTCTTGAAACTCAAAATGAATGGAAAATACATCATATGGATGTAAAAACTTCCTTTTTAAATGGAGATCTAAAAGAAGATGTCTATATGTTTCAGCCAAAAGGTTTTTCTGTTAAAGGAAAAGAACAGAAGGTACATAATTGGTGAAATCTTTATATGGTTTGAAACAAGCACCCCGAGCATGGTATGAGAAGTTAACCGAAGATCTTCTCAAATTGAATTGTAAGCATTTCAATCTAGATGATGCAACTTTATTTGTTAAGAAAGTTGGGCAATCAATTGTATATCTAGTTGTCTATGTTGATGATTTGCTTATCATAGGGAATAGTGATGACTATATAGTCTTTATTAAAAAGGAGCTGCAAAACTTTTTGACATGACGGATTTGGTATTACTTCATTATTATTTAGGAATTGAAGTAGATCAAAAACCAAAATATATCTTTATTTCTCAGAAGAAGCATATTGGAGATTTGTTGAGTAAATTCGGGATGTTGGATTATAATTCTGTTTCTACTCCAATGGAGCATAATCAAAAGCTTAGTTCACATGAAGGCAGTGCATTTGAAGATCCAACAAAGTACAGGCAACTTGTTGGAAGCTTGATTTATCTTACTACTACTCGTCCTAACATAGATTTTGTTGTAGGAATACTTTTCAGGTTTATGCATCAACCTTGTGACGGTCATTGGATCGCAGCAAAATGAGTGCTAAAATATTTAAAAGGTACTCAGTCGTTTGGAATCAAATACTCTAAAGTTTCAGACTTTCATCTTACTGGTTATCCAAATTCATATTTTTATGGAGATAAAGAGAATGGAGTGTCTACTTCAGGTTATTTGATGAATCTTGGATCAGTAGCTATCACTTGGAGATCACAAAAGCAATCGGTTCCTGCTGATTCTACAACTAAAGCCGAATACCTTGCAGCAGCTCAAGCCACAAAAGAAATTATTTGGCTTCGGAAAATTCTTGAAGATTTGTAGGAGAAACAGAAGACTTCAACGCCTCTCTTTGTTGAGAATACTTCTCCAATTCAATTGTCCAAGAATCCTAAATTCCATGATCGCACCCAACATATCAACACCAAATATCATTTGATTCGACATCATGTTGAGGCTAAAACTATTCATTTGACTCATTGTCCTACTTTAGAGCAAATTGCTGATATATTTACTAAAGCATTGGTACGTGAAAAGTTTGAAAAGTTCAGAAAGTTACTAGGCATGTCAAATGACCCTTTGGATTAAGGGGGGAATGTTAACTAATCCTTCGAGTTTAGAATAGTTATTAGTAACCATAATAAATTGGTTCTTGGTAACCGTAGGAAACTATTTTTCCTAGTGCTATTTAATTTGCATCATTGCTCTGTTTTTGATAATATGAAATCTTGGAGTTTGCTCTGTTCTTCAGGAAATGCTCCACATCATTGTTTTTAAACTCCATAGTTATCCACATCCTTGTTTTTAAGGAAGCTTGTGGGCTGCTTTATTTGTGTTGTTTTACAACAACTATAACTAGGTTATGTAACTGAAAATGGCATCTATTATTGTTTTCACCTGCAGAGAGATTAACAGGGACATGTAGCCACCTCTTGCACTGATTGGCCATATGGAAACCAACGTATTTACAATTGGCAATGTTATGCAATTCAATAAAGTTATTATTGTTAAGTCAGTTGTTAAATAATAAGCAAAAGTTCTTACAACATTCTTTGATAGGAGATATGGGATTCCTTTTCCCATTGGTGTTGTTAAAATTATTTCTAATCGTAGTTTTTATTGAATTTTTTTTCAATATAAAAAAACATTAACTTTGGAATATTGGTATTCCAAAGGTAGCATCAAATTTATTGGTATTCCAAACGTAGAATCAAAGTTACAACCAAAATGTTGTTCACTTCCTTCTCATCCATGACATCTCTTTGTTGGTAGTTTTGTTATATGTGTAGGCTAGGAAAACAATCACTCCCCAGTTTTGCCGATAGAAGATACCAGAACATAGTTGTGGCTAGGCTGTCTTAAAATATGACGGCATCAAATATGAAAAGGTGAGTGCGTGTGCCTCATTGTCTTAGATTGTTTAAATAGTATTATTAACCCATGCACGGTAACATTTTATTGTTTTTTAATTTGACAATTTTTGTTAGGGAGTCATCGATGATTGGAATTATCTCTTGTTGCACATGGTGCATCCCTTGGAATTATACCCTCAAAGAAGCGATTTTGTACCATCAGATATATATTGGAATTATCTCTTGTTGCACATAGTGCATCCCTTGGAATTGTACCATCAAAGAAGCAAGTTTGTACCATCAGATCTATAGGTTTGCAATAGCATAGCGAATATTGGAATATGCTAATTCTATCGAAACAAAGCCATTGCTCATTCTTCTACCAAAATGTGAGGGGAAGATGGTTTGTGATGTACGCTGAATTAAAGACGTTTGTGTCGGGAAAAGCTGTTAAGTCATTTTCTAATTAGGGAAGCTCTAATTACGAAGACATAATGGCCATCTTGTTAGATTTGTCCCAACCAATGGTCAAATTTGCACCTGTCCCAACCCTTCCAAAGCCTTTTAGCCCGTCTCAGAAGTGTCAGTAAAAAATTAGCCGTCAAAAAAAATTTTAAATTTTAAATTTTCCCATCCAGTGAGAAGGTCTGACTAAACATGAACATTTCAAAAGAAGGGAAACTCTTTCGATTTCCCGTCCATATCATCATCTATTTCTGGTTACAAGAATAGCATTGAATCAATCATTCCATATTTTTTGTAGAGTGTAGACCAGTCACTTCACGAATTTCAATATAAAAAAACATATGTGGAGAAAAATAAGATGCAATCGAGTTGGGATTCAGGAAGTTGCCTGGAAATTGTAGAGAAAACATAGAAGAGAACGAAATAGGTGGGCGTCAGACTGACTTGGCTGGAAAGTTGTCCGTAAATCACAGAGAAATAGGGGTAGGTGTGCAGCCGACTGACTTACTCCAAAATCTTCGTCATTTTGACTATGCTCCAAATTATGAGCTCCTTGTCATCAAATATACGAAAAATATATGAATATGTTTACATGTCACCGTCGAAATGACATTCCAACCCTAATAGGAACCAAGAAGCCAGGCGTCGAAATGACATTCCAACCCTTATAAGAACCAAGAAATCCGGCAGAAAATGAAAGATGTGATTATTTAAAGACTTCGGTTGACTTGTGGGCAGCCCGGACCTACTCTATGAAAGGAGCCTTGATCCAAACATCAAATATCATAAATGATATTCAATAAATGTCTGTTGCAACCTGACTAACTATACGAGTCCGCAGATATGCTGGGACATTCACGGCGTCATTGGGCTCATCACCTTCCATAGATCCTTGTGTTAATTAATTTTAATTTCCCGCTATTGCTCCCGCCTCTAAAATTTACAGGATTTACTATTCACAGATACCATTTTGAAAATCTGTTCTCATACATTTTATTTGAAGATTCAATGTCGAGATCCTAGTCTTTAGGAGCTCATATCAATTCATAAACATGTTTATATCTTCGTGTTGGTTGTTGCTTCAACTTTCAAATCAATTCCCAAGCCTGCTTCTATCTGGGTGTTGGTTGTTGCTTCAACTTTCAAATTTCAGTTGCTTCCTTCAGGTATTTTTCTAAAGAATATTTTACTTTATTTTTACCTCAACCATATTTGATACGAAATGGTTGCCGCGGAGGCTTCAACTTCATGTTTCCAGTGATTTTGGCAATATTTCAAATATTGATGTTTAGCTTTTATAGGAAGTTTGTTCAATGATTTGGTGGATTGTTATAAATCAATTATTTGTAATAAATTCAATTTCGACGTTTTTCACTAACCCTTCCCTGGCTCCTTTGCTCTCACTTTGGTGATAACACGAGTATATGTCTATTTTGGATCGGTTAGTTTCATTTGCACAAGTAGGAGTTCGGTAGATTTGTTAATGCTTGACTTCTAGTGCCACTTACACTAACTTAACTTCACATAATTAAAAGGCACTTAGTTTTGTGTACCTTGGGCTTCGCTCTTTTTGTTCGTTAATGATGTAGTGAGCCCATAAAGTAGTTATGTCGCGAGGATCTTTAATTTACAAATAGACCTGAAAGAATCACCATACCCTCGGGCCCGGATGAGAGTGCTGTGAACCATGGCAGCTATGCACATGCAGTGAATAAATGGATTCGTGTAGGCAGTATTTGAATCAATGGCTTATAGTCAGTTTGTGAACCGATGGTGCGCGCTGCTTCTGTTTTTTGCTTTTATGTGTGCTTTAATGGCACGTTCATTTCCCACAGTCTCACCACAATAATTAGAAGAGCCCTGGTTTCCATACTTACCGAGAGAGATGTTACACATCATTGGCCGAGAGGATAATAAGGCCCCAACTTCCCACATACCTGAGTAGCCTTCAACGCATACCCAAGATAATAAAATAAGGTAGGCCCCATAGTTTGCACTTGGAAACATTGATCCATGTAGTTTTTTGGTTTTTATTTTCGGATATTCTTTAGATATATCTAAGTATTCATAGGGATTTGCTTAAAGATATTCTTATAAACCAATAGTTTAGATTTACTAAAGCATGTTTTTCTTTAGTAAAAGATATTTTTATAAGTCAATAAATTTGGTAAAGCAACAACACAAAATCCCTTCAATTATTATAGAAAGGTAGCCCAATATTTTATGACAGTTTTCATGGTTATAAACACTAGACACTTAAAAAATTTAACAAATGTGTTCCTATGAAAATGTACAACATAACTTCTAACTAGTTCTCACCATTGAGATAGATATCTTAAAATGTTTCATCGTGACATGCTACAAGGTTAGGAGTATATTTGGTATGTATGTTTTATTATCAAACTCAATTATGAAAGTTATCTAATGACTTAGTATCATATAAATGCTTAACATTTTAAATGAAAAATTTTGATGTAATTGCTTTTTAAAATTATAAATATGTAGAAGACACTTTTATTTTCACATTTTTTATTAAAAAAATATTTAATTTACATTTTTCTGTCAAAGTGTAATTATTTTTATAACTTTTCATCGTTGAAGGGCTGGATGTTTACATGCCCTTCCAAAAAAAATGAATACCAGCACTTCAAATTTGACCACTGGTCTTGACCTTCTTTCTTACCTATTTTAAGGTTTTAATTTGATGTCAATTTTTCCTTAAATTTTTCCTTAAAATGAAACTCCTTTTATGGATATATTTTTAAAGTGAAATTTGTATGAAGTTATGTGTTATGTTCCTTTCGAGGAAACCACAATGTGAACATCTATAGCTTGTGTTAAATACTATAATGTACTTTGGAAGGTATTTTAGTAATTTAAAAATTTTATAATGGCTGTCTTGTTAGAGTTGTCCTGGCCCTTTATTTCTTGCCTATATGAAGGGTTTAATCTGATGCCTTTCCTTCAAATAAAACTCGTTTTACCTTTATATGGATACAATTTTAAAGTGAAATTTGTATGAAGTTGTGTTTTGTTCCTTTCGAGGAATCATACTGTGATCATCTTGTAAGTTGCTTGGCTTGAGATGCGTAGGTTTATCAAATCTGTAGCTTGTGTTAAATACTATACTATTGAATGAATATATTCTATGGAGTTCATGGGTACTTTGGAAGCTATTTAAGTAATTTAAATTTGTGACTACTGTTGTTATTATGGTCTGTAATTGCACCGTTGAATGAAGACATGAGGGTTTTAAAAATAAAACCATGCCTAGTTGATATATATAGAACTGGTGTGGCAAAAACCTGAATTTACAAAAACTTGGAATGAAATTTAAGTATATTCTAAAATCCAGAGGAGCGAGGTGCTCTACATATCTAGTATAGGGATATGGGGGAGACTGGGTGATGTAGCCTTATATCATATGGGGAGACACAACCTAGCCTAGTATGGGAGAGTTTTCATGTAAAGTTGGTGCAGCAAAAGTAATTTTGGCTCATAAAATAAAAATTGGATGTGTAAAAAATTTAAGTTAAAAAAATTAAACCTCAAAAAATTGGATCCCTCTTGGTGCTTGATAAATCTGGGTTTAAGATGGATCTATGTTGGTAGATACTCTTGTAAACTAGCAATTGGACTTGAAATGAAATTTAAAGCCCAGTCCCACTCATAAATATTCATAGATGATGAAAAACCATGTTCAGTCATTTCATCTCATATGGATATTGTCACTGAACCTTTCCCACTATCTAAGGCCAGATCATAGCCCTGCTCTGGGATAGATGCTTGGAGGCACAACATTGTTTTCTGTATTTTGTTATGTTCTTAGTTTAATCATTTTCATTCTCATTTTCAATTTTAATTTTTTGAATCTTTTATTTTCAAGAAAATATGTTATTTTTTCATTTCCCTTTTTATTTATTTATTCAAAATTTTCTCTATAAATGTATTTTTACGCTGTAAGGCATTTCATTACGCCGTAAGGCATTTCAACAAGTGGGAATCGACTCTCCGAAGAAAAAAAAAAAAAATATTTTCAACTATCCGATCTTTAGTCCGACGATTGGGACACGCTAGGTTGTCCGATCTGCCAGTTGCCATCCTAGTCTATTCATTCAATGAGAAGACGTGGGTGTACTGAAGTTGTTCTTCACGTCTTATTGGACTGTCGTTGTCTCGTGAGTCTTCCCTGGAATATCACCGCTTGAACCTTGTCAGCTTCTATTTATGGTTACTCACCTTTAGGAATACATCTTCTCAGGTTCTGCAATCTGCATACATCTTCACCGCATTTACATTGTGTGGAAGTTCATAGTGCCGCTGTGTAATTTCTAAGACCCTGGTTTCCAAGGTTATTAAGCTTTTTCGCATTTCTTTAAAGCTCAAGTCAGCGGGCATTTGACGTTGCCCAGCGCCACCATTTTTGAAGGTTTCAGTATTCAAGACTATTGACTTCGCGTTGAAAGGACAGCACACAGGAAAATATTTTTACTTGAATGTTGGGACTAGGGAATAGTACTGGAGGACGCGATCTAGCTATATAAATCTATGTTCATTTCATTCAATCCATTCATTTCGTATTGGCTCTGCTTTTTTGGTTCAGATTCAATTTCCAAGGGGAGACACTTGAGCTCTCAGAACTTGAAAGGTAATTTTCTGGTACTTGTCTTTGGGTTTCTGTAAATGTATATTCATAGTTGGATTTAAAATCAATTTCTTTTTTATTAAAATATATTTTGATAGCTAATTTTTGGAATAAACTATGTGCAAATTAAACCATGTGCTTATGTGCTTAGAATGACAAAAGGAGCCACCCCTGTGTCTACCCCTATGACCACGAGCTATCTAGTCCTCTGCGACCACAAGCTATCCAGTCCTGAGTGAATTTCTTGTTTCTAGAATAAACTTCTGAAAGGAATGAAATATCTACCTGAACTACTAATCTATACTCTCCTCTATAATCATTACCTGTAGGATACAATACGATAAACATATGATAAAACCCTCGAAGCTTAAAATTGAACTTACCTTCTTCATTCAAAATAATGAAATTGCAGAGTCGATGTAAGACATCAACGCAAGGATTTCTTAACCGCAAAAGAAAAACATTGTTCAAGGATCGAAGTTAGTCACACAGAAGGGGCCGAGCTGTGGAAAAACTGAATTGCCCTCCTGTATGAGTTCCTTTCAAGGTCCTGGGGTTGAGTGCTGCTATGTTTCGGCTCTTGCTTGTGCGTGGGGCTTTGGCTCTTCCTTCCTCTTACTCGCTCTTTTGCTTGCTGCTCGTGTTGGCTGGGTGGATGCATACTCGCTTGGTAGCAGGCTAGAATAAGGAAGCGTGGCTGGTAAGCAACTATATGCCTAGTAGTAAGGCAAGGTAGTAAGGTCCAACCCTTGCTACTACCTTTCCTGTCTTTGCCTCTAAACTAATCAACGGGCTTACTTACATTCTTTCGTTCCTGCTTCCCTTCCTTTTAGATAGCTTGTTCCAACCCCTTAGTCAGTATATTGAAATCCCCATATATTTGTAGGACAAGGATGCAAGAGAGAAAACTAAAATGAGAGACTGAAAAATGAAAGTAGATAGAAATAGATGAGTTGCTGCTCTGAATTTTTATTATGTAGAACAAACTACATTCACAAGTCTGCCTCTTGCAACTATGAGATGATATATTTATAGCAAGTTCTACTACACTGTGTGTACTATTCATTTGGTTGTTGGACGGTGCAACTGAGTGGCTGGATGGCTGGGTTAGCAGCTGGACGGCTGAATACAGTGGCTGCACAGTTGGACGTCTGGGCAGCTGCGGCTGGACTGTGGCTGACTGTCAGCTGGGTCAAGCTTACATCTTCAACACTCCCCCTTAAGCTTGACTTTCTGATGATGCCCAAACTGTTTCTTAGTTGTTCAAATCTTTCCTTTGCTAATGACTTTGTGAATATATCTGCTAACTGATCTTCGGACTTGCAAAATTCAAGATATATCTCACCATTGTTGATAAGCTCTCTAATGAAATGATATCTTGTATCAATGTGCTTGTTCCTTTTGTGAAATACATGATTTTTTTATAGTTCTATTGTTGAATTATTGTCACAGTAAATTTTTGTTGCTCCTTCTTGATCTTGCATCAAATCTAACATAATTCTTCTTAACCATACTGTTTGACATGTTGTTGTTGTTGTTGCTACATATTCTGCTTCTATAGTTGAAAGAATAACAATGGGTTTCTTTTGGGAAGCCCATGATATTGCTCCTATACCAAGATGAAAAATATATCCATATGTGCTTTTCCTGTCATCAATGCTACCTGCAAAATCACTGTCTATGTATCCAACTAGTATGAAATCATCTGACCTTGAATATAAAATGCCATAATCTCTTGTTCCACTAACGTATCTCAAAATCCTTTTCCTTGTTTGCCAATGTGACTCCTTTGGTGTCTCCATGAACCTTGAAATCAAACTGACTGCATACATAATGTCAGGCCTTGTTGCTGTCAAGTACATCAAACTGCCTACTAATCTTTTGAACAAACTTGGATCTACCTTTTTGCCCCTATCTTCTTTACTCAATTTCAATCCTGTTTCCACAGGTGTAAATGCTGGCTTGCAATTGAACATCTTTAATCTCTTCAACACATCATTTGCATATTTTGTTTGACAAATGAAAATTCCATCATCTGTTTGACTTACTTCTATGCCCAAAAAAAATTTCATTAAGCCCAAATCTGTCATCTCAAATTCCTTTTTCATTGTTGATTTAAACAACTCAATTGAAAATTTTCATGTAAATATCAGATCATCAACATATAGGCATACAATTAAGACCTTACCTTGATCATTTACCTTGATGTAAAGAGTTGGCTCACTGCTGCATTTGCTAAAACCATGGCTCAAAAAGTATGAATCAATGCGACTATACCAAGCCTCTTATTTGAGACCATACAAAGCTTTCTTCAAGATATAAACTTTATGTTCATGACCCAAAATCAACCTGGTGGCTACTGCACATACACTTCTTCCTGTAATATCCCATTCAAAAATGTTGATTTGACATCCATCTGATAAACTTTCTATTTATGATGCCCTTCTATTGCTAACACTGATCGCATTGTATCTAATATAGCTACTGGAGCAAAAGTCACATTGTAATCAATCCCGGGTTGTTGTGAAAAACCCTTTGCAACTAGCCTTGCTTTATGCTTCACAACAATTCCATCAGCATTAAACTTTGTCTTATAGACCCATTTCACACCTATTGCATCTTTTCCTTCTGGAAGATTTACTAATTGCCAAGTTTGATTTTTCTCTATTGCTTCAATTTCTTCATCCATTGCTTTTTTCCAACTTTCATACTTAATTGCTTCTTCAAAACATATTGGATCAGCGACAGAAAATAATGCAAAATCAGAAATTAAATCATCATCATTACCTTGAGTTACCTCATATATTTCCTTGATACTTCTTGTCTTCATTGGAGTGCCATATGACTCTGAACTATCACTTGAGTGATATCTAGGTGTTGACTAAGATCTTGAAGTTGATTGTGGTGTTGATGTTGTAATATGTGTACTAGAGCCATTGTTGGGAGCGTGATCTTCACTGAAATCTTTCATCTCAAGTTGCTGCTGCTATTGTAGATTTTCATTCCAAATCCATTCTTCATCTTCAAGAAACTTAACATCTCTGCTGATTATAGTTCTTTTTGTGATGGGATTATACAACCTGTATAGTTTTGATTGCTCACTATAACCCACACAAATACATCTTTTTCCTTTATTATCTAATTTCTTCCTATTTTCATTAGGAACATGTGCATATGCAATACACCCAAAGACTCTCAAATGAGAAACATTATTGTTTTTATTACTCCATGCTTCTAGTGATACTCTATGTTTCACACTCTGTGGGGGAACGATTCAAAATATATACTGCACAAGCTATAACTTTAGCCCAATACTCATTTGGTAGATGTTTAGCTTTCATCGACACCACACCATCAACTTCTGCAATACCATTTTGTTGTGGTGTATAGCTAGCTGTAAGTTGTCTTCTAATCCCATTTACTTTGCAAAAACTCAAGAAATCATTGGAAACAAATTCTCCACCTCTATCTGTTCTTGGAATTTTAATGTAGTACCCACTTTGCTTCTCCACCATGACTTTAAACTGCTTAAAAATTTCAAAAGCTTCTGATTTGTGTTTCAAAAAGTATACCCAAGTTTTCCTGGAATAATCATCTATGAAAGTTATGAAATACAAACTATTGCCAATAGAACGTGTCTGCATATACCCACACAAATCTGAATGCACAATTTCAAGTGGAGCTCTTGCTCTATATGACTTTCCAATAGGAAATGATTCTCTATGCTGCTTACCAAGAATGCAACCTTCACAAACTTTGTTTGGCTTTTCAGTCAACGGCAAACCATCCACCATATTTTTCCTAGGCAACAAATTTAGACCCTTGAAGCTTAAATGACCAAATCTTAAATGCCATAAACAAGACTGATCTGAGAGGACTGCTTTGAAAGCAACGGACAAATCATTTTGCAACCTTAAAGGAAACATCTTGTTTTGTGTCATTTGGACTTTTACAATTAGTGTTCCTTGTGTATCAAGTATCTCACATGCATTATCTTCAAAATAGAATTTATATCCCTTTTCTAGTAGTTGCCCAATGCTAATTAGATTGTGTTTAAGATTAGGGATATAATACACATTTGGAATGTGTTTCTTTTCTCCTTGCTTAGTTTTAAAGTTTATGCTACCTTTACCCATGACAACTACTTTGTTATCATCTCCCAATTTTACTTATGACTATATAGATTCATCTATGTTTGCAAACATATCCCTGTTTCCACTCACGTGGTTACTACAACCACTATCTAAAAACCATACTTTGTTTGAGCTTTCTTGTGCACTGTTACAAGTAATAAACATTGAATCATTATTTTCAGAGTGATTTTCTCTTGTAAAATTTGCATTCTACCTATTCATATCAAATTGCTTCTTTCTACACTCAGGTGCATAATGTCCAAATTTTTGACAATAATGGCATTGGATATGTGATTTGTCATACGTTTGTCCTTGGCTATGAACTTCATGAGAATGGTTGTCACCTCTTCCTCTTCTGCTTGCAAAGAAATTGGAATTTTTTCTTTCTTCAGGAGAGTTGTCTAGTCTACCACCTTCATTGCGGTTGCTAGTTCTTCCTCTTCCAAATCCTCTTGTACCTCTATTAGCGAATCTGCCTCCTCTTGTGCCTCTACTGCTGCTAACTTGAACTTGTGATTTGAATGCATTTTCCATGGAGGAACCAATTGATCTATTGATTCTTTGCTCATGGGTTTGTAAAGACCCCATAAGTCCATCAATAGAAACTTGAGACAAATCTTTTGATTCTTCGATAGCTACAACAATTGAGTCAAATCTAATAGGAAGACTTCTCAAAATATTTTCTACAACCTTTTGATCATCCAAATTATCACCATGGGACTTTATTTGATTTACTATACTCAAGTGCACGAGTGAAAAAATCATTTATTGTCTCAGACTTTGTCATTTGCAAATTTTCAAAATCTCTTCTAAGCATTTGCAATCTTACTAACTTGACTTTGCTAGTACCTTGAAATGAATTATGTAGAGTGTCCCATGCATGCTTGGACCTTGTAGCTGTTGCAACCCGTCGGAAAATCAATTCTTCCATTGCTTGTTGTATTAAAAACAATGCCTTGGCATCCTTCTTCCTATTCTCCTTGAGAAGATCATTTTGTGCTTGTGATAAAGCATTATATGTTGCTTGATCTGCAGGCTCTGTAAAACCATTCTCAACTAAGTCCCATAATTCTTGTGAACAAATTAAAGTCTTCATCTTAATGCTCCAGTATTCATAATTTTTCCCATTAAATTGTGGAATTTGGGGTTGAGTGAGACTACTACTACTCACACGCACCATACTTCAATTAATTTCAACAAAAAAATAGCACTTTCACAACACTTTCTCAAAACAACTTGGCACAACCAATTGAAACCGAATATAGCATCATACCAAAAGTAATTTTCTTTGTCCCAATGGCCCTTTAATAAAATTATGAGCAAATCATAAAAAAGTGGTGTGCAGCAATTATCTCAACATTTACACTACATATATCATGCTTTTACATCATCATTAAGATTACCAAAAATAAATTCAGCTCCATGTTCTGCTCTTCCACAAAACTTTTACTAGCAGCCTTGCACTTCCACAACCAAGTCTTTGCAATAACAGGTTCTGATACCAGTTTGTAGGACAAGGATGCAAGAGAGAATGACTAAATTGAGAGACTGAAAAATGCAAGTAGATAGAAATAGATGAGCTGCTGCTCAGAATTTTTATTATGCAGAACAAACTACATTCACAAGTCTGCCTCTTGCAGCTATGAGATGATATATTTATAGCAAGTTCTAGTGTACTATTCATTTGGCTGCTGGACGGTGCAACTGAACAGCTGGACGGCTGGGTAGCGGCTGGACGGCTTACTGCGGTGGCTGCACGGTTGGACAGCTGGGCGGCTGCGGCTAGATTGTGGCCAACTGTCGGCTGGGTCAAGCTTACATCTTCAACAATATTGACCGGATTCAAGGAGCAAGGAGCAAAGATGACAGCCAAGGTGGAAAGCTCTATGCCCTCTGGTCCAACAGCTCTATGTGAAGCCAGCCCTTCTTTCCGTCAATTAGTGGAGATTACAGAATTGACACAACCCGCTGTAGGTTTTCTGTAGTAAACCGAGTAGCTCCACCCTTATTATAAATATAGAGACCTGGATCTTTACCTGACAGATCCCAGTAGTGAAAAAACTGAAACCTTCACAATTTTTACTACTCCTTACAAAACCGGAGATCCCCTGATTATGGATTATCTGCTTGCATTTAAAAGCTAGTACGCCCGTCAGAACTTCAAGGCAATAAGAGTGAACATGTGGCATGTAAATCATTGTGAATCTGTTTAGTGGCAGCTTGTGTAATGTGGAATGCACAAGCTTTCACGAAGTGATTTTTGTTGTTTTTTTATTCAAAAGATATGAACATAAATTTAATAATCTCGTATTTTCATGGGGAGTTCACTTTATCAACTTATGATATAGAAGGTGAATTTATTGGATATTAAGAAAACTCTTATTCTAGTCTATATTAGGGAATGTCGATTCCCTAATCTCCTTCACGTGGCCTCAATTCTCTTCATTCACTTCGGCCTCTCTCCGTTTTACTCATACAACTGCCTGCTTCTCTCTTCCTCTACCAGCAAGCTCTTCTTCCTTCACTGTCAAAACCCCTATCACACAGGCTTCTCTTCTGTCCAACAGCTCTTTTTCCTCACTGGCGAGCTCTCTCTACATCCATAGAGTCACATATCCAAATTTCGTAACTTTTTTCCTCATGTGCGGGTTCTCACTTCCAGTTTGCGAGCTCTTTGATCGATGAATCTACATTAATAGACAACTCTATTAGAACGAACTTGGAGTTGTTTCATATTTTGTTTGTTGAAAATTTTGAAATTTATTATAAAAATGTGGTCTAAATTCTTGTTTCATGCATTGTTTTGAAAAAAAAAGCATAATACAACGCAAAGATATAATAACAAAACATTTTGTTTAGCCTCCGTTCATATAAATTCAAAATGAAATGTTTCACCGATAGCTTGCCGTATTTGTAGACCTAAATTTTATAAAATTAATATTTTCTTGTTAATCTTTTATTTTGACGGAGAATATAAAATTAATATTAGCTATGAAGGATGAAACTACCTTTGTCACCTTGTCACCTTGTTAATATTTTCTTGTTAATCTTTTACTTTTGTCACCTTGTCACCGTTCCATGTACGAAACTACCTTTATAAACATTGCCACATTACCAATTTACCACATTATATCAACCTTGTGCTTTGAAGTGGAAAATAATCAGGATGTGCCTCTCTTCAACATTATTCGGGTTACTTATGTTTATTTGCAAGTTACTACTTATTGTGACTTAAGTTGATAATGATAAATCGACAAAGTCGAAATTCACTCTACTTCCAACTACATTGGTAAATACAGCATGGAATTATCGTAAAGCGGGGTTATACAAGGCAAAACATTACATGATATTTAAATATGAATTGAAGAGGAAGCCATTAATTGCAAAATTCATTGCTCCTGCTGGCGTAGATAACGATGGGACTATGGAAATGGGTAATGGTCTTGTCGACCTAGGTCTCGTCTGGCCTAGAGATCCATGGCTTCCAAATCCCGATGGATGCATATCATGAAAACGTTAAATCGGCAGGGAGTCAATGTCATACATAAGTACCAAAGTTACGGAACCATACTTTGTTGTCAATGTCATACTTGCAAGTTGCGTGGAGCAAACAGAAATCGTTGCCAACTGCATATTTTTCATCTCTTTATTTATATGATCTCGGATGCTGAGCTATTGTGCACCTACAGCCTTCAATGCATATTGAATACTTCCAACTAACTATTTTTCCAAAGTGTCGTTATATGCATAGATGAGTGTGGCCTGCAGTAAGTGGACATTACCCATCTCAAATTTATCACACTCACAACTCACAAGGGTGCAAGGTGTGGATGAAAACTCATGGTTATGTTCTTAATTTCCAAATATGTAGTGGATCCCAAAAATCTGACAAAACTGACAGCAACATTTCTATTGGCATAACATTTTCATCTCACA
Source organism: Larix kaempferi (assembly GCA_027924585.1). NCBI lineage: Eukaryota > Viridiplantae > Streptophyta > Pinopsida > Pinales > Pinaceae > Larix > Larix kaempferi. The sequence goes on along the minus strand of BSBM01000012.1, from coordinate 3,794,481 downwards.
TTGCATCAAGTTGTGTTTAAAACATTTCATAAATGATTAACACAAAATATTAATAGTTACATTTATTTTTAACATATTCATCTCACATTGCATCAAGTTGTGTTTAAAATATTTCATAAATGATAAAAAAAATTTAAAAAAATAAAATAGAAATTTTAATAGTTACATTTATTTTTTTAACGTTGCATCAAGTTGTGTTTACAACATTTCATAAATGATATAAAAAAAATCACAAATATTAATAGTGACATTTTTTTTTTTTACTGTTTTTACAATTTTTTAAATGTTATAGTTATATATGTGTGTGTTTATTGGATTGAATACTTAAAAAAATGTTAATCTTTGCTTTATTACATTTACCATGTTCAATAACCAAAATATTTGTTAGCTTTTTTTCTCTATAATATAATTTATTATTAATATGTTTTAAGCTATAATAAAATTAACCAATTTCCATTTACATTGAGATCAAATAAATTTTCCATGGAATTAAAATAGATTTCACTAATCATTTTACAATACAAGTTTATTTAGCTTTATACATACATTAGTTAGACATCTCTTCTATTTCAATGGATTTAAGAATGACGTTTCCCTAGGCATTCCCTACATTCCATTTTTTTTACATTTGGTTGTTGGTTGTGCTATTAAATGTGATCAATATCCTCTCTTTTTTCTTCCACCCTCGAGGCGAAGTGCACCTTTGTGTCTTTCTGTTTTCTTTTATGTTGTTGAATTCTCACTCTTTTCCTCTTTAACCTTCCTGTATGTTTGTTCCTCCATGTTTGTTGTTAATTTAGTAATTTTATTTCTATTATTTATTTTAACTACTTTACTCTCTCCACAACAAGCCTACACCTCATTCATTCTTGGAACTATGCCACTTTGGCTTGCAGACTTTTTGTACCAAATTGCTGGCAAAAATTTGTAAAACCCTTCCTTTTGCTTCCCAAATATCCATTAAATCTTATACCTGCAACACTTTTTTATATAGGCCGATTTCTTTATCTTAACACTATTATATTACCGTGCTTATAATAACAAACATTCTATTCCATATATGTTTTTTTCCCTTCTCCCTAATTTCTATTGCACTTTTCATCTGCATGTTTTACTCCTCAACACACTACAAAGATTGCCCTTTGCCTCCCATCATATGGGTAGTAAACCTCCATCTTCAATTTAGTATTTATGTAACAATTTTTCATCGAATATTTGAATAAAAAATCCACCAATGCAGATTTACACTATTCTGATTTGTGGTTCAACACTTCAAATTGTGATTCTCGTTCCTTCTGTCTTCTTTGGATGCGCCTACTACATCTCCTTGCTTCACTTGCAATACGGCGCTCTTTTATTGCACCCCAAGGTGCAATTTCTAGTTTTATCTTAAGTTTATTCTTGTATCTTAGTCTTTGGTTAGTATCCGACAATGAGCGAAGAGTTCACTAGGAACACAATGCAAACCAAAATAAGCATTAGTGATATCCAGAGAGAGGTAGAGTGTTTTTATATGTTTTTTAACTGAAGCATAGCACAGACGCTGCAAAACGAACCATATGATTGTTTGGGTACTCAGCATTAGTGATATCTAGAGAGAGGTAGTGTTTTGATATGTTTTTCAAGTGAAGCATAGCACAATCGCTGCAAAACAAACCATATGATTGTTTGGGTACCCAACATAGTGCCTTTATTTTTTGTATGTTTTAAAAGGCATTTTATTGGAGTTAAAAGCCAAGAAAGACATTAATCTTAGTATAGGGACAGGGGTCCATACGGGGATGCCATTAGGAGTTAGGATTATTTTTGGAAAGGAGATTCAATTATCCTTCTCTGACATATAATCTCCTTGAAAGATGGCCCCATGAAAGGAAATCAGAATTTCTCTATAGAGGGGAGCAAGATCTATAAGAGCATTCACCAATATTTTCCAGTGCTCTAGAATACGAGAGGGGGCTGATTACGAGGAATATTCCACCTAGCCCACAAGTAAGGGTTTCCATCCTACCACGTTGACAAGTCAGCTAAAGTTCTGAGACCCTCGCAAGTTTGGTATGAGCCAAACTTGGAATCTGATGTATTTTGTTCCAAAATCTGAAAATTCATAATTGCTTAGAGTAGCAAACAAACAAAAAATAAACAGTGATAATAATCTTAAAACCAACCATTTATAACGGTAGATTCATCAATAACAACAGATATGTCAATAATTTTCCAGCAGTAGAGTTGATAGCAGATTCTATAGCACCATTAGAGGAAAACTCGACCAGATGCTATCAATCTTTTATAACTAATGAACAAGTTGGATCTACAATCACCGCAATTGAGCATCAACTGGGCATCAATTGCACTTTTTCAGTGGGACTCTCTTTGTATTTTTGTCAATCAACATCATAATTGTTACAAAGTATTTGTGATCCTATCAGAACTGTGAAAAAATAAACTCTTTCTCTAAACCCCTTGTCCCCCAAGTTCGAGTCAATATCCAAACGATGAATGTTAGGAACCCATGTCTTTACTTTGTTAGTATATTGTTGTTGGACGCATATGCTTTGTAAGTCATCCCGTAATATTTGTTGATCCATAGTTTGTGTTATCTGATATCTCGTGTATTCATCAATTAATTGTTGCAGGTTCTTCTCAGTAAACCTGAACTCTAATATACTCACATGGCAGTTCTCACCTTTGTTGGCCTACTTCTAGATTTAGTACCTCAACAACAACCATTTCATGATAGCCTACTATTCTTTGCAGGTACTGAAATGATTTTATATCATATTTTTATTATATATTTACATCTGTAAAGCAGAGTTAAAGAAAGAATAAGTCTTTGCTATGTGGGTTTGGTTGAATCTTCGTAGTGTAGAACTGGAATTTAACCATTTTTTCTCAAAGAAGAAGCCCAAATGGTTATGAGAAAGCATAAATTAATGAACATTTTTCAGAATAGTATTCCTAAAAAAGAAAAATCTATGTACACTCCAGAGTGCTCATAGTGAGGCCAAGGCAAAGACCTTTTTTTAGCTGTCTAGAGCATGGCTTGTTAATTTGTTTGTGATTACAGTTTATTTGCTTCCCTTCCTATTAAAATCCAAAACTGGGCATCAATTTCACTTTGTTATCGGAACTCTCTTTCTAATTTTGTCAATCAACGTCATAATTGTTACATACTATTCATGATCATAGCCGAAATGTGAAAAATTTAAACTGGAGTTCTTTTGATCGCTTTTCCTTTTTAGCTGTCTAGAGCATGATTTGTTATCTGAGTTGTTGTTGGACAAAATTCAAGTCAGTATTTCTCAATTTTACCTAAAAATTGTTGTTGAGTTCTCTTTCCATCTTTGGTTTTTTTTTACTTTGCAATAATGAATTGTGTATCATGATTCATGGCTATAAATGGTTTGTCTCAGGTCCTTGTATAAATTGTATAATCATGTTTACTTTTTATATCATTCATGTAATTAATATTGTAAATCATGTATAATCTTCATCTCGGTAAGTTTCTGTGTTGAAAAGCCTGTAATATTTTCACAATTTTATTTTTCTAAATAAATATAACAGTTTTGAAATTCAGAATAACTTTTTCCATCCTAGAAAATTTCTGGGTTTTAAGGTTTCCTCAGAACGATATGCTAAAGCAGTGTTGTTGCTTTTTTATGGACAAGTAAAGGATAGTTGGAAATTTGGAATCCTTATATCAATAACCCACGCTACTTCCTTTTTTATATAAACAAGATTATCCTAGAATAATGTATTTATAATCTAAAGATTTAAAAATATTATAGAATAATGTATTTGAAGTTTGAAATTTTTTTTCAATGAGAAACTGTAACATTGTATAAACAGATATGTATTTGTAATCTGATTTTTTTCAATGAGAAACTGTAACATTGTATAAACATACATAATTATAGAATAATGTATTTATAATCTGAATATTTGAAAATAGTATAGAATAATGTATTCATAATTTGAAAATTTGAAATATTTTAAAAAATGATGATACAAAATTTTATTAACTTATTATTTGCTTTTAAATCATATTTTCATAAACACTTTTATAAAAATATAAAATAATATTTTGTAATTATAAAAGGTACACCATATTTTTAAAATTAACAAAATATATAATAATCTATATACAAAAATATTTGTATAAAAATATAAAATTTTATAATTGTAAATGTTATGTTACTCATTTGTAAAAGCTATATTTTCAAAATCAACAATATATATAATACTCTATACACTATATTTTCATCTATATGTCATATGTTACAATCAATACATATATAATACTCTATATACTCTACGTTCACCATATGTCATGAGTTGCTATCAACATATATATAAAATATGTAAGACTGATATAATAATTTGAAAATCTAAAACATGTGTTTATATGCATTGACTTTAGAATTTTAAGAAATGTTTTAGAGTGAAATTTCACCATGAACTAAATTTAAGTTTTACATCTTAAATTTCTATTAAATAAATTTAAATTTTATATCTTAAATTTTATAACATTAATTTTGGAAATGTTATAAGCTACAACATTTTGAAATTTATGCATAATTTTGGAAATGTTATAAGTTACAACATTTTGAAATTAATACCAAAATGATTTTAAAACTTTAAGAAATGTTTTAGAATAAAATTTCACCATGAACTAAATTTAAGTTTTACATCCTAAATTTTTATTAAATAAATTTAAATTTTACATCGTAAATTTATAATATTAATTTTGGAAATGTTATAAGCTAAAACATTTTGAAATTAATACCAAAATGTTAAGCGTTTATACGTGGCATGTTAATGATGAAGAACATTAAAATGAGTGATCAATATCAATAAGAAAATTTAGTGAGAGTGATAAACATTATAAAAAAAAGTGTTTAATATTGTTGTGAAATTTTGAACATTATAAAAAGTGTATAATATTGTTGGGAAATTTTTAAAGGGTAGAAAGTTGAATTGAATATTATATTAAATTAATAAATACTAATTTAATCAAAACCTTGTTCACACATTAAGAATTAATGTTTGATGTTATTGGGAATGAATTTAATGTTTAACCACGGGTAGTATTTGTAAGATTTAGTATGATTGTAAACATTGATAATTTTGAAGTTTGTCAAATAATGTTTTTTCCATGGAAAAAAAATAATAATTTTACTATATAACAAATTTATAATCTATAGATATTTGTTAAACATTTTACAACAAATCCTCGAGGAATTAGATTCCATTACAAGAGATTTTATAAAATATTTACAATTTGAGACATACAAAATTCTCTCATAGAGTTTGGGTTCATCATTTGTTGTTTTATTAGACCATGGAATGTCTATAGAGGAGAAGTATAATAGAGAATGCCTATAATAGTTGGAACTTCCCTACTTATATAGTCTACTACATATAGAATGAAAAGAGAAGTATTGTAAAACAAACCAAGCAACAAACAAAAATTACCTAGCAAAATTCCATCAATCATTCTATCACAACAGGTGAAAAGTGGAAGTATCTTTACATTAACTTTAAGGTCTAGAATAAGATAATATTGTGCTATATATTTTATAGAAGGAACGTATATATAAATATCAAGGAATCATTGAGCCAAATCAAAATAAAATTTACCTTATTTATAAGGTGGATGATTTGGAGGAGAAAAATGGGATTTTTCTAGAGCCAAAATTTCCACATAGGTGGCTAGGCAAAGGGAATCAAAATACAAATTTATTTTTCCAAACAACCATGAAAAATTAGAATTGCAATAGAACTCCCTTCCTTTAAAAGGAAAATTTTAGAATCAAACCAAGAGCTTGCAAATGAATTAACATCATATTTCATAAAAATCACTCAAAAAAACCACACAACAAGTTCTTTATGGCATTCTTTTAATGTCATTTTCACTTCATTGCATCTACTACTTGATTTCCAGTTTTCTCCCCTTTCAACGTACCATTGCACCTTATGGGGCAATTTTATAAATGATTTTTGTTTCATAATTTTGTTCAATTAGAAGATATTACACTGAATAAATATAGGAGTGTTAAAGCAAATAGGGTTGATACTATGTAGAACCAAGGAAAGAACATACCAACAAGTTATTTATATTGTGTGATTTTAGTGAATATTTATAAATGTGGGCCTTAGCTCAATCTTGTATAAAACATTGGAGTTTAGAAGGTAAACTCTTGCATTGATCTTGTTATGAACCAAAAACTTGGATGAATAACTATAAGTAGCATTTTATACGCTTAAAATAATAACTACATTTGTTTATTAAAATATTGGATAAGTAGCAAAGTTATTTTGAGCAAATGACTAATATTTTTTTATTAACCTATGCAAGTGATAAGTAAGAGCACGATGCATCTTAATGGTTTAAGGCTGCACCAAAATAAAAATAAAAACATCCTTAAAACCTTTGGATACTTTCCTTCACTAGAAACCTTCACTAAACATAGAGAAGGGAGAAGTTGTTCTAAAACCTTCCTAATTATCAAGATGCTTGCTATTTAATCCCCTTGCTCTTGGCACCAATATATAATGATGTTTTCAATTATGACAACTTTCTGCAACAGCAAGCACTTTCATGGATTGCATTTTAACCAATAAATTCAAAGCTACAACACATCTAAAAGCCTTTATGCATTCATTATGCTCCTCGGCAGTGAATTTTCTGCTACATTACCCTTTTAAGGGACTTGCCATCACCATTTTTCAAGAAATAAGAAAAAATATTGTTATGGATGATAGTAGTTTTCATAAGTTGACCTCTGGTCATTTGATTTGACCTTATGGTCACCAATATATTTGCTTTGCTCACAGTCCTTTTGTGCTTCATCTCCAATTGGTAGTCTACCTAAAAATTGTTAAAGTTGCTCAATCGTGCTCTCTTAATGTCTTCTATTTCATAAGCATCCTTGAACATTATTAACCAATTCTTTGATCAAAACTCATTCCAAGCCATGATGTATTCACAATATTTGACACATGAATATGGATATACATTGATCATACATTAGTCTAGCAGATACACTGAAATTAGATAACAAGTGTAATTGTTTTTGTACCTGTCCTCTTTTCATCTCAACCTTCCTTTTGCCCCTCTTGGGAAAATTGCTAGTTTTTTAAGCATGTAACAACCATTAGGAGAGTTTATGCCGTCGATATTTATGAGCTCATGTCTTCGGATGGGACGGATGGGAAGTTTAGCGACCCCGGGTTTGCTTAGCCTACCACCTATGCCTCCTTGACCTGTGGCGATTTCGTAGACACCTCTCAACCGTTTAGATTTGTTAGACGATCGTCGATCCGTCCAGCTTTTTCCACGCATCTCCTGTGCCTCTCCTGTAGCCATCTATCTCATGTGCCTCATCCCATCAATAAAAAAACATGCCACCTGTCCTTGTCCAATGATAATTCAAAACTTCTTCATGGTGACATTGTGCTTTGATGCAGCTTGTTCTTTGATTTGCTACTTAAAGATGCAAAGCTCCTCCATCCACGCTTTCTATAAATACGATGGGAGCTTCTTACAGTTATTTTTTTCCCACATCAAAGGAAATATGATGTTCTGGGTGTAGACATCGCTGAAATTCAAACAAAGAGTTCATATGGGGAGGACCTCACTTGAATCCGAACCTACGACTTCCTTCAAGAAAGAAAGAACGTTTGAAACCTGATCTGATGATCGGATTGCATATCGGTCAAAGGTCAATGAGGAACATGTTTTTTTGGTTTGTTGGGGAATTCAAACGCATAATATCGATTGGGTCGATCGCATGCTTTGCTTATCGATTACCTGGGTCCGGGTTACCGAAAGTAAACCCACTTTGTCGAAAGGGTTAAAAGGTGGGGATAGACCGATCCACTCCATCGTTTGGTTACCTTTCCCAGCTGCCCAAATACATTATGCTACTAGCTACCGCAAAATGCGCTAAGAGGGCCCCGCCCTTCCACCATCAGTTAGTTTAGCTAGTTTTTCTCCTCCCTTGTAGTGGTCCCTTTTGAACCCTAATGTATTACATTAATGTAAAATAAAATCATGGAGAGGTGAGAGAGTACTTGAGTTTGAGAAAGTACACTAGGTAGTTATGAGTTGTAAGAATGATGACTATATGCAACTGAAATTGAGTAAGATATTAAATTGATAGTTGCAATTTTAATTGTAACTAAAATGCCCAACAACATAATATACTTCTCATTTTTATTCTTCTACATACAAAACACAGAGACTCCAGAATGCTCTTCTACATACAAAACACAAAGACTGGAATGCTCTTCAACATAGAAAAACACAGAAACTGGAATGCTAAAGGAATACACTCATAGAAACATAAGAAGTGAGAATCAAATAGAAGTAGAATTCCCCCCAACCCCTCCTAATGTTGGGTCCTAGGTCTCATTGGGCTATCCCAACTAGGCCTAAGACCACAAATTTATCTATTACTTCAATCACTACCACACTTGGTTCTCATTTGTTTTCCTTTGCCTATTTAAAATGTTTAAGAATAAACAATCCTTAAGATGCACACAACTAAGGAGGAGGGACTTTATCTTCAAACGAACTAGAGTTTCTAGCTTGCCATAACCCCCAAGCAAGAATATGAGGAAGGAATCTATACATCCTTACCAATGTATTTTGGCACCAAAGCATTCATAAATTATTCCACATTCTACCTGCTACTACACAAATGTTCCCAAGATTAGTAAAAACTTCAACCTCTTTCCATACATATCCAACAAAAGAACATCGAATGAGCACGGGTGCCATGTCTTCATCACACACCTTACATACTAAACACCTACCAATCCTTTGCTAGTTTCTTCTTTGCATGAAATCCCATGTGCTAACCCTTTGGACTTGGAACAAACCGCATAAAGCATTTTTCTTTTAGCAAACAACTAAATTTCTAAATCTCTTTATACCACTAGATTTGATTTTGTAGTAACTCATCCTCTTTGAGAACTCTGTAGCCAAGCTTTGGAGTCTAACTAGCTCCAACTATGTTTTTGGACCAAATAAGCTCATCCTTCATTTCTTTATCCCGACATGACTCCTTTTTAAATCCTAACAGTAATTATTCGAAATCTAACCATTTACCCTATCAAATCACATCATTCCATCGTTCTCCACTCTTGACTCATTATAGTTGTTCTTCTAGGATCAATCACTTGAGATTATAAAACCAACCCTTAGATATTATATATGCCACCATATTCCAAAGTAACCTAAAATTATCTTCACAATCTACCCTTGGATCATTTCTCAACCTCACTCTATTACCTACTCCCTCCTTCCATTATAGCGACTTCCCAGTCAAAGGAAAAAACAAAACAACTAACTTCAAGTAATTAAGGGGGGTTACAAGAAGTTACTCCTTTTCATTGCAATGAGAACACATGCTCTTTCCTAAATTCAAAATGTGGTCACACATCTAAACACATAAACTATTCATTTTCAAATAACTTCACCCCCTTAATCTCCACACAACCATATGCTATGCTCAACATAAATTTCACATTATATTTAAAATTAAAAGAACATGCATGCATAAGGAATGTGTGCATGTTCTTAAAAGCATGTGTGTGCTATTGAGCATGCATGATGCACTAGGAAAACATGTGCATTCCTTTTTGTATAAACAAACAAAAATAATAGTATCAATTACTATTTTTTATTTCACCCTCCCAAACTCACAATGACTTTCGTGCAAGAAGGTAAGGTGAGCACAGTCATCCTTTTCCAATTGCTAGGGATCATTTGCATGTAATTTTTAATTATCTTACCGTTTTTATAATTTTTATTTTTTTACATTTTAGAAATGTTCATATTTTTTACAATATGTTGTTATTGTTGAATTCTAGTTTTTATTCCACAAACATGGTGGAAAATCCTATTCCAAACACAAACCAAAACTATAATCCAAACAAAAACCAAAACCCCAACCCCCCACGGTGGGGTGTTAATTGATAGGGAATATCCTATCACATCCATTCATATTGGGGAATAAACTATGATACAAAAATGAGAAAATATATTGCCATGTATTAAGGGATCAGGGGGGATTAATTATGTTATATGGAAATACAAATATTAGGGTATATTTTATTACATTTCATGTAGAAGCGGTGTAGGGGAAGCATAGGGAAAATCAAAGGACAAGGGCACAAGGTATTGAGTTTGATGGACAATGGATACTCAATCAGAATGTAGGATGGTTGATGCTAGTGCCCTATTGAAGGGTTTTCATGTTACTCATATGCTTGGTTGGTTAATGGATCTTCATATTGTTAATGTAATTGAGGTAATTAAGGATTAGGATTTCTATCTTTTATGTGATTGTTATCAATTGGAACTGTAGTTTAGGTGCATATTTCGTGTCTAGAAATAATGTGTTTTTTATGCCTTTCAATGTAGTTTTCCTCCTTTAGTCCATTTGAATTTTTTTCCCTCCAGAAATTTCCTATTGTGTGATCTCTAAAATCAACCCATCCACTAGAGAGTATCTAGGTTTGTGCATTGTGACCTTATCCCTTTCTAATCTTCATAAAGAAAGCCTCATGCAATCCTTGGTTGACCCCATTTGTCCATTGTATAAAACACTAGTCTCCAATTCCTTTATGAATCTTACATTTTACAAAAACCAAAACACTTTGTTTTTCTAAAGTTACCATTAATTTTCACCATGTATTCCCTTGGAATACTCTAGTAATCCTACCCTAGGGGCTCCACCTTTGATCTAGAGAAGAGATAACATAAAGAGAAAAAAAAAGGTTAGGTGTGGTGACAATGGCCTCCCTCTTAGTTTTCCATAAGATATCATTGATTTTAGGAATTCAATCTTAACATGTTAGTTTGTGTGCTAACATGAAAGAACAAGAATCTCTAAGATGATGGATATATTCTTAAGGGTAGAGAAATTGGTGGAGAAGGTTGAAAGATACAACTATTGGGTAGGAAACAATGACTTATATGATCATCCACTTATTCTTATAAGGAATATTTTGGACTTCTTATTGGTTGGATAAGGAATATTTTGGACTTCTTATTACAAAAATGGAAATTTTATGATCCTTGTTGATGAGATTCCGTTATGCTTGAATTTTCTTCCAATCTCAAATAAGTTAAGAATTTAGTTGTAGGGAGCACCAAGAAGAAAAAGAAAGAAAATCAAGTAGAGCTAGAAAAGGCAGAAGAAATATAACCACTGTTTTTGAAAATAACGTTAGAGGGTCTTCCAATGATAAAGAGTTTCTAGATTTAAAGATAGTATAGGATTGAAAAGGGAACTTTTAGACGAAAACAAGGTAGGGTGAAGGCTCAAAAGTAGATCCATATGGTTGGAGGAGGGGCATATTAACACTAAGTTCTTTCACAATTATGACAATTTTAAGAAATGTGTAAATACAATTTGATCAATTGGTCTTTCTGATGGGTCAAAGGAAAAATAATTTGAAGAAATTGTAAAAGTTAACAATGTTCATTTTCAAGATATTTTCAAAGATCCAAAATCTCTAGACATAAAAAAATTATGAAAGTGATAAGGATTTTTCATAGAAGTTTTAAACAAGGGGTGAATGAAAGCATAGAGGCATAAGTTTCCAATGAGAAACCATCCACTTTGGGAAAGATAAGGTAATTTGTGATTTCACACAAGCTCTATTCTAAAATCAATTAAATATCCTAATATTCAACATGATTTAGGAATGGTATGCATTCTTTTAAAAAAATAACTTAATTAACATCATTGTTATTATTATAAATATAATATTATAATAATAATAACTCACTTTATGCTATGAGTCTTTGATAAGTCTCACCTAATAAAAGTTCAACAAATAATTTTTTATTTGAAGATGATAGTTAAATAAATATGATTTTTTTAATTTATAATTTTATTTTAATTTTAATTATAAATGTAAATTATTTAATTTTAAATCATTTAATTTAATTTTGAAAATTTTTAATTAATTTTATTTTATTTTTAATTATAAATGTAAACACTTTTATTTTAAATAATTTAATTAATTGTATTTTATGTTTTATTTTTAATTATAAATATGAATAATTTAATTTCAAATCATTTAATTAAATTCCCAAATATTTTGATTAATTATTTCTAATATATAATTTTATAGTAAATATTTTTGTTGTATTTTTTGGTAATTTGAAAATTTTTAATTAATTTTATTTTTAATTTAATTTTAAATTTTTTATTAATTATTTGTAATATATAAAAAATTATAATATATAATTTTATAATAAATTTTGTAACTATTTTTATTTTTAATTTAATTTCAAACATTTTATTAATTATTTGAAATATATAATTTTATAGTAAATTTTTTAATTGTATTTTTTTACATTTTATAAATATGTTTTTGTTTTTTTAATTTTATTATTTCGAAGATTTACAAATAATCATAAATATTATATGTAAAAAATTAAGAATATTTTTAAGATTTTGAAGATTTAAAATTATCAAAAATATTATATTTAAAAAATTAAGAATTTATTTAAAAAAAACTAAAATTAATATGAAAAGATAAAATAAAGAATTTAATTTTAAAAAGATAAAATAAAGAATTTAATTTTAAAAAAATAAAATTAATATGAAAAGACTTTTATTATTTGTAGTTTGAAAATTTTAAAATAATCATAAGTATCTTATTTTAAAAATTAAAAATTTAATTTAAAAAAAAAATTAATATGAAAAGACTTTATAATTTTTTATTTGATAAGCAAAGATAAACATCAAATTTCACCCACATCGAATTAAAAATTAGGAAAATAGTTGTTGCACAATTTAGCTAAAAAACCTCTTTTACATTTTTCATTGCACACTTAATTATTCAATACCATAATAATAAATATGTGTACCCTAACGTACAGAAAGGAACTTTTTCAATTCATTGCCACCTTCCTCAAAAACTGAAAGAAAGAGTGTATAGAGAAGTTTGAAGTGGCTTCTCCCGTGTGGTAACGTATAGAAAGGAGCCTCAAAAACTGAAAGAATGCGCGTATATAGAAGTTTGAAGTGGCTTCTCCAACCTATTGTTATTAGTAGACTAAATTTTCTATTATCCCCTAATGTTTGGCATAGGATATTAGAAAATATTGATTTGCAAAATGAATTATTTAATATTTGATCGGTGGAAGGGGAAATAATTAAAATATACAATTTTTCTTAGCTATAGAAAAATTAAACTGTCACATCCACATCGCTATATGTCAATTTGAGTATATTATGATATAGAGCCTATGGTATTGGAACTGACTGATGGCACTTGAGATTTAATGTTGTCAATTAATGTCAGTTACAAAGAGTTGTTGGAGTGTGTAAGTTGGCTACAGGCGAAGGTCTAGAATGGGACAAGTTACGAGAGTTATTGAATTTAGAAATGTCAATTAAGGAGAGACTGTTTGTGAACTATCTTTCTTGTGGTCTGGCTTGCAAACTGTTTTTCTTTCGGACTTGCAAATTGTCTTTTTTTTCGGCATTTTGTTGTGGTCTGGCTTGCGAAGTTAGTTGAGAGTTCTGGGAGCATTCTCTAAGTTCTATTACTTCCGGCATTTTGTTGTGGTCTAGTTTGCAAAGTTAGTTGAGAGTTCTGGGAGCATTCTCGAATTTCTATTGCATTGGCAATTTTTGCTCTGGTGCGGACGTTGAAGCGGGGTACGGTTTTTTCTCTCGTGCAGACGTTGAAGCGGGGTACGAGAGTGTATTTGGAGCGAGAGTGGCATTGAGGCGAGGCTCTACATAAGAAGGAGGTATGTAAGAACAAATTGACTTAACCTAACCTATTTAACCTATTTACTATCTATATGTAATGAGGTATGTAAAAACAAGCTGAGTTAACCTAACCTATTTACTATCTATGTGCAATGATTGTTACAGTTTTACAATTTTTTAAGCTGAAAGATGTTTGGGTTTTGAGATTTATTTCCCTACGAATAAAAATGTGCACACCATTATCTATGAATTAAATAAAATATACATTATATTGAGGATATTTGCACACCATTATCTTTGAATTAAATAAAATATACATTATTTTGACGAGATTTTTACCTTCCTGAATCACAAGCTGCACTATGGTGTGATGCGGTTATTTTATAAGCAAATCAAGAGAGTTTACCCAATATTTGTGCTCCCCTGTATATTTGTTAATTTCTATTATGTGTGCAATGATTCTCCCAGTGAAATTCATGTCATCACACTATACTTTACTTTTAAAGAAATTATATGAAATAGGCATTTGATAGGTTAAAGAAATAATATGAAATAGGAATTTGATAGGTTACAATAGAATAATGATCCCTAATGTTTTTGGTGTTGATTAATAAATTGGGGTGATATCACTCTCAGCAATGTCAACACGGTTCAAGTAAATAAAAAACTCTTCTACGTAGTGCCAAATTCAGTGCAAAAATTTAACTAATGACACCAAAATCATAACAACAAAAATAGAAGAATTCATACCAACAAAAATAAAAGAATTCATACCAAAACTATTCAAATAGAAGAATTCATACCAAAATTATGCACTAAAGTTTGAGTTTATATGATTCACATAGGCCTAGTATTTTATAGGCGAGGCTTTTTTTTCACTACCGATTTCAAGCAAAATCCTCTTTGAATCCCCACAAAAAGGATAGACAAGCTTTGAGCATATTATTATTGAGATGAAACTCAAATATTGTATGTTAGATGGAAACGGAAACGTTAGCAAGACAAGTTGTGCAACATCTCTTGCTATTAAATTTGTGAACAGTAGACATCCTACTAATTCTCTAAGTGACTCCTTCCATTAGCTTTTAAGTTCTAAGAAGATAGTCGCCATTTAAGTACCAAGCTTATATTTATTTCAAATAACAATTCAATTATTTATGCGAAACTGAACATTTTTATGATGAGAAATCAAACGAAATGCATGCCATGCCTATAAACTATCACAGTTGAAAAAACTTGCTCATGGGTCAACGTTTTCATCTGGTTTTCCATTCCCTACAACTATTTCTCCTCCTCCATCTTGTCTTGATAACTTCTTTTCTAGACTTGTCACTCATCATAAGGAGCTTGGCCTCTTCTTCACTGGCCAGAAGACATGCTCTCTGCCATGTTTTTTCATGCAGGATAGGATCAGAAAACCCAATCCAATCCACCATCCCAGGAATAGTTGGGTTCAAAGTATAGCAGAACCTCCAAACTTAGCCGAAACAACTAAATCTCTCTTCTGCAGTGGTCTTTGAAGGGAGGATTCCAAACAGGCGGTAAACTGGATTTTATAGAAATTGCGGAATTGCGAGTCTCACCTGGTTGCGGAGCGTCGAAAAAAATTCCTTCTGCAATTGTATTCCCGCAATTGCCTCTCCGCAAGTCTCTTCCTCAATCACCTCTCCACAAGTCTCTTCTACAATTGCCTTTCCGCAATCGCCTCCCTTCCGCAGTTGTGGGGTTCCTTCCTTCCGCAGTTGTGGGTGTGTTTTCACAATTCCTTCCACAATTTCCCTCCATAAAGTGGCTTCCTCAATAGGCGTCGGAACCGTCTGAACCGTTGATTGCTTGCGGCTTCTCTCTCGTCCGTTGATATGTTCCCAAATTCAGAATTGTTCACTTAGGAATTGTGGAGGTCTATCTTCCGCGCAACTTCATCCTGCGATATGCTTTCCGTTCCATTGATCTCTTCCACGCAAGTTCGGTCTCAATCTCCACCATACGATCTCAACTTTCCCACAGCTTAAAACACTTGTACCTTAGCCTTGCGG
This sequence comes from Larix kaempferi, assembly GCA_027924585.1. Lineage (NCBI taxonomy): Eukaryota > Viridiplantae > Streptophyta > Pinopsida > Pinales > Pinaceae > Larix > Larix kaempferi. The sequence continues at coordinate 3,778,700 of BSBM01000012.1, read as the reverse complement.
AAACTGTGTTGGATCGTCGATCTCTCTCTTCTGATCTTGATCGTCCAAGCTTTTCCTTCTTTATCGAATGGGAGCTCTTATGTTTGCTTCGTTCTCTCTGGTTAGTTGAAGTTGCTTCTAGAGATCTCTGTTGATGGCGCTCCGTTCACTCATACACAAGGAATTTATACATTTTTATGGTTATTGAAAGAAGACAAATGAATATGTAATCAAACGCAGAGTTTGGGTGCTATGTTCTTCATTTCATCAACAACCCTTTGCTTAATTACATTCAATGATTAAATAAGGATTCCATAAACCTATCAGATCTAAACAAGCAGGATTGGGACTCCTAAAGAAAGAAATTAAACAACAAACCCTATCCTCGAGCAACCTCTTGCAAGATCTGAGGACATCAGTGGCAATTTTCCATTATTACAATCAAACTAATTCTATCTCAGAACATAATTACAATTAACTAACCCTAGACTTCTAGAATCTATTACAAAGAGCAAAAAAATAGCAATGTATGCTTAATTAGAAAATGTAGAACTTTGAGTTGATGCTCCTACATCGTACTCCAAGGGAGAAAAAGAACTCTTCAACAGGTCTTCAGGGTACACATTAAACTTGGAAACCTCCATTGATGTCATCCACACTACATCTTCAGATGGTTGTCCTTTCCACTTGACCAAATACTGAAAATAATTCATGTTCAGGGTTTTCTTTGAAATCCTCTTGTGAAGTATAGCTTCAATATGTGGTTGCTCCTTTTTAGGCAACTGTTCCTGCCAATCTACCGCTTGGCCATCCTTACTTGAAAGCATTTATTCTGTCTGAACACCTGAATCTTTAAAAGGATACAAATCTGAAACATTAAAAATAGGAGAAATTCCAAGGTCAGAAGGAAGTTCAATTTCATATGCATTTGCAGAAAACATCCTCGAGATCTTACAAGGCCCAATTTTCTTGAGTTTCAATTAATTGTAGGTTCCTTTAGGAAACCTCTCCTTCCTAAGAGATGCCGTCACTAAATCTCCAACGTGAAGATTAACTTCCCTTCTCTTCAAATCTGCTTTATGTTTGTACTTTTTAGCATTCTCTTGCAATTTCTTTTTGACATTTTCCTATAACTATTGCATACTATATGCAAAGTCTTCACCATCTGCACTCCTCATTCCTAACTCTCCCAAATTTTTGAGATCATACACCCCTCTTGGATGCATCCCATACACAATCTGAAATGAGATCATACCTGTACTCATGTTAGGTGAATCATTATAAGCAAACTCAGCTTGAGAAAGAACTAAATCCCACTGTTTTGGATTATCATAAACAAGAATTCTCAATATATACCCCAAGCTTTTATTTACCACTTCAGTCTGACCATCATTCCGAGGGTGATAAGCAGAGCTAAAACTAAGATTTTGGTTCCCAATTTCTTCCATAAAGTTCTCCAAAAATGACAAACAAATTTAGTGTCTCTATCTGATACAATGCTCAAAGGAAGACCATGTAATTTAACAACTTCTGAGAGGAACAAATTAGCAATATTCGTTGCATCATTGGTCTTTTTACAAGCAATGAAATGAGCCATTTTTTAAAATATATCCACTACTACATAAATAGAATCATTCCCTCTCTGAGTTCTAGGCAATCCCAAAACAAAATCCATACTGATGGAATCCCAAGGCCTAGTTGGAATAGGTAGGGGTTGATAAATTCCATTGTGTGGTCTCCTCCCTTTGGTATGTTGACATATCCTGCATGTCTCAACAAACTTCTTTACATCCTGCTCCTATAGTTTGATTATAGTTATTATTCCTAATTATCATTCTTCTTAATACCTAAAGCTGCTAGTTTATTTCCTTACTGGCCAAAAATAAATAGTACTCACCTGAGCAAATGTTTTTTCCTGTCCAAAGTGACCTGAGAAACCTCCACTATGCTTCTCCTTTTTCAAGTTTTCTCTCATAGAACATTTAGGAATGCACAATTTACTGTTTTTGAACAACAATCCTTCTTGTAGCATGTATTCCAACCATTGACTTTTGTTATGGCCAATTGGATTCTCATAGGCTGCATATATATCCTTGAAATCGACATCCTCCTTATACATATTAATCAAATTTTCAAATCCCAAAGCACTGACCTTAATTTCCTGTAAAATTAAATTTACTCTACTTAAGGCATCAACCACCTTATTAGATTTTCCACTTGTATGCTTGATCACAAAATTAAAATTCTGCAAAAATTCCACCCACTTTGCATGTTTCTGATTCAGTTTAGGTTGACTATTTATGAATTGCAAAGCATGATTATCTGAATATAAAATAAACTCTTTGGGCATCAAGTAATGCCTCCACTTCTTAAGATCTTGCACAATAGCATACAATTCTTTTTCATATGAGGAATCATTTTGGTTTGCTTCATTTAACTTCTCACTGAAATATGCTACTCGTCTATGTTCTTGACTCAGAATAGCTCCTATTGTTGTGACCCCACTAGCATCTGTCTCCATTTAAAAAAAATTGTCAAAACTTGGTAAAGCCAAAATAGGCTTCTCGGTGATCTTCTTTTTCAACAAATTGAAATTTCTATCAGCTGCTTCTGTCCACTTGAAAGGTTGTCTACTTTCCATGAAGGTGTCTATTATGGGTGCACAAATTTGACTAAAATTCCTGATGAATTTTCTATAAAAACTTACAAGACCATGAAAACTTATGGCCTCAAAAGTACTCTTCGGGATTGGCCAACTTAGAATTGCTTGTATCTTTTCTGGATCCATCTTTGACCCTTCTTATGAGACTACAAAACCAAATAAATCAACTTTTTCTTCATGAAACTACACTTTTTCAAATTTATCAGCAGTTTCTCCTTCTGTAGGGTATCCAACACCAATTTGAGATGTCTCAGATGTTCTTCCTTACTTTGACCGAAGATCAGAATATCATCTAGGTACACTATCACAAACTTTCCAGTGTATTCCTTCAAAACCTCATTCATTAATCTCATAAAAGTACTAGGTGCATTATTAATCCCAAAGGGCATTACTAACCATTCATACAATCCATTATTGGTCTTGAATGTAGTTTTCCATCATCCCCTTATCTAATTCTTATTTGACGATAACCACTCTTCAAGTCTATCTTTGAAAAATACTTGGACCCACTCAAACAATCCATCAAATCATCAATGCGTGGTAAGGGAAATTTGTACCTAATAGTGATCTTATTGATTGCTCGGTAATCAGTACACATACACCATGCACCATATTTCTTTGGGCTAAGCACTGTAGGCACTGCACAAGGACTCAAACTTTCTTTCACCAAACCTTTATCCAGTAACTCTTGTACTTGTTGTTTAATCTCTTCATTCTCTTGAGGAGTCAATCTGTAAGCTTCCTTATTGGTTAAGCTTGCACCAGGTATTAAGTCAATATGATGACTAATAATTCTCACAGGAGGTAAAGCATTAGGTAGCTCATCCACAATAATATCATCAAAATCATCAAGCAAGATCCTAACTTCAGTAGGCAAATCATCTAAATTTGTGGAAGTTAAAATTACCTTTGGTTTACCAATAAGGGAAACAAATAGCTCCTCTTCTTCATTGATTTCTTGGAGTAGCTCTTTCCCAGTCATCAGCAGAATGTTAGGTCCTGTACCTTCTTGAACTGCTTCATCCTGCAAAGGTAGCAGCACATGTTCCTTGCCATCCTTTTCCAGGGAATAAGTGTTTCTCCTTCCATCATGAACATCCTTTCTATCATATTGACATGGCCTTCCTAAGAGTATATGGCACACATCCATAGGCATTACATCACATAATACCGCATCTTTGTAAGTACCAATTTGTAACTCCACCTTGCACTGCTCATTCACCAAGAGTTGATGTCCTTTATGCAACCAAGACACTTTATAAGGAGTGGGATGTTTCATCCTCTTCAATCCCAACTTCTCTACCATCTCAAAGGAGACCAAATTGTCTATACTACCACTATCAATGATCACCTTGCAACATTTTCCTTGTGACTTTCACTTAGTCCTGAATAGACTCTTCCTTTGTGTTGGTTCATGTACTTTTTTTTGTGTTTTTACCAAAACTCTCTTCATCATAAGAGACTCTCTTTCCTTAGGATTATTTTCCATCTCTGCCCTCTCATTGGACTCCTCTCGAGCCTCAACAATATTTGCATTCCTATGAGCTACTGGTTTGTTCCTTGGGAACTCCCATGACATGTGTCCAATATCACCACATGCATAGCATTTTATTTCTCTGCCTATGCCTCTTCCTCTAGCACCAAATATTCCTCTCTTGAATCCTCCTCTTTGGGGTGGTTGGTTGTTGGAACCTTCTGCTTCATTCCTAGAAGTCTGAAACCTTTCTCCTTTGTTTGAAGATCCTTTCCCTCTTGCTGTACTGCTTCCTCTATTCTTATGATTTCATTTTCTTAGTATCTCCTCTTCTACCCTAGAGGTTTCCTGATAAGCATATTCAACAGTCATGAAATTCAATAAGCTGATCTCATCTTGTATTTCATATCTCATTCCATTTAGATACTTGGCCACTCTTTCTATGTCTCCTTGTGTATGTCCAGTTCTAATACTCATCCTAAAGAACATTTATGTGTATTCTTTAACAGTCATACCTTTTTGTCTAAGATTCTGCAGCTTCCTAATGAGAGTTAACTGATCATCCTTAGGCATAAATTGACTTTTAATTTTACCCAACATTTTATCCCAAATTTTTTATTTTAGACTTAACTTTTCTTTCTCTATGGGTCTGTAGTTCATCCCACCAAATGGATGCATATCCTTTCAGTCTGGTTGCTACATATTTCACCTTCATTTTACCTTTAATTTATTCAAAGTCAAAATACTTTTCCAAAGCATTGATCCAGTCCATGAGCTCTTCAACATTCAGGTGACCTTCATACATGGGGACTTCCACTTTAGTCCTGCTACCATCCTTTACCAACATCCTCAATACCTTTACTTCTTCAGCAACCTCCTCCAGTTCCTCTTCAAAGAATTACTCTTCATCACTGACATCTACAATCCCTGGGTTTCTTCTCTCCATAGCTTCCATCCTGGCTTGGGGTTGTCTCAATTCTCTTTGCGTATCTGCATCTGCATCTGCAGCTTGTCTTCCTCGACCACCTCCAACTGGAACGCCACGTGCTCGACCTCGTCTTGGTGGCATCTTTATTCTTGCTATGAACCTCGCTCTAATACCAATTGATGCAGGATAGGATCATAAAACCCAATCCAATCCGCTATCTCAGGAATAGTTAGGTTCCAAGTATAGCAGAACCTCCAAACTTAGCCGAAACAACTAAATCTCTCTTCCGCAACGGTCTTTGAAGGGCGGATTCCAAACAAGCGTTAACTGGATTTTATAGAAATTGCGGAATTGCGGGTCTCACCTGGTTGCGGAGCGTTAAACAAAATTCCTTTCGCAATTGTCTTCCTGCAATCGCCTCTCCTCAAGTCTCTTCCACAATCACCTCTCTGCAAGTCTCTTTTGCAATCACCTTTCCGTAATTGCGGGGTGCCTTCCTTCCGCAGTTGCGGGTGTGTTTTCACAATTCCTTCTGCAATTGCTTCCTGCAATTTCCCTACGCAAAGTGGCTTCCGCAATAGGCTTTGGATCGTTGGAACCGTCTGAACCGTTGATCGCTTGCGGCTTCTCTCTCGTCCGTTGATTTGTTCCCAAATGCGGAATCATTCACTTAGGAATTGCAGAGGTATTTCTTCTGCACAACTTCATCCCTCGATATGATTTCCCCATCGTTGATCTCTTCCACGCAAGTTCAGTCTCAATCCCCACCATACAATCTCAGCTTTCCCGCAGCTTAACGAATGTGTACCTTAGCCTTGTGGAAATTGTCTTGGATCATCGATCTCTCTCTTCTGATCTTGATCGTCCAAGCTTTGCCTTCTTTGTCAAATGGGAGATCTTATGTCTGCTTCGATCTCTCTGGTTAATTGAAGCTGTGACTCATTAAATTGATCAGTGAAACGATCAATTTCACGCCCCTTGCATTCGAATGGATACGACACGACCTTCTGCTTCTAGAGATCTCTGTTAATGGTGCTATGTTCATTCATACACAGGGAATTTGTGTACATTTTTCTAGTTATTGAAAGAAGACAAATGAATATGCAATCAAACGTAGAGTCTGGGTGCTTTGTTCTTCATTTCATCAACAACCCTTTTCTTAATTACATTTAGTGATTAAATAAGGAATCCATAAACCTGTCAGATCCAAACAAGCAGGATCGGGACTCCTAAAGAAAGAAATTAAACAACAAACCCTATCCTCGAGCAACCTCTTGCAAGATCCGAGGACATCAGTGGCAATTTTCCATTATTAAAACCAAACTAATTCTATCTCAGAACCTAATTACAAATATTTCAACAACTAACCCTAGACTTCTAGAATCTATTACAAAGAGCAAAAAAATAACAATGTCTTCTTAATCAGAAAATATAGAACTTTGAGTCGATGCTCCTGCATCATTTTTTATTTTCCTGTCTTCAAATGGATGCCACAAAATTATAGATACCGTACATTTGGAAACAGAACTCATTTGTTGTATATAAATTTATGTATAGGACAAGCTCTCTGCCACGCTTTCCATTTGCGTGTCAACACAAATACTTAGCAAATATAAAAATTACGTGTCAACACAATAACATGGAAAAACTCGACATCAACTCCACTTAATGAAAAATATGTAAAATATTTTCCAACTCCACTTAATGAAAATTTTGGGTTCGATCCCCGCCTCAACCTTGTTCATTGGGAGTAAGGTACTGAAACTATTGGATAGATTCATAATATAGGTAGAGATATGCACATTTCCCCTGGTGTAGAGATTGGTTTATTGGGTCATTAGTGCCATAGAGAACCAATGACTGAATGGCTCATGGAAGCTTTTGGTGTGACGGTGATACCAATCCATTGTACTGGATATTGCTCTGAATGAAAAGTGAACATGCATTGGTTCACGGAGGCTTCTGCTTTAATTACACCAATCGAAGTGGACCAAGTAATTCTTAGCGGACTCCTATATTCAAAGTGGTTGCAAGTCATTTGATTTCCTTAATCCACTCCACTCTTATGCCTCGGAAAATCACAGAGATTTACTCTTTTACCGGAGGAAGCCAATGTATAAAAAATAGTTGGATGCATTAGTTCGCTATGGCTTTGGCCAACTTTATTACTTGGTCTACCCAGGTAAGTACTTATCAGTAGGAACTTCATACATTCATAACTCCACTTAATGAAAAATATATAAAATATTTTCCATTTTTCAATCTTTTAAGGATATGTAATCTGAGTTCAAATTGAATTTAATTTACTGATTGTTTCTGGCATTTTAGAAAAATATCAAAAAAAAAATACAATAAATAAAAGATCCTTTAAAAACCTCCAATATTTTATGCGGTAGCTCCTTTAATGTTGTATCGCTTTTCCAATGCGCTTTCCAATCCCAATATATTCTTCTCAACAATTCTTCTGACCAAGTTGTCAAAATACCTCTTAAACCACTTGGTTTAGGCCTTTAAAGTTCAAATTCAGTCCATACATTTCCACCAACAAAAATTATAAAGTTTCATGAGAAAACAACTTATAAATTCTGAGGTATTGCCAATTTCCAATAGACATAACAAATTTGGCTAAAAGTTTCAATTTGACTCACCATGCTAGAGATTCAAGTTGACTCACCAAATATAGTGCAAAATAACTGTTTCTGCCAAGTTGACTCAACAAGTATAGTGCAAAATAATTATTTCTTATCCAAATTCTAACCAAGTTTCTCATTTTAATATGATTTTTCTTCTTAATTTATGGTGTTAAAATGTGCAATTCCTATACTCCTACAATTAAAGGCTACCTTCTAAAAATTTCAAGATTTACCTAAAATTAGATCATGATTTTCCAAGTAAAAATTTAGATTATATGAAAATTAGTAAAAATGTACCCTTAATATTGGAGTGTCAAGTATACAAAGTTGTTTAAGTAAGAGGTAGATTACAATTTTACATTAAATCAAAATTACCATTTAAATTTTGGAATATAATTTGATTGTGCACTAGCAGATTGCAAAATTAACTAATAAAATTAACCATTAAATTTATTTATATAAATCTTAAAGCAAAGTCAATCATTGATTTTGACTTTGCTACTTACCCATTAAAGATGTTCCAGACAAACCATTTTATTAATCAACTACTTCATGAGATAAATAAGAACAAGGACTCAAGGATTTGGTGGAAAAGAACAAGGACTCGCGGATTTGGTGGAAAAGAACAAGGACTAAGCAATTTCATGGTACCAACAATTTTATATTGAAATTTCATATTAAAAAGACTAAATATTTTGCATTTATCCACATAAAAATCATTTAAATATTCTTCTTTAGTATATATTTTAAAATAAATTATTTTCTAAATAATACGATTTTATAATTATGATTTATATATAAAAGATTATTTGATTATTATAATATGTTTTACAAACATCTAAATTTTAATCCATGCTAATCAAATATTTTTGTATATATATGTTTAAATTTTTATGCATATTTCTTTATATATATGTTTAAATTTTTATGTTTATAAATTTAAATATGAATAAAATAAAATGAAGAGGTAATAATATTTTTTTAAATATTATATTCATATTTATAGTATTTTTAATTATATTAAATTATATTAATTTTATTTTTATATTTATATCTTAAATATATATTAAATATTTTTTTCATATATCTAAAATATCTTAGATAATATCAATCATATTATTATTTACTAGAGTAAAACAAAGTTTTTACCATATTAAATATAAATACAGGTTTTACTTTCATAAATATTTTAGATAATATCAATTATATTATTATTTATTATAGTAAAGTAAAGTCTTTACCATATTAAATATAAATACAGATTTTATTTTCATAAGGATATATACAATATTTTTGTTTTAGGTTTAAAAACACATAATCCCGAATATATTAATAAGTTTCAATTTTAATAAATTTATTTGAATAATGGTCTATATCATATATAAATTTACAGCTAGATATTTAGTTGAATTTTTTAATGTGATCTTCATAAAGGATGGACGAGTAGGTAGTTCTTAAACCCTTAGATATAATAATTTGTTAAATAATATATATCTTCCGTAAGGAAAATATCCATCACTCTAAATAAAGAGTGATCATAAACTGCCCATTTCGAGCTATTCTTTCATATTCATATATTACAACATCTTACAAAATTCTTCTGTCCAACTTGGATCAAAAAGCTTCAAAACAACAGTCTGTTCTTTGCTGATATTACAACAACAAAAAAACCTACATTCTTCCATTTCTTCTCCCTATGGGAGATTCAGCTGAACTTCCACTCTAATCTCTCCTGGTGGTATTAGAAGAGCATTTTTTGAGAGAAGATCTGCCTCTTCATTGAGTTCTCGATATACATGTCTGAAGGTGATACTGCTGAAACATGGAACAAAGCTATTTATCTGAGATAAGAGTGGCTGAAAATGAGGAGCTCTGATCTGAAGTTTTTGGTTTGCCCAGTCTATCACCATTTTAGAGTCCCCGAAAACTTGGAGGGAGGTAATCTGATGCCTTAGAGCAGTCAGCAGTACTACCCATAAAGCTGAGAGTTCAGCCTTGTTATTTGTGCCATGCCCAGTTCCATACAAGATGTTTATTTTGTTGTGCTTGTTTATGTAAATAACACCTCCTGATCCTCCTAACTGTGGACTTCCCTGGCTTGCCCCATCAAAAAAATCCCAAGGGAGGTTGTTATCAATAATGGGAAGAACTAAAACTCTCCGTTTTTTCTCTATTTCTTCTTGTTTGTGTTCTTTGGTCCACTGCACGATCAGAGCCACAGTCACATCAGTAGGAATGTAGCTTTCCAGAAAAATGGTAGAGTTTCTTTCCCACCAAATTCCATAAAGAAAAAGGAAAGGGAATGTAGTATAGGGGCGTACCAAGGGATTTTTCCACCAATTTTGGCAGCAAATTTCCAGTGACTGATCCATAGGGATAACAACATCCACAAGTTTCATGGTAGCATCCTTCCAGACCGTTTCTGCATAGACACATGAGGAGAATAAGTGAAAGGAAGCTTCCACTGACTCATGACAAAGCGAGCAGCGGCTTGGGCCATTCTCTTTTTACCAAGTTGTCCTAAGTAAGAAGCTTGTTGCTCAGTACAAGCCATAAAATGATCTTAGCTTTCAATGTTCCCCCAGTTTTCCATAATACTTTCCACCACCACTTTTTCTCCCCACTGAACTGAATTTTGTTATACACTTCATAGCCAAGCTTAGCTGTATAGTTCCCATCTCTACCATTTGTTGTCCAGACTAAAGTGTCCTCGGAATCATCCACTAAAGCCACAAAGTTCAGTTTCAGGAGATTTACATAATTAGACCACTATGTGGCTTCTTCGTTTTCTAAGCCTATTTTGTTCATTGTGATTCATCCATCATTCGTCTTTGCATCTGCTAACATTAGAATATTTTCCCTTTTGAGCTTCTGAGTTAGACCTTCAGTCAATCTGAAGCTGTCTCCTGCTCCTACCCAAGGGTCAGCACCCACACGTATTTGCTTACCATTGCCAATTTTCCATGCAATCCAATCTCTGATCAGAGGGAAAGATAAAACCATGGCTTTCCATCCGACTGATCCTCCTTTGAAGGATTTGTCTCTGCTTCTGAACCAGTCAATAATGGAGGAGTTAGTGCAATACTTAGAGATAAGTGTCTTGCCCCATAAAGATTCTGTATGCTGTGTTAGTCTCCACAAAGTTTTAGCTGCTAGTGCTTGGAAAAAGGTGAGAGGATTCTTGATCCCCCACCCCCCTAACTCCTTTAAATTTGTAACTGTGGTCCATTGTTCCAAGGGAATGCCTTCTTTCTTGCTACTTGAGGACCAAAGAAAGGAGAGGCATCTTTTCCTTATCTTCACCAAAATTCCTTTGGGAATGTAGGCAACAGCTGCCCAATATACAGGGACACTCTGTAGGACTGCTTTTAATAAGGTTAGCCTTCCTCCTCTTGACAGAAAGCTGTTAGCCTAGCATGAGATTCGAGCTTCCACCTTCTTAACCAGCCAAACCCAGTCTTTGAAAGAGTAGGCATTTGGTTTTAAAAGGAATCCAAGATATTTAAAACCATCCCGAAAGGATGATATGGGAACTGAAAGAAGAGAAACTGCTCTTTGCTTTAGATCTTCTGAGAACCCATTTACCACTAGATTTGACTTATCCAGGTTTATTTCCATTCCAGTTGCTTGTTGATATAAGGAGAGGATGTTAGCTAAAGCTCTGAGGTTGTCTTCTGTTCCTTTTCCAAAGAGTAAGACATCATCCACGAAAAGAAAATGAGTAAGGATTGAAGAGACAAACACCTGCAACCCTTGGAAGGAACTTGAGTGTTTGGCCTACTTTATTAGTTTACTAAGGGCATCAGCTATGAAGAGGAAAAGGAAGGGGGACAATGGGAAACCTTGTCTCAAACCTCTAGAGGCTCGAAAAAAGGAGGAGTGAGAACCATTGATAAGGACTGAGAAGGAGGCTGAGCTGACACACCCCATAATCCAGTTTACTAGATCTACTGAGAAACCCACATGAATAAGAAGGAGTCTGAGAAAGGTCCAATTCACTCTATCGTAGGCTTTTTAGAGGTCTAGTTTGAGAGCAAATGCCTTATCTTTTTTTTTAATAATTGAGTGGATAGTTTCCTGGGCCAGAGACGCAGCATCATGTATCTGTATGTTGAAAATGAAACAGAATTGCTCCTTAGAAATGATATCACTCATGATGGGATTCAGCCGAAGAGCAATTATTTTCAAAATAAGTTTATAGATCAGGTTGCAACAAGCTATAGGGAGAAAATCGGCAAAGGTTCGGGTCTTCTGTTTCTTGGGGATAAGAGCTAGGAAGTTAGAATTTAAGGCTCCTAGAACTTTCCCAGATTTCTGGGATTCTTGAACAGCTAACAGCAAGTTTGATTTTTAATAAATCATAAAATCCCATGAAACATTCCACAGAGAAGCCATCAGGCCCTGGGCTCTTACCTTTCTGAAAGGGGGAGATCATTTCTTTCACTTCATCTTCTGTGATTTCCTTCATTAAAGAATAGTTCATTTCCTCTGTGATGGATCTGGGGAAAAGTCTGAGGACTTTTAGAATTTCCTATATCTGGCAGCCCTCCTTCTCTTTAAACAAGGTGTTAAAGAAGGAGACTCCTGCTGCTGCATTGTCTTGAAAGTTGGTGACCATAGTACCTTCCAAGTTCTAAATTTCACTGATAGTGTTGAAATTGCACCGAAAGGAGGCAAATTTTTGGAAAAACTTGGTGTTATTATCCCCTTTTGAGATCCATATTGCTTGGCTCTTCAGTCTCCAAATAGCCTCTTCTTTGGCTAAAAGATCTGATCTTGAGAGTTATAGTCCCCTTAATTTCTCCAACTCTTCTTGAGTAAAAACTCCTGGAGAGTTGTTCTTGTACAGGGCCTTGATATCCTCCTCCACTGATTTGAGAAGCAACTGCTGATTCTTAATGTAATTGGAGGCCCAAATCTTAGAGACTTCCTTAGCTTTAGATAAGTTGTCTCTTAGTTGCTTCATGCAGGAGTCTTGAGCAGAGGGGATTACAGGTAACCAGTGCTCCTTAATCAGCTGCATATAACTCTCCTCCTTGAGCCAAACAGGGTTAAAACGGAAGGGGGATTTCGGCTTGATATCCTGCAGCAAGTCAAGGAGAATGGGCCTATGATCTGAAAGCCCCCCTTCCCCTACCAAAGAATTAAGAGAAAGATGCATGTCCAATAAATGGTCTAAGACTAGAAATCTATCAAGCCTCTTCGAAATGGCTTTTTCTCCGGCTCTTTTATTTCTCCAAGTCGGTTCTAATTTGCAGGGGGAGACATCCACTAGGTTATTAGAATAAAAAAGGGAGATGAAGAAATTGTTCAGTGGGTCAGGTCTAGCCAAATTTCCCTAGATTTCATTTGCTGAAACAGTTACGTTTAGATCCCCTCTGACTATAAGCTGATGATCCTCTAATAATCTGAGGGTGACCAAGTTTTCCCAAAAAGGTCTTCGATTAATGAAGGGGCCATACACATTCAACAGTGTAAAGGAGAGACCAGAAGCTATGTCTTTCAGCACCGTTTTTAAGATAGAATCGAAACTTTCAGAGGAAACTGATTCCACTATAGAATCCCAACCTATTAATAAGCCCCCTGAGTGGTCGTCCGCATCCTGAGCAAGGAAAGACCAACCCTTTAACCAAGGTCTAACTAAATCTATGGCTTTAGAACCTTCCGTCATGGTTTCCTGTAGCAGGATCACAGTTGGATTCAGGGTTTTTATTAACCACTTGAGGGCATTTTGTTTAGGGGGGGCCTAACCCCCTACAATTGAAAGAGAGAAGAGGCATTAAGGAACCTTGAGCTGGGAACTACTTGCTCTAAGGGCCCTAATTATGGTGGTCTGTTTTCCGGCTTTGATCTCTTTAACAGCTTGGTTTTTTTCCTTGGAACGAAAGGATTTTCTTCCCAGAGAGATTTTGGGTGGGGGGTCTAACCCCAGACCACCCTTAATTGTTCCAACATTTTCTTCTGAAGAAACTTTTTCTCTTAATAGTGCAGCTTTTGCACGGGTGTTGTAGGGTTTCAGAGAGCAGGTCCTAGAGTGGGAGGAGGGTGAAAGGGAGGGAATTTTGGTTGAAGAGGAGTGCAAAGGGGATAATGTGTTACAAGGATAAAGGTGGGGAATAAAAGGAGTCAGGGAAGCTGACACAACCTCAGTAATGACAAGAGGTAATAAAGGAAGGGAGAAGGGAGAAAATGCATTCTTACCAGGATCCATAGTCGGTGCCGAGATTGTTGGATTTACTGCCCACAAACTTTCTTAATTATCCGACATCATAATCCTAGTGTCCGTTGTTACAACCTGCACTATTCCATTCTCAGCTAACCAGACCTCCGCTGGTAAGGTCGATGTTGTTTCGGGAACAGTAAATTCTTCCTCCGTGCGCTTGCTTAGGACATCAGTTCTTACCACCTTTTTTGCCCAAACCTTCTTAGGAAAGTGCATAAAAACTGGCGAGGGGCATTCCCGAGCTAAGTGACCAACTCGCCTGCAACCATAGCATATAAACGGTATCTTCTAGTAATCCAACCGTTGATTTCAAATGCTGCCAAACATCTCAATTTTTAATTCTTTATATAGGCCATCTCGGAGATCCAATTCAACCAGTATTCGAGCGCATCTTCGGTCCACTTTTGTCTCCCAATTATCCTCTAAGGCGATAAAACGACCCAATTTTCCTCCTATTGCCTCCAGGATCTGTTTTTGCAAGAAAATTAGTGGAAGCCGAGGGAGTATCACCCATACTCGCTGAACATTTTGTGGTTCCCGTTTGGCATCAAAATCTACTTGCCAATCTTTAAGGAGCAATCCAGAAGGGCCCCAGTTCCAATTCTGTTGAATAAGCCTTTGTTTGTCAAGTTCTGAGTGTACCCGAAAAAAGAATCCATCCCCTGGAAAGGATATGGAATGTAGGGAGTTGTTCTAACACCGACTTCCAAGTGTTCTCCATCCAGTTACTCAGTGTGGACGCAATCACCTGTTTGCCACAAAACCTTCCAACCAGCACTGTGGTGAGATACTCAGGCACTTCTTCAATACTGATATCTTTACTCACCACCAAAGAGACCGCCACCTTTTTGGACGAAGCTCCTTTCCTACTACATCCATTTTTCACGGTAGTAGAATTGAAGGTACTAGTTGCATTATTCAAGTTCGTGTTTGCAGGTAGTACTTTAATGCCAGGCTGGTGCGGGACTAGTCCGGAGGTCACTTCAGCCGCCTTTTCCAAACTATCCTTGAAAGCTTGATTATTTGGAAAGATTTCGCCATAGCTGGGGATAATTCATAGTTTACTTCGTTGATTAACATGGTGAGTGAATGAGTGTACAGGTGCAGGGGATGGCGTAAGGACGGAACGTGCTACAGGGAAGGGGCCAGGTGAAATAAATGAAGGAAAGACAAGTGCTTGCCTGCAAGGAGGACGCGTGTACAGGAGAGCAGAAGCCACGGGCGAGCTGGAGAGAGCGTACACGCCTTACGTCATGGTGGGGAGAGAAAAGGTGTAAGGAGCGAGGGCGAAGAGATGTGTGAGAGTAGAGGCGAGAGTACGGTTAGGGCAGCAAAAACATGCGAACTTCGGACGTGCGAGCTACCCCCCCGGAAGAAGAAACCCCCCTGTTAAATAATATATATATATATATATATATATATATAATTTATTTCATATTATATTTATATTTGATATAATAAGTTAGATGTATTTAATTTTAATTAATATTAAATTGTGATAATTAATTTAAATGTAAATAAAGTGTTTGTTATTTTTTATTATATTGAATATTTAAAAAATATATAACAAAGAAGGTTAATCATTTTATATTTATGAAGTATTGTAATATTCATCTTTATTAAAAATATAATTTTAGATTAATAAAATTATTATTTTTATTTATAATTTTTCATTTATAGAGAAATTTGATGTGTGACGTCATTTTATGAATAACATTATCTTAGTTCAAATTGTATCGATAAATTACAACTTTTGTATTTTTCTATCTAGGTTTAAATTTTTAATAAAATAATAGTATGTTGTGTTTTGGTTGAAAACCTAAACATTTTACATAAAGTTTCCATTGAAACCTAAATATTGATACTTGAATTTTCTATTAAATATACTTTCGATATTGTCAAAGACTCTACCCTAGTTTTTGTTCCTTATCTCTAATTACTTATTATTTAATAATTTAATAAGTTTTTGTTAAATTATATGCATTGGTAAGCGATTTCCTACACTAGGTTACTAATTGGTTATTTATGCTTGACTACTTCCCATTGTATAAAAGAGTTAATTTTGAAGTTGTTAGATACTTTCACAATGTTTATTATTTTTTGTATTGATTGTGAATTTTTTAGATATTTTCACTTGTAATGTTTTTTTTTTTTTTATATTGATTGATTACAACTTTTGCACTTTTCTATTTAGGTTTAAATTTTTAATAAAATAATAATAACATATTGTGTTTTGGTTGAAAATCTAAACATTTTACATAAAGTTTCCATTGAGACTTGAATATTGTTATTTGAATTCTCTATTAAACATACCTTCCATATTGTTAGAAGAGAACTTGCTTTGTCCCATAGTCAAACTATTGCTTTATTATTGTGTCATAAGATAGAATAGACTCTACCCTAGTTTTTGTTCCTTATCTCTAATTACCTATTATTTAATAATTTAATGGGTTTTTGTTAAATTATATACATTTGTATCCGATTTCATACAATGTGTTACTAATTGGTTATTTGTGCTTGAATACTTCCAATTGTATAAAAGAGACAATTTTGAAGTTAGATACTTTCACTTGTAATGTTATTTTTTTTTAAATATATCAAAGTTAAGTAAATCTTCTCCATTTTCAAATGAGTATTACTTAGAAGTAGGATTTTATTTATACTTTATAAAGTCTTTAATTAATTTATAAAATGAATTCTTAGTCTAGGGTTTTAAGTTTCATCAATGTGATTAGCTTCTTGTATGACACTTATTCAATTGATCAAACCAAAAATGTCGTTTTCCTAAAGTTGCATTTTGGTTTACTTACATTCTTTTGTTATTAATAGTTGCAAATTATTATTATACAAAAAACTAGAAGCATGACCTGCTGCAATTTCGACTTGTTGCAGAAAATTTTGGTGTTAATCTTTTAACATAAAGAGCAAGACCAATTCTATAAGGGAGTTCCACGATTGCGAAAAAACAAAAATTATTTATCTATTATCTAAGATATCTAAAAAAAATTAATTTGCTATCAAAATCTCATTATAATTGCAAACATTTATAGAATCTTGTAATAGTTCATTTTCATATCACTTCATAGACCTGTAGAATATTTGGCAATATATATCCATTAAAGATTCTATAGTTTGAAACAAATATTGACAATAATGAAGCATCATAGAGAAGACATTCAAAATACCATAAATAAGAGATGATGGACATTTTGAGCCATTAGTATGTAAAATGAGGATTTACAATTCTTCTATTTTTTTGGAAAACAAAGTTGATAAGGATCGCATGTCTAAGAATATACATGGTGAAAGTTGTTTTGAAACACTTTGCAAATTACAAAATAACGAATACAATGTAACTTGTTTGCGACATATTGTGTCACAAATATTTTGTAATGCAATGATGCATAATGATGCCTTTGCAATCATATGCATTCAACAATACATTAATGATGATGTGATCAAGAAAGTGTCAAAAATAACAAATTGACAAGGTCAAATGATACAATTGGCATTGCCATATAAAAATAGTAATATTGAAGGTGGCCTATTACCTTTTACATAAAAGCAAGAAACCCCCCCCCCCCCCACCACCTCAAATTTCCTTCCATGTATGCCTTATATGGGTTCATTGGATCCTCATTCTCCATTATGAAACCCCACCCTTCATTTATGAGTCACCTCTTCATTACTCATTTTTTTATCAACATCATATAAATAGTACAAACTTGCATGCTTTCTATTTTGTGTTCTGTTATATACATTTTTTCAATTGTGCTATGCCTTTGTATCTTTCAAATTGTTTTGTCTCTCCAATATAATCCTATAGATTCTTCATTGTTCGAGCTACACCTCTTTGGCTTGCACCGGTCTGATGTGGCTTTTTGTAAAGAACTAATGACGATTTTTTTGAAAATTATGTTTCATGTCGTCTCTACTTGTTTCCCTTTCATGTTTTGTTTATGTATAATGGGTGATTCCATGAAGATGGGTAACTCTTTTTGGCCAAATATGACGGTGAAAAACGGAAAGTTTACCCATGTATTAAATTGAAGCCTTCGGAACTGATATTTGCCAAATGAATTTGACATACGATTGAAAAACGAAATGTAGAGAATTATGTTGGCTTTCTAATGATATTTTTTTGAAATATACCAATGTCATTTATCGTGTCTAATTTTCATTTAATGAAACGTGTGTACTTAAAAATTTGAAGAGCAATTAACAAATAGTTTGTGTTCGTGCACGATAATTTAATGTTAAAGTAATAATTTTAAAAAATGAAATATGTGAACATGATCTAGACAGAATGCACTAGTGCTTACCTATTTTTCTTTTTTTTTCGTAAAATTATATTTATTATTTTTTTCGAAACTGACCAATGAATATTTCAGTCGCATTTTGCACACGTGTGTTCGTGCACCAAATATTTTGATTATTTACATAATTTGCAAAACTAAAAATACCCTTTTGAAGAGAACGCGCTTATCTAGTGCTTGTGTATTTTTTCAATTTTTTTGGATGTGTATTTTTAATGTTGTGAATTTATCTTTGAGCTCAATTGAAGTTGTCAGCAAGGATTTTTATGGCAAGTTTTAGTAGAAATTAAAAAACAAAAGACATATGAAGATAAAAATTCAAATTTTTTATGTATATGGATATAGAATTCATTGACGAATCCAATGGTATCAAGTCCGTCCATTAATAGGCATTTAATGGCATGGTTTAACCCTCTAGAAGGCAGGCAAAAGTTTCGTTCTGCAGTGAAAAGGGCTCTCGGCCTGTTTTTTAGGCCCTCGATCGA